>CM053580.1:437291301-437307269 GCA_028627135.1 Pseudochirops cupreus | reverse complement strand
GGCCAGGGGAATTCTGTTTCAGGTTTCCACCTGTTTCTCTGGGCTGCTTCTTAGGCAGGTTCACTGTAGTAGAAGTGTGGGGCTGTGGTTTGCTGATTGGCCAGGTGGTTCTAAAGCACACCTGGGCTTTTGCTGCTAGCACTTGCTGGCTCCACCCACCTGAGTTTAGGCTCCTTACAGTACAATCTCCCTTCCCCCTTCCTCAGTGATTTCCAAGCCTGGGGCTGTTTACACTAATGCAAGAATGTACTCTAGGTGGGGCTTTTCCCTCTTGATTTTTTTGTGTGTCAGAGAGGGGGATGAGAGCCCCTAGATTTCATTCCTCCATCCCAACTTCTGAAAGTCTGAGCATGTAGCTTCAAAAATCCAGGCCGCAGGTTGCTAGCCCCAGGAAAAACCGCTTACCCTGCTATGCCCCCTGCGTTCTCTCTTACCCAGTTCCGTTGGTCCTCACCTGGGCTGTGAGAGGGCTGAGGAAGTCTCCAGCTGGGTGAGTCTGCTGGGTGGGGCTTCCCAGTCTGCCGCACTCTGCTCTCAGGTACTTGCTGGTGCCACTCTTGTGTGCTCCGTTCTCCCTGCCCCGACCTGATTAGGCACCTCTCTGGGCTGGGAATTTGTCACCCTCTGTCTCCCAATGGGTTCTGTCACTCTTAAATCCGCTCAACTTTACTTTTTAGCTCCCAAGGACGAAATTCTTGGGCAGCTTGGAGAAGTCACTGCTTACTTTCCGCCATCTTAGCTCCTCCCCTGTTCTTCAGTATATTTCAATTGACACCAAGATTTACAAATGAAATTCTTTCTAAAGGTGAAGTGAAAAGATTTCCTCCTTCAGGACCTAAATTTAGGGAACGATCTTTCCTTATAACAGCTGATAACATGTCTAGTGTCTAAACCAGAAGAGAGATTTCTATCCATGAGGCAGGAAAATATAAGAACAATGTAATTAGGAGACTGTGTATCTGAAATATATATATATTTATTCTCATCATAAAAGTTTAATATTGAAGTCTGGATAGGCTTCAATTTAAAAGGTAAACAGTGTTGATTTCATCTGCATGTTTTCTATAATAAAAATGATGGTGATAGCACTGGATATTTAGATATGCAGTTTTGATATAGAATGTGATGCAGTGTACTATCACAAATATTATCTATAAATGTGATAGATTCATATCACATACATTGCCTCATTCTTACCTCATAGTAACCCAATGAGGTAGCCAATATAAAGATTGGCTTAATTATCATCTTTGTTTTTCAGGAAGGCAAACTGAGTTAACCTGCTAAAAAACATAGGAACCCCAAAGGAGTAAATGTCATAGGATTCAAAATCCATTGTGTCTGCTACTAGACCAACATTGTACAGAAAAGTTTAATCTGAGACGATTGTTAAAAGAATCTACTTTGTAAATTCTCTTTCTCTTCCCTCCAAAAGCATAGCCATGTCTTCTATCACCTCAACAAGGTTAAGAAAACTTGTGAAACCAGAAGTTAAAATTAAGCAAGGCCATAGTAAAATAAGACATTGCTTAAAATAGTTCATATTGTTTTTTCCAGATAACATTCACGCTTTTAATCCCCCGATATATCATAGCCACATGCATTTTAACTTGCACACTGACGGTATTTATGCTTTCCTTTTTGGCTTTGGATAACAGAAATTGAAACATGGAGCCCAAAGAATTGACTGAATCAGCAAAATAACCTGTCTGGCTTCTGTATTTCACAAGTTCATCAATGCCTAAAAAGTTGGCTCCTGTGAGCAGCCTGGACTGTGTCATTCTAATGGTACATTACAAAATTTCCTGCACCACAGAGCAGTGGTAACACAATCTCCCTCTTGTTAAGAGAAGAGAGGTCAACTAAAGCTCTTCCTGGTGCAAAATGATCAGTTTCAAGTAATTTATATCAATTACATGGATTCCTTTTTCTATCATCTATCTCCCAACACATACACACACGTGCACACACACACAGAGACCTACACACAGACACTTCTCTATGGTGGAGATTGTATGTACACACATAGATATTTAATTCACGTGTACACATACATATATGCGTGTAAATGTGTGCAAATGAAGAATATTCTTGAATTTATTATTTTAGTTCTAATATAAAAGATTATTGATTCAGAATTTTTTAAAATTTACATTATGCATACTGTTATAAAACCAAAAAACGATCCCAGAACAGGAGCCATGAGCAAAAGAAAGCCTCTATTGTGAGAGAAATCATTCTATATACACCTTAAAGGCAGTGTGGTATAAAGTGAAAAGAGCTCTGGATTCAGCTTCAGGTAACTTGAGTTTCAATTTAACTACCATCTAATCTTAAATAAAGCTACTTAACCTCTGAATCTCAGTTTCTTCTTCTGGAAAATGTGGAGGTTGGACTAGGTGATTTCTGGGATCCATTTTTGACTCAATTTTTATTATATTAATAATAACAAATAACTACTGTCTTTTCCACAATTCACTGTAGGAATGGAGAGAAGGAGTAGGAGCAAGGAAAGAAAGGAGAGAGAGACAGAGATAGAGACAATCAGATAAGAGTGGCAGGAGAAAACTTAAAGAAAATAGAAAAAATACCTATAAAATAAAAAAATATGCACATGCATATGTGTAGGTATGTATATATACTTGTGTACATACATATAGGTATGTATACATGTACACACACATATATTAGCTCAAGTGTCAAATTACATTGAGGAAATAGTGCTTCAAAAATTCTCAACAATGGAACCTATTATTAGGCAGATATGTGTTTATAACATGGCCCATTAGATGTAGTGAAACTTTTCTATTTCATCTGTTTATAAAAGTCTATTTTAATTACAGTGGTTTAGTGGGTGGCTTTCAGTGTTTGGGATATAGGCCAGAGGGCCCTGTGGTGCAGTGCTCATGATTACATTAGGTTTTAGTTCCTTCTACTATCTAGTTCTTCTTGAATTCCTCTAGTTATATGCTGCTGTTATTTTTAAGGTGGAGTGAGCCCCAAGCGGTATTTGTAACTCCTATTCTGGAATCCTGAGAAGATCCAGAAAAAAAAAAAGGCCATTTGGAGGTCTATTAAAGAGTCTGATAATCTGCAATTCAGCTTGGCATACAAGCAAATCCCTTTCTCCCCAGCCAATATGTGATCGCCAAACTCTTTCCAAATCAAGCATTTATTAAAAAGTACCAGGCTCTGTGCTAAGTGCTTTACAAACATTTATTTGAACTCATGACAATTCTGATAGGTAGCTGCTAATACAGTCCCCCTTTTGCAGCTGAAGACTCTGAGAAAGACAGAAGTTAGGTGATTTACCCAAGGTTACACAGGTGAGTAAGTGTGTAAAGTCTGATTTGAACTATTTTCCTGACTATAAAAACTCTCTCTGCTATGCTACCCAGAGGATTCTAACAAGAACCTGAAAGAACTCAGAAAACCCATGAATTAAGATATACTTTATGAGAACATATTTGATTTTTACAACTTTTCATCATGGGCTTATCTCACTGAGGCAGAGCAGGAGTGACACTGAGTGATTGTTCTCAGAAAGAACACTGTGTAGCACTTGGGGGTGAAGAGGAGGGAGGCTACATTGAAAAGGTTCTGACAATATTCTTCTGTGCATCTTGGGTCAATATTTTCCCTAGCATTTTCCTACTACTTCTTTATACTACTCCTCTCACAAAGAACTAAGTACTATTGAAGAGTAGCCCACTCATCCTCCACCTTCCCTTCTCCCTCTTAAATCTTTAATCCCCCCTTGATTCCAAAATGATCTTTGGGAGGTGAAATGGCAGGTGGATAGAGTGATCAACCTGGAGCTAGTTCAAACATTGCTTTATAAACTTACTAAGTGTGTGACTTTGGATGAGATTTCTTTTAGTGCTAACTCAGTTTCTTCATTTGTAAAAAGGGTGTTTGTAAAAACAGGTGGTTGTGAGAATCAAGTGAGATAATATATATAAAGCACTTTGTGAATCTTCATATTTTATATAAATATTAGATATGATTGTTATGAATTTGTTGGCCAGCCCCTAGCTTAGAGACCTAATTTCTTGAGGGGATCCAGCAATATTCAATTCCTCACTCAACTCCCTCTCCAGATATCTTCCCCATTTCCTAGACAAAATTTTACTCCTCCTGTTTTCCAGTTCCCTTCTCTGTGTTGTCTTCCCTCATTTAAATGTAAGCTCCAACAGGACAAGGATTGCATTCTTTGCTTATATTTACTTTTTTTGTTTGTTTAATTTTATTTATTTAATTCTGGACTTCAGGAATAAAATAAGCACATCCTCAGTGCTTAGTACAGTATCTTGCACAAAGTAAGAACATAATCAATGATTTTCACACAATTGAAATTGTGAGAATCTTCCCAAGATGGACACGTCAAGTTAAATCTTCTATCCACTGGGGTCTTATTTCTTGACAGACACTTTCTTGACCTTACACTTGTGGATTTTTAAAAATAAAGTATTCTTCTTGTCCAGCATCCTTAAATTTCATTCTTGATCCTCTAGTTTTTCCCTTCTCATTACCATGAATTTAAACTGTTTCTGAGATAGACTCTTAGTAGGAAAGTGCTAGTGAGACGGTGGTAGCAGGATGTGCCTAAGACCCACAAAGTCCCCAGTTCCTAAAATAGTCCTTTAAATTTCATACTCTACTTGTTCTCCCTAGGCAGAGGTTGGAGTGATTTCTAAGACCCTTCTGGTTCTTACAGGGCCTAGAGGGAAAAGTACTTTCTGACCGCACACTTTCCCAGATTCCTCTTGTAGCTGTTCCTCTACATACTTCTCAATATGAATACTAATTGTCTGTCCATATACATCCTGTTTTTTTGTACCATTCTAAAACACTGACTAATGTCCAAGCCCTAAAATACTCTCATGAAAAGAAAAATACTAATTGTCCTTCAATGTTGCCACAAGCCATTCTCAGGACAAATGCTTAATCAACACCATCTCAGAGACCACCTCCTGATGTTTTTAAATAGTCCTCTAGAATTGTGAAGAGGTGCTTCCTCTCTCCCAGCCCTTTTCCCCTGTCCACAGTATCTTGGGCTTCTGACAGCTCTCTGGGATACAAAGACAGAGGCTTTCCTTCATCTTTAAGCAAACATAATTGACAGCCTCAACACAAGTGATTCCAGATGCTTTGGTGAAGAGGGAATTGTTCTTGTTGCCTTTTAGGGAGATGGTGGTGGGAATCAGTCCTAATCTTCTCTTCCAATACAAATCAAGATCGTTCATACTGTGTATAGAACAATTAGAGAGCTGTCATTTAACCAGAAAGTTAAGTGACTTTCCAAGTGGTACACAGCCAGGAGGCATTAGAGGTAGAACTGGAACTCAGATCTTCCAGACTTCCAGAACATTTCTCTATCCATCATAAGCTCTTCTCCTTACACATTGTTAATTACTATATTTTCAGGGCCTTTAAAAATTGTGAACCTATACCGTATGTAGATCCGGCAGGTTTTGAAGGCTAAAAATAGCTTAAACTTTGTTGAACCATGATTGGGAGCCACAGGGAAGGGATAATAGTGACCTCAAACTTGTGGCCACTTGACCCCCAGGGACAATCAAACCAGAGTTACTAGTGTAGAAGTCAGGTTTCTTTTTTTTTTCCTTCACAAAAAAAAAATGAACAGCTAAAACCCCCATAAGCTAATTTGCTTCTGAGAGGCTGATGTGGCAGAGGGTAATGGTTCAAAGTTGATAGAGATCTTCTATGTGTAAGAGCCACTGAATTCTCTGCAAGAATGAAGTTATCTTCATGGGCTAGACTACAAAAACATTTACAAAAATAATAAAGAAGATGACCAATAGTATGTAATTTTTTATTTTCAAGTCTTTTTTTGGACAGAAAAAACACCTGGTAGAAATAAGCAGGTCAGATGGAGTAACAGGTCCTAATTAGGAAACAGCTCAGATGCATGGGACACCACAGGGCTATGATGGAAATTCCCTCATTTTGCTGTTTAGCACCCAAGGGTATGTTAGGGCAAAGGTCCAAAGCCCAGCCCTGCATGAGTTGCTGTATCATGGTTTTGTTTGCTCACCTGAAAGGACCACAATGATGTAATGTTTTTTTCCCCTCATCCAGGGTATCACTTGTACTCTGGAGGCTTATGTAGATTGGTTCATTCCATGTCAGGAGATCAAGAAAAGGGAAAACTTCCAAGACCTTAGTATACCTTATTTTCTTATGTAACTACAAAAAGCTTTTTATAACACTGAAAGATGAAGTTGTTCATAGCTTTGTATTGTTCCTAGACTGACAAGAAAAGACTTTTTTTTTCCCCCTCATCATTTGTGATTCTAAACACAATTAGGATTATTAGGATTATTCTTTCTTTTCCCACATAATTATCTTTCCTCAGCCCTCAGCTAAGATATTACCTGAAAGAACTCAGCAGTATTATTAAACAGTTTGATTCTCCTTCCTTCCTTCCTTCCTTCCTTCCTTCCTTTTTCCTTCCTTCTTTCCTTCCTTCCTTCCTTCCATCCATCCGTTTTAAGCAGGAAATTAACATATTATAGATCTCAGTCTCCAAGAGGGCATTAACTATATCCCTGCCAGGTATAGTGATAAAGTTACAAGGATTGAGGGGCGGCTTGGTGTTGTAGTGAATAGAGCCCTGGCCCTGGAGTCAGGAGGACCTGAGTTCAAATCCAGCCTCAGATACTTGACACAGTTACTAGCCGTGTGACCTTGGGCAAGTCATTTAACCCCAATTGCCCTACCCTATCCCCTCCAAAAATAAAAAATAAAAAATAAAGTTACAACTATTGACATTAAAACATTCTGTCTCCAAAGCATACTTGCCTCACATACATACATAGATGGATACATACACATACACCAATAAACAAAATTTTCTCAAGAAGGTCCTGGGATGCCATGTTTACATATGTTTAATTTACCTCCTAAAACTCCTGAACTCTTCCTAAAGACATTATCAGTCCCATGTCTCTGCCCTCCAAACCTGCTTTTGTACTTTTATAGCAAATTATTCTAGTTTCACTCAGTATCCTATATAAATTCATTCACAGAAGTAAGGACTTGACATGAGGTTACCAGATAGGGTCTTTTGAATTATGGTATCTAGCTACTAATTTTTTTTTTCATGCCTTGACTCAAAAGACTGGACTGCATGAGAACTAAGAAACTGGAACATAACAGAAATGTAGGATTAAGTACAGTAGGACAAAGAATGAAAGAGATTTTTAATGGAAATTAGTAGGAGAAAACTTTAGCAAAAAAACAAGGAGTTTCCTGCCAAAATCAAAGAACTGAACAGGTGTGTGGAAATCAAGTTTAGAAGATTTCAGACAATATTCATGTTTCATAGAGAGACACCCACAAACAGATATTGGCACAGGAAGCAAGATCTGTTCTTTTTCAAATTAAAAAAAAAAACAACTATTTTCCATTTTCAATATTTCCCCAAAGATCAACTAGCTTCTAATCTTCTTTTAAAAAGAATTTACATCAAGTAGTTATAACTGCCCTAGTTATAGATACATAGTTGATGGAAAGTTGCCCAGGAATCAGAAAGGATTGGGTCCATCTTCTTACATACACTGGCCATATGGTCGTGGCAAAGTCCCTTGACCTCCCATTGTCCCAGATAGCTTTCTAAAACCATAATTTCAGAGCAGATGCTGATGTACACTGGTGGAGGGAATTTCCTCATTGGGAGCTCCCTTACAACAACAAAAAATCACAAGTTCACATGAATAATACCTCTCAAAATAATGCCTGACCAATCCAAGAAAGTCCTTAAATTATACTGCACTTGTCTTAATATATGACTTCTTGATCTAATGATTTATTTATTTACCTACCTGCCCTAAATTTCAAGTTCTTAGCAAACCAACAGGGTACAAGAATTTAGAGTAGAAGGGGACAAGAAAGCACAATTTGTTACTTTGTCAACTTCAGTGAGAGCTACTTTGATGTGCTAACAGCCTCTAGCATAGTCAAAAGATAACTATCTGTTCAATAGAACCACACAGAGAAGTAGCGTTGGAACTGGCATGGTATTAGTTGGTAAATTATTAATGAACATTCTATTAGGTATTAACTGTAACACAGGCATATATCTCATGGCTAATTACATAGATGCAATTTTCCTTTATTTTAATGTTTCTAAAAGAGAGGTGGGGGCAGCTTACTACTTCCAAGGTTAGCCTATTCCTTTGTTGTATGGCTCTAATTATTAGGAAAGCTTTTCCCTTCAACAAGGTATGAAATCTGCCTAGATATAACTTCTATAAGTTTCTGCTTCTCTTGCCCTCTAGGGCCAAAGCAAGTCTGGTTCCTCTTCCACATGGCAGTGCTCCAAATACGTTTATGCAGGTATGTTTGGGGGTAGATAATTAATAAATAGCTGGATGACCTGGCTTTGCTTTTATTTTATACACTACACAATCCATTTTTTGTCAGTAGTTTTCATTGACTCCATAGGGCTTCAATCTGAATCAATCCCACTAACTATGCTATTGTTGGCAATAGCTGGCAGAACTCCCTAGCCAGAAGGGTAACAACAGATGATTTAATATATAATGTAACAAATCCCTGGTTTACCCTTACCCAAAAAGTTGTTAGCATCCTAAAATTGTCTCCTCACCTATCAATAAATATCTGTAGCACCTAGTAACTAAATAATTAATGGTCACAACCCATAACACTTCTCTTATAATGAGAACTGGGGTCTTCAATGAAGATATCAGAAATTTAAGTCTAACTACCCTGAATTTTGAAAAGTTTAAAAATGGACCTTCCAGTAAACTGAATAGTAAGGTTTGATTCTACTGATATGGCCATATATGCCCATGCTTGCTTTATATGATGGAGGACTATGAATAGAGAAATAATTTTAGTCTCTAGCTAAAATGTGAATTGACTATTCATAGGTCAGATTGAAGTCTTGTTCTTTAGTTAGATAGGTCTCAGGACTGTGATAGACCCATTCTAGTGAACTCCCCGGGAAATACTTTGGGGAAAGAAAAGTTATAAAAGGAAAATGGATTGGGACCATTGAAGAATAAAGATTTTTCAGTATTAAACCATCTGCATGATTAAAAAGTTGGAAGCACAAATAGATCTCTCTGAAGCTAAGATTTACATCGTTGATAACCATTTGCAAATTAAGCATATTGTGCAAATGCCATAGGATTATACATTTCAATTGTTAGAAACAAGGGGGGGGGGGAAGTATTATTTTGCTGCCACATTTTAAATTTAATATTAGCTAACATTCTGGAAAGAAAAATGAAAAATTCTCTCCCTGGGTTAGCAGAGAAAGAGCTAATATCTGTCAGAGAATCCCATTATGATGATTATATATGACTCTGGGTTGCTTCATTCACAGATTGCCCAGATATTACTTAAATAAGACTTCAGGAGACTGTACATGGATTGCTGTAAATGGGGATTGGTCTCTGGTGTGGTGGTTGCCAGGTAATGGATTAGCAGACTGTCAGTGTGAAATTCATTCATTTCTCCTTATCATTCAGGAAGCAGGCATCCTGTCACTCTCTACCATCCTGCACACTGGTAGCCCTTCACTCGGGTAAGCAGGGGGAAGAAAAAAAAAACAGGCAGATGAAATGGTGAAGTAAGATTTCATTTATCTATTATATCATTTTGTTCATGATTCCTGACCTTTTCTATGTAATATCCGTGTAACCCCAATCAGCTGGGGCCATTGACTCTTGCATAAGTATTTTAAAAAAACAGCTATGATTGAGCACTATAGCCTTTAGATACTTGTAAGTTAAAGGAAAAGATGGGCAAATAAAGAAAACAATGTGGAAATGGCATTTGGAGAAATAAGGAAAACCTTTTAAGAGAATCAGAAATGTGTCTGCTATGGGACTATGAAGTACAAGGGTTGTGTATAAGGAATCAAAATTATTCCAGTTATCCTTCCTGGAAATGGGCCAGTCCCAAAAATCTTTGTGTTTTTACAAAGCAAGTAGTACAAATTGAGGTAAATCAGAAGAGAACAAATCTAGGGAAGTCAGACATGGCAGGGGGATCAAACCTCCAAAGTATACAGTGGTTTGTTTAAGAGGAAAATAACAGGGTTTCCAGGGCAAGTAAGGATAAACTTTTTTCTCTGTTAGAGAGTGAAATGTTTGGCTTAGAAAAATGAAAAGGGGTGGGAAAATAATTTCATTTTGACCTTCAACTCAGCAACTTGTCTGATTGAATCTTCCTCCATCTATTGAGCAAGAGAGAATGGGAGTGGGGTGATGCTGGCAGAGAGTGAGGAATGGGAGGGATTGTCCTAGAACAGAACTTCTATTGGACTAGAATCTCAGAGCTTTGTTTAAACACAGTGTGTTTATAAAATGACCTCAGTGGTTTTGGTATATCCTCTGCAACCCTAGCATTCTTAGTGCCAGGCATCACAAAGACAGGGGGTAGTCAGGGATGGTGATCACAAACTGGACAAAAGGGAAGATCAAGGAAAGAGACAGACTCAGGTCTGTTGATTTCCTTTAATGGAAGCAACTAGTTTCCTTTATTGGAAGTCAAGTATTCCAGGTTTTTAAATAGGTGGGAGAGGGGGAGGGTGTTATAGTAATATAGTAGGTTTCCCATATTTAAGAAACTTTACACTCCCAATCTGGGAGTAAAACAAAACAAACAGAAAGGAAAACAAGTCATTTTAGGGTTCAGATTTCCAGAGATAAATTAGAATACATTAATTGACAATCCAATGATCTGAGTGTACACACATCCCTCCACATACATGTATACACACATGAACACACACACATACATAGCACCACCACCATCACCACATATTTACTGGAGAAAGTCCTACTGTACATAATTCAGTTACTGAGTCATTAAAGGAAATGAAGCTATTTGCTTTTAATGTCCTTGAAGAATTGTCCAGAATTCTACCTAGTGGTTTTACACTATCTTTGCCCCTTACTTTTTATTTTCATAAGGACTAGTAGTTTCTTTTCAGTCATTTGAAGGAATCCAAAGCAACTTGTACAATATGTGCCAAGCAGACCCAAGATAAAATAAAACTGACAATAAGTCATTGTTTCTTTAACCTTCCAAATAAAGCACTGCAGGCAATCATTTGAAAAATAGAAAAATGTTACACAAGTTTCTTTTTTCCTTCCACCCTCTCTCTTTCCTCCCTCCCTTCCTTCTACCTTCCTCTTTTTTCCTTCCTTCTATTATTTCTTTCTTCCCTCTCTCTCTCTCTCTTTTTCCAGATAGATTGCATATTTATGGTTTAGTAAAAAAAAGGCATCACCTACAGAACTTTATAGACCACCAACATGCAAATCATATTATATATGATACACACTTAACAAATGGCAATTGTGCGAGAATTTCTGGAGAAAACTTCATATAACTCCATTATGGTCTACAAGTATTATTGATGAATCATTTACTAAATGTAAAGTGGAGTATAACTCTACTTTTCCACTTCTCACTCTACAACTATTACAGGAAATTATAACCTTACAAAGGTGTAATAACTTCAAACTACTAATACCTTGTCCCAGCTCCGTAATACTAGCATTTCCCCTCTAAGGTCTTTTATAATATTCTCTACAATTCCATGATGTTGTTAATTCTACAAAGTCTAGCAATATCTTCCTGCCTTTATTCTTGCCTCAATGCCAATGGGAAGGAAAGCATCAGACTGAATTGCCCATACACTCTTACTGACTTAGTAAAAACTAGATTGAAATTTCAGAGGTTTATTCCCTTAGTTACCTGAGAATGAAGGTCTGAGTTCCAAGATTATTCCCACTCACTACATGATAGCAAGCCAAGCAAGTTCTCAACATCATTTCCTAAAGGACAGGACACATTCAATAAGGATAAATAAGATGTCAAAGAATTTCATGAACTTACATGCAAGTATTAATAAGGATGATGAATTAACATTTATTATCCATAATATCACATCTATAGATTCATGATACAGTAACCTTTGACAAGTAATTTTTCTTTTCTCTGGAAAAGTAATTTATAATCTCTTGGCTTTAGTTTCTTCATATATAGAAAAGAGGAATTCTAATTTCCCATATACTGCCACCTATGTAATTGTGAACCTGTGACCCTGTCTTAGGTCCATTTCTCTCTGTCTCTCTCTGTCTCTGTCTCTCTCTGTCTGTCTGTCTCTCTGTCAGTTTGTCTCTCTCTCTCTCTCTCTCTCTCTCTCTCTCCCCTCATAACTCATCATTAGCTGATATCCAGATCATCAGCTTCAATTAATGTTCTGAAGCTTTCCTTTTAGTCCTTCTCTCAGTTATTGCTGCTGAAAAGAAATAGAACCTATAACCACACTACACACACACACACACACACACACACACACACACACACACACACACATACACACACACACACACACACACACAAAGACTGGGTGAATCACTGCTTCCCATTGTGTTATTTTTTTTTCTTAGATAACCTATCAATGTTGGTTTCTCATGCTGACCTGAAGCAGATGCATTCCCTTGTATGCTGTCATTGTTGTGGAATTGAGGCCCACACCCCTTCATCCAGTACTTTCAGCCCTGATACTTTACATACAAACCCAGTAATTAGTGCATGGTATTTCCTTTGTTTGTACCACAAAATGCCTATTCCTCAGATATCCATGATGTGGCATTGTTGTTGCCTCTGAAACTCATTCCTGCATTTGATAAATATTTTACCTTTTACCATGTTACACAAAGAAACCCACAGTCTCTGCCCTACATAGTCAATCTGTTTCTGATATCAACATACAGAATTTATGACTGGCTAGTCACAAATGACAAGAGAATAAATAGATCCCTATGGATTAGGGAACTTTGGTTGACAGTAACAATGTTCTTTAGGTCACCACTAAAGTATACCTCTTTGTACTGAAAGGAAATATCTGGTATTAATATCATTATTACCTAATAGTGAGACTTGTCTAAAGATAGATTTCCTTATGAAAGGAATTATTTCAGTGAAAGCTAAACAAATAGAAAAAAACTATGAAACAACGCAGAGTGCAGTGAGCAGAAATAGGAGAACAATTTGTATAGTACTAATAACACTGTGAAAACAAACAGCTTTCAAAGACTTAAGAACTCTGATCAATTCAATGACCAGTCATGATTCTAGAGAACCAGTGGTATAACATGCTATACCACTTTTATAGAGAGATGATGCATCTAAGGGACAGATTTTGCTATCTATTTTGTTTTTAGACATGGTGGGAATTTGTTTGGCTTGACCTGTGCATATGTCTTACACATGTTTTCTTTTTCTTCCCTGTCCTGCCCTCTCCTACACCCTCCCCCCTTATTTTCAATGATGAGGGTGGAAAGGAGAAAAAACAGATTTTTGTTAATCGAAGATAAATATAATCCCTAATATATGCCTGCAATTTTAGAATTTTCAAAGAATTGTCATATACATGATCTTATTTCATCCTCACACCCACCTTATAAGATGCACAGGATATCTTTGTCCCAAAGCTGGCCCCAGTAAATCACAAACAGCTCTTAGGATCTTCTAGAGCCGTGCTGCCAAAGATGCTGCAAATAGGATAGCTCATCATGGTTGTAGGGACTCTAAGAATTACTTGGGCCTGACCGGCACCCTCAGGACAAAACTTGTATCTCCTGAGTGTGAAGATAAGGAGTTGTCACAATAAGCCACAACCATCACCTATCTGTTATGCTATGCAGTTTACTAGCAGCCATTGATTTTCCCTTGCTTCTATAACCTGTGACCTAGGGAAAAGTTCGAAGACACAGAGCAGCAGGATCCTTTGAGGGAGTAGTTACCAATCAAGTTATGATACAATTAACCACATTTTGCTGCATTTGTGAAATGATCTAATTTGAAAAACAAAACACTTTTCACTGTTTCTAGTGAAATACCAAGATGTTTTTCATGACTTCCCTATTTCCCCAAGGCTATATTGAATTTATTTCCTATATTTTTTTATTTGCTTATCTATGCCCATCTTGTTTCCTTCCATTAGAAAACAAGTTCATATAGTTCAGGGTTTATTTCCTTTTTGATTTTTCTCCCCTTTGAGGGGCATATAGTAGGTGCTTTTTAAATGTTTCTTCAGTCAGTGAGTGAGGTATGTAGGAACCATCTCCTTCCATCCATTAAAATAAAATTCTGTACAATTTTACTTAGAAAGAAAATATTTGCAAGGCCAAGAAGATGAAGATGTAGAAAAGTTGCCACTGAGCTAGAGGCAATCAACCCATTTTCAGTTCCTTGGCATTGATGTATATGTTAATCTAGAAAATATGAAAATTAGGCTTTCAGGGCAGGACAAGGTTTTCAGTTGTCTCCATATTGAATCAGATTTTTTTTTTGATTCAGATTTCAAAGACATTAAGCAAAGTAATAAGTATACAGAGAATCCTAATTAGTATCCTATTTACTCTCCCTCCCTCATAATTCTCTTCTTCTCCTCCAATACTCCAGTGAGTTTCAGCATTTGGACATTGATATTCTGGCAAAAGCAGAAAAAAATAGCAACTATTGGTTGCTGTTAAGTGTATTTGGAGTTGGCTTGGGCAAAGACAGTTTGTAATGTTAAGTATTTGTATGCATTATAGGAAAAAAGAAAAACATTTTCCCCAACAGTTCTTTATTGAGTTCTCCAGGCAACTTTGACATTAAATCCCTGATGGAGAATGACAAGCTCCTCCCAAACTATGCAAACTATCCTTTCCTTTGTTTGCATTCTATCCAACAGCTTATATAAATATGCTGGCTCTACAGAGAAAGTGTGGTGTGAAGTGCTTGACATTCTCCTTTGTGCTGCTGGCATTCATTCCATTCTGGGAACAGGCCTGAACTGCTCAGCCATGCTTGCTGCAAACTCAACTGGAGACTACTAGAGACCATCCAGATAACACTTGATCTAGATTAATGAAAGAGGGGGGATACTATGAACTCTCTAACGTGTCCCTCATTGAACTAAATTGAGAAGTTAAAGAATTATTAAAATATAGTCAATAAGCCTCCATTACTCAGGCTGTAAAATTAAGCTGATGTCTGAGAGACTTCTTCTGAGGATGAATTGAAATAACATATATGAAAACATTTTGAAACTGTAAAGTACTACATGAAGCATCATAAATATGATCATTACATTTTTTTCATTTTTAAGTCATAAAGGAAGACACTGGTCACAAGAAACAAAGTTAAGAGGCATGGGTTCAGTGCTCAGGGCTGACATTTCTTACCGGAGTGAGTCTAAGAGAACCACTTAACACTATCAAGCCTCAGTTTCTTCATCTGTTGTTCCCCCTCCCTTTTCTTACTAACTTTTCTTTTTTTTTCTTTTATTATTATTTTTTTATTTTTAAAATTTGTAAATTTTGTACAAAATCTGTAAGTTCTTCAAAGTGGGTAAAGCTTGAGTTACTTACTTCATAAGACCAATGTGAGAAAAATGTTTTTTAAGTCCCCAAATCCTATAGAAGTAGGAAATGTGTTGTAGATGTGTAGATTTGCTAGAGATGCGTTGGACAAAGAAAAACTCTGTTATGTGTTGATAATATGGGACCAGATTTCCAACTCTTTTCCCACTTAGAAACTATATTGTCAAGAAGTCTAAGAAAGACTGGTCAGAGATAAGAAAGGAACAGCTTGGTTTTAACTGAAGCATTTTGGCAATGGACTGGCAAGACCTATTTGTAGAAACTATGAATTATGTGACCACTAGGCATCTCTGCTTAGAAAGGCAAAAGATATAAACTATGTGCACCAAATTATTATTATTATTATTATTATTTTTTACAACATGAGTGATTGTGTCCTTGACAGTGATGGAAAGAACTTTAGAGTTATCTAATATCATCCCTATTAACACAAGCAAAGAAAATGAACTCCATGTAAGTGACTTGGCCAAGATCATAGAGAGAAAGTAGCAGGAGGGTTTGGGATTTGAATCTAGTCACTTGGCT
>CM053580.1:437273579-437284401 GCA_028627135.1 Pseudochirops cupreus | reverse complement strand
GCGCAAACTCCTTTTTCTTTGAACCTGCCAGAATCTCTGCTAAGGACTCCTGCTGAGGACTGCCATGGACAGGAACTGCGGGGGGAGGGGGGGGAGGCGGGGCAGAGCTGCTAGAAGCAAGCTGCCTGGATGCTGAGCAGTTGTCGTGAGTGAGGAGAGGGGGATCATTGCCAGAGGTAGCCTGTACTGTGTTGAAGGCTTCAGAATGTGGGTGTTTACTATTTTAACTACATGTGCCAACTTCATAACTACTGTGTTGGCTTTGACTTTCTTGTTTGGGGTCTCAGTTTTCTGGTATTTAAATAAATGCTCTAGCTATATTTCTCATGTAGAAAGCCTGCTACATTTTGTGATTAATAACCATATCAGCATACTTATAGTTACTGTAGGCATTGTGAATACTGCATTGCTGATACAGTTCCCTATCAGCATTCTATATATATATATTTTTTCCTTGAATCAGTGTGAGTGTATAAGGTGCAACTCAGAGTTATGGTGTAACATAGAGACCACCCTGTTCTGTTCCACTGACCAAGCAAGGTCCCCATACCCTTTGCCCAGAACATGACCCCAGCCTGTTCTGGAACTTCCCAGTTCCCCTTCACACCATGACCCTCCACCCTGTTCTGGAAAGAGCTGACTATACCTGCTCTTCCGAGGGACACCTGAGTCACAGGAAGATTACACCCTTATACCCTTGTGCCATATTCACAAATTAGCCCTGAGCTGTAGATCAAACCAATGGCTGGTTTTTGCTTCTGTACGTCATGGCTTCTGCACGTCATGGCTTCTGCTAGCTCCCCTCCCTGATTGTGGCTTTTGTGTTTTTGGCCTATATATTCAAGTCTGTACCCCACAGAAAATCACTACTCATTTGAGTGAATACACTCAGATAGTCATGACCTTAATTAATTAATCCACACCTAAATTTATCCTGAGCTCAGGTCTTGGCTTGCTCTTATTCTCTGCACAACAAGAGAGGAATTTATTGGGAGAAGAAAAAAGGGAGAGATAGATTAGGGTAAATTATTTCATATAAAAGAGGCAAGAACAAACTGGAGGGGAAGAGCAGGAAGGTGTAAGTGAATGGGACAACTTTATTCTCATTGAAGTTGGCTTAAGGAGGGAATAACATAGACACTCAATTGGGTGTCTTCCCCTATGGGAAAATAGGAGGGAAGGGGATAAGAGGGGAGATGATAGAAGGGAATGCAGATTGGGGGAGAGGGCAGTTAGAAGCAAACACTTTTGAAAAGGGACAGGGTCAAAAGAGAAAATAGAATAAGTAGGGGGCAGTATAGGATGGAGAGAAATATAGTCTTTCTCAATGTAATTACTATGGAAACATTTTGCATAGCTACACATGTACAACCTATATTGAATTGCTTGTCTTCCCAATGGGGGTGGGTGAGGAGGGAAGAAGGGAAAAAAAAATCTGGAACTTAAAGTTTTAAAAACTACCTATATGTAAGCTGTACACAGCAGCAGTCCTCTGGAAAGTGCTCAGGCTTGGCTTTACATAAGTCCAAAAAAAAAAAACTAAAGAAGAAAAAATGGAGGTAAATAGAATAGTAGAAAGTTATACATCACAGACCTTTGTCATGATTTAAATGTGAAGGGGGGCACCATAAACAAATTGGAAAAGTAGGGAATGGTCTATCCTGTTCAGATCTATAGTGAGAAAAAATATTCATGACCAAGCAAGAGATGGAGAGCATTTCACAGAGTAGAATGGATGCCTTTTTAATTAAAAAAAGATTTCGTACAAATGAAGTCAATGCAACCAAGACTGGAGGAAAGTCAGAAAGCTGGGGAACATCTTTACAACAAGTGTCTATGATAAAGACTTCACTTCTCGAATATGTATATAGAGGTGAGTCAGATTTACAAAAATATAAGCCATGTGCTGATTGACAAATGGTCGAAGCATATGAACAGGAAGTTTTCAGATGAAGAAGTCAAATTTGTTTATAGGCATATGAAGAAGTGTTCTAAATCACATTTGATTAGAGAAATGCTAATTAAAACAACTCTGATGTATCATCTCCCACCTATCAGATTGTCTAATATGACATAAAAGGAAAATGACATATGTTGAAAAGGATGTGGAAAATTGGGACACTAATGCATTGTTGATGGAGTTGTGAACTGATCTAACCTTTCTGAAGAAGAATTTGGAACTATGCCCCAAAGACAGCCAAACTGCATACTTTTGATGCAGTTATACCACTACTAGATCTGTATACTTAAGAGATCATAAAAAATGGAAAAGGACATACAAGTGCAAAAAAAATTATAGCATCCCTTTTCATAGTGGCAAAATATTTGGAAATTAAGAAGATGACCATGAATTGGAGAATGACTGAACAGCCTGTGATATATGAATGCAATGGAATATTATTTTGCAACCAGAAATGATGAAGAGGCAGGTTTCCGAAAATCCTGGAAAGATTCATATGAACTGATGCAAGGTGAAATGAGCAGAACCAGGAAAATGTTGTACACAATATCAGGAACATTATGTGATGATCAACTATGAATGACTCAGCTCTTTTCAGCAAAAAATGATGCAATACAAGCACAAAAAACTCATGAAGGAAAATGTAATCCATAACCAGATAAAGAACTAATGGACTCTGAAAGCAGATTGAGGCCTATTTTTCCCTTTCTTTATTCTTTCTCATTTTTTTCCTTTTGATCAATTTCTTCTTTCATAGCTGTGAATAATATGGAAATATTTTTACATGGTAACATATGTAAAAACTGTATCAAACTGCATACTGTTCTCAGAAGAGGGGAGAGAAGGAAAAAAAGTTGAAACTCAATATCTTGTAAAAATGAACATAAAAATTTTTCTTGACATTTAACTGGGAGAAAAATAAAATACTATTAAAAACTTTAAGAAAATATTCTTACGCAGAACTTAATAATTGTTGGTAATATTTTTAAGGTTTTTTTTTTTTCTAAAAGTGCCATTTCTTGCCGCACAGTATTTGTCATTCATTTTGATAAGCCATAGCAGACTCTCTCTGTTTTGTACACACTTCTTAAGAGCCAATAGACCCTATGTTGTTATCAGTTTAACAAATAACTGCCTGTAATGGCAATGGGGATTTGAAGGTCTTCCCTGCCCCTTGTAATGGCAAAGAAACAAATACTTAGCACCTTGTTTCAAGTTGAGTTTTCCACTTGGTTATATGAAGACTTTGTTAAAAAACAGAACTTGTGAATCCCACAGTGAAGGGAACTTGCAGATGCAACAGGAAGGGTGGGGCAGGGAGGAACTAATGAGCAGGATTAAAAACTGAGCACAATCTGAGAGCTATCCAGAACTGCTGGAAGCAAGCAGTATGGAGGTTGAGGAACTACCGTGAGAGAAGAGAATTTTTGCTGGAGGAAGTCTGTTTTGTTTTGAACGTTTGACAGAGGGAACTTTTGGGAAGGCTTGGGAATGTGAGTATTCACTGCGTTGGTTATCTGTACCAACTTCGTGCTTACTGTAATGAATTTGGCTTTCTGGTTTGGGGATTCAGTTTTCTGGTATTTGAATAAATGTTTTGTTTCCGTCTTCCATGTGGAGAGCCTGTTACATTTTGTTATTCACAACTACACCAGCAAATTCATAGCCACCATGGGTGCTGTGAATATTGCATTGGTGTTACACTGCCTTAATTCCTTGAGTAAGGAATCACCAACTATTATTACACTTCTTTTCTTCCTTTGTCTCTTACTGGAGCCTAATTATCCTCTAGAATATAATTCTTTGAAGGATAAGGAGCTGCTTTTCCCTCAGATTTCACGTCTTTTTCTTCAGAAAGAGCCTCACATCTCTTTTCTAACTCTACATGGAATCTGTCCTTATCATCCTCATTTTTCACTTTGATTCTATTTCATTGGGCAAGAGTCAAGTTCTCCCTCTTTTACCTCAGATTCCACCACCCTCTTTCTCCACCGAAGTCTTTCTTCTGATTCCTTTAGTAACTCATCCTTCACCTTAATATACAAGAAATAAATTCTTTGAGTCACTCTACCTTTTCCTCCAAGAATAAGATCAGGCTTTAAACACTGTCACTGTGCTATGACAGAATATTTTTAATTGCATAAATCCTCATATAAATAAGTCTACAATTTTACGTATTTGCCAAAATTGTGGAGATCTTTAGCCTCTTACTATGAACTACCTGTGGATAAACTTCAACTCCAAGCACCCAGTTAAAAATTTTTACACCAAATTATCACCTCTTAATAACTTGGTAAGGTCACTCACATTCCTTTCTATTGTTCCCCTTATAGCCATTCTACCTTTAGCCTGACATGGGTTGTTTTTTTTTAACCAATTTGCCCCACTCACCAATTAATAATATCCACTAATTCAATTGCCTTTACTTTATCTTGCCAAATAATAGTACTAGTCCCTAATCTTCCTAAATTCTCCTGTTTCAATCTGAAAGTATAATTTGAATAATTATATGGACTTGGAAATTATTCTCCTTCAATTGTTTTTTTTAATTTCTCTCAAAATTTGCCAGCATTTATCTTAAATCAATCTTTGACCTTTTTTTTTAAACTATCTCTCTATCTCCAGTTTACTTAATTATTCTTAATTGGCTCAAGTCCTCTGCTCTTTCACTTAGGCCTGAATAGGACTGAGGATACATTTACTTTGGAAAGGCTAAGGATCTAAACTCTCATCCCCTCAAGAGATGTGAGTCAAGTTTCAACAATGTGACTGAAAGAGTATTCTAATAGCAGTTAAGAAACCTGATTCCCAGTTCCTGATCTAAATCTAATGCTGAGTCTCAACTTCCTCCTCTGTCAAATGGTGAAGAATCAAAGGATTTGATGTGACCAATTTTTCATGTGAAGTCATGTAAAACATTTCCATTTTAGATGTTGGGGAAAAATAGCAAGAAAAAATTTTAAAAAGTGAGAAAAGTTTGTTTCACTTTATACTCAGAGGTCATCAGTTCTCTCTCTGGAGGTGGATGGCATTTTTCATCATGATTCCTTTGGAATTGTATTGGGTCATTGCATTGATCAGAGTAGCTAACTCTTTCACTGTTGATCATTATTACATTATTGTTGTTACTGTATACACTACTTTGTTTCTGGTTCTGGTTGCTTCACATTGTTGCAGTTCATATAACTCTTCCCATGCTTTACTGAAATCATCCCCTTCATCATTTATTATAACACAAGAACATTCCATCACAATGATATATCACAGCTTGTAGACAACTTACTCTTTCAAAATCAAAGAAGAAGAATCATAAGGTCAGAAGTCAACAAAGATAAAATTGAACTTGAGAAATACTTCAACATTAAATGGCCCCATGGTATCATTAGAGTTGATATTTCACTTCTCTACTTCCCCTTTTGCAGATCAAAATTCGTTTACAATCTAACTCATAGTGTCATAGATTAGAATGAACTGAAAGGGAACTCATAGGCCATCTAGTCTAACTCTCTCATTATACAAAAGAGAAGACTGAAGACTAGAGAGATTAAGTGATTTGCTGTAGGTCCTATATGAAGTGTGCATCAAAGTTAGCATTGAATCCATGTTTTTTGACTTTAGAATCCTGGCTCCATTCTGCTAAAAGGTTACTGAGATTTGCTATGACCAAAACAAACAAACAAAAAAGTCATCCCTTTGCAGCACTGGTGCTATAACTCTGAATTTAATTTGGCTGCAGTGATCCTCAGTAAACTATCAATTGTCCTGGTTGCTAGGACTATTTTCCAGTTTACTAGATCCTGCCAGAAGTTCTACACTGTAAGTAATGCTTCAAGAATACAAGGCCAGGGGTAGCTAGGTGGTGCAGTGAAAAGAGTCCTGGCCCTGGAGTCAGGAGGACCTAAGTTCAAATCTGGCCTCAGACACTTTGTACTTACTAGCCATTTGACCTTGGGCAAGTCTCTTAACCCTAGTTGCCCTGCCTTCCCACCTCAAAAAAAAAAAAAGAAAAGAAAACAAGGCCACATTCACACTGCAATTAGATACTAGAAATTTTAAATACATACTTGGGAATGATTACAGGGTAGTTTACCTTCACATTTAGAAGGCAAGTTACAATATTTTCCTTAGTTTTATCTTTGGTTCCTTTATCTCCATATATAGATTTCCTATTTTTCTTCATGAGCCATCTGACAGAATCTTGATGAGCATATTGTTGTTTATAGGTGCATTGCATTCATATAATGAAGGGTGAGTATTACATCAGGGCAAGAGAGCATGCATTTTCACCAACTTTTTAGCCTCTTCTGAATAATATCATTTATGTCATTAACTACTGCCTGATTCTAATTACTTTAAGTCCCTCCCCCCCATTTTCAGTGCTTATAAAGATTAACTTTATATTTAACAAGATAGACATCAAAACTTAAGTGGATGCCAATTAACCTAAAATGTGAACTGACTTTTAAATACAAGTCATTTTGTATCAAGCTAGCTTTTTCTGCAGATTTAGTAGATAGCTGTCAACACAATACTACCTAAGCATCAATTTTAAGCAATTTATTTTTTTTAAGTTTATAATATTACTTTGATTGTGATTACATATCACAAATTTATACAATTTTGCATCAATTACTGTGGAACTGGACTAATTTTGTACATTATTATATTTTAATCATTTTCATAATTAACATTTCATTTACATCCTTTTCTCTTTTTCTTTCCATCTGCAGTATATATTTCTATTAGCTTGTCACACAGAATTTAAGCAATTTCCCAGCCAATTAAATGACATTTTATTTTTCTAACTCAATTGACTGCTTGGGAAATGGGCCCTGGAGACTGAAGTCCTGTTTATCAAAATGCCGCAATCCCTCCTCCCATTCATGTGTGCACATAGATCAAGCTCCTCTCATTTACCTCTTTATTATGCCCTCATCTTCTTCATGCCATATACAAAAATATATACATGGGACACATATGCCTTTGGATAGGTATATATTATGTATATAACCATATGACTAAGTATATATTTATAACATGTAGGGGGTATCCCAAAAGCCCTTTGGGATATTCTTTGTGTGTTTACGTTTGTATAAATATACATATATACATACATACATACATATATGCATATGTATATTATACTATATATCAAAGTATATATGCACACACATATATATTGATATGTATATTTTTAATTTAATGCAATAAATATTATTTTGCATCTAACAAGTGCTAGGAATCATATGGGATATATACACATATATGTATGTATGTATGTATGTATGTATAGTCCATTACTTATTTCTCTCCTCATTTTCCAAGGAACTCTCATTCTAGGGAAGCGTCAACCAGAACTTGTTCACTTAATAGTTCTGTGTAGAATAAGGTCAAGTATCTGAAAGGTCATTTTTATGTCAACTGCCCCAAAAATGACAGAAATAAATCAGATTATAAATGCTTAATTCAAATCAACTGAAAGAAACTCATATACCATTAGTTTTGGGTTTGCTTTTTTACAGTATTGGTACATTAAAGTGGGGAAGGTGATCTTACTTAGTACATAGAGATCAGGATAAGAATAAGAGTAACAACAACAACAATAAAACAGATTCTTCCTGCCAAATGGTAAAAGCAGTCAGTAGACCCCAAAAGGATGCTTGTACCTTCATTATTACTAACCTTCACGAATTCAGTTACGAGAGTAACACAGCACATTTTAATTTTTAAATAAGAGAATTTAAAATGTCTAAGGCAGTGACTTCCATACCTTGATGGATCTATGCCTTCTTTAGTATGCAAATTCTTCATTCCATCTATTTCACCTTCCTTCCATCTTTCCACCTAAAGATCACAGTTCTTCCATGTCTTCTGACCTTGTATAATTCTAATTTGTCTTTCTTTCAATTGTTATGGAGAAAATACTGGCCTTGGAATCAGGAGTGACCTGGCTTCAAATCCTGCCTCTAATACTTAATAATTTGTAGGACAATGTATAAGTCACTTACTTAACTTCTTTCAACATCAGTATACTCATCTGTAAAATGGGGATGAAAATACTATCAACTTCATGGAGATGATGTTAATGTATGAAAAGTACTGAGGAAGCAGTAGTGGTATTAACAACAATATTCACAGGGGAGTAGAGCCAAGATTACAGTACAGAAGCAAAAACATTCCATGAGCTCCTCTACAACCACCTCAAATACATATAAAATATGACTCTAAACAAATTTTAGAGCTACAGAACTTACAAAGTGACAGAAAGAAACAAATCTCCCACTGAAGACAGCTGACAGGCCAACAGGAAGGGTCCACCACAGTGTTCTGGAAGCAGAGCACAGCCTTGTGGTCCATGTGGTTTTAGCCTCAAGGTGGCCCCAAACAGTAGTGGTCAGAGCAGGCTTCAGGAGAGAGAATAACCAACAGCTCTGGTGGCTTCCAGACTTCTCAACCCATAAACACAAAAGACCAAGTAAAAGTTCAGTATGAAACCTTGTTGTAACTGGGGGGATGGAGCATGGTCCAGTCCCTGTCCCCAGGGTGAAAAGCAATGCAATTCACAGCAGCTGCCACGTGGCTGCTTCCAGAGCCCCTGGCCTGCAGATTATAGGGAGATCCAGTGACCATTGAGAGGGCAACTACTCTGGCTTTAACCTGATTGGATCTGGATAACTGTCTTGGGTGGAGGTCCTGGAGTGTGCAACAAGTGATCCAGAGCTAGATGGGGCTGCATAGAGGGCACCCAAAGAATAGCTCTGGCAGTTGTAAAAACCTCAGCAATTTGAGACAAAGCTCTCCTGTCTGGAAGCAGAGTTCTACTGTGGCAAAGAGCTCAAAAGTCAAGTAATTGACTGGCAACATGAGCAATCTGAGGAAGCAAAGCAAGCACAACAATGAAACCTTAGATTTTTTTTAGAGGACAAAAAGGATCAAAGCATGGAATGAGAGGAAGACAACAAAGTCAGAACTCCTGCATCAAAAGCTTCCAAGGAAAATATGAAGTAGTTACAAACCATGGAGGAGCTCAAGAAGGATTTTGAAAATCAAGTAAGAGAAGTAGAGAAAAAATTGGGAAGAGAAATGAGAATGATGCAAGAAAATCATGAAAAGAGAGTCAACAAATTAACTGAAGGATATAAGACTTTAAAAAATAGGTTAACTCAAATATTGAAAGAGGCCGAAAAAGTCAATGAGGAGAAGAATGAAGTTAAAAAGCTAAATTTGCCAGATGGAAAAGAAATTCCAGAACCTCACTGAAGCAAACAATTCCTTCAGAATTAAACTGGAGCAAACAGAAGCTGATGACTTTATAAGAAATCAAGATACTATAAAACAGATCCAAACAAATGAAAAGATAGAAGGCAATGTAAAATATCTCATCGGAAAAACCACTGACCTGGAAAATAGGTCCAGGAGAGATGACTTAAAAATTTTTGGACTACTTGAAAGCCATGATTAAAAAAAGAACCTAGAAAACATCCTTCAAGAAATTCTCAAGGAAAATTGCCATGATATTTTAGAACTAGAGGGCAAAATAGAAATTTAAAAAATTCACCAATCACCCCTTTTTAAAATTAATTTATTAATTTTCTTGTTTACGTCACTCATTTCCATGACATTTTGTTACAAATTTTCTCCCCATCTTTCCCCTACCCACCACCCCAAAACAACAATCCCACTGTATATCTCCACCCCCAATCTATTTTTCCTATGTCCTCCCCCATTGCTGCTCTGACTTTCTGGTAGGGCAGGATGGTTCCCAATGCCTCTATATCTAAATTCCCAGTTGCATGTAGTTAATAATAATAAAAATAAACAAATAAATAAATTATGTGTATGTATATATATATATATATATATATATATATACATATGTATTTTTAAGATTTGATTATAGAAATTTAAATTTTAGATTCTTTCCCTTCTTCCCTCATCACCCACCCCTACTAGAAGGACAAGCAATTCAATACAGATTGTACATGTGTAATTACACAGAACATCTCCACAATGAACATGTTGTGAGAGACTGATTATGTATTCCTCCTTCCTATCCCCCACCCTTGTTCTATTCTCTACCCTGTTCCTTTATAGAAGTGTGTACTTCCAGCACCCCTCCTGCCCACTTTGCCCTCCCCTCCATCAGCCCACCTCTCATCCCCATCCTCCCTAATCTCCTGAGTGGCAAGATACCCATTTTAGAGTTTATGTCATTCCTTCCCTGAGCCAAATTCAATGAGAGTAAGGTTGACCCTTTCCCTTTTGCCTTCCTGTTCTTCACCTCCACTGTAATAATTATCCCTTGCCTGTTCTATGTGATGATTTACCCCATTCTATCTTTCCCTGTCTCTTCACATCCTAATCCTCTCCCACCTCAGAATTTCACCTTTTAAAGTATCATCCCTTCCTATTCAATTGATCCTCTGTCCTCTATGTACACATATATACACATACTCAGATATGTGTCTGTATGCATATATAAACCCTACTACATAGACATATGTGTATGTATAAATATATATATATATATATATATATATATTTATATACACACACACACACATTTCTATTCCCTTCACTGATCCTCATACTGAGAAAAGTTTCCTAAGTTAAAATGGTCATTTTTCCATGTTGACATGTGAGTAGTTCAACTTTGATAAGTTCCTTATGATTTCTTTTCCATGTTTACCTTCTCATGCATCTTGTATTTGAGTGTCAAATTTTCTTTTCAGTTCTGTTTTTTTCAGCAAGAATGTTTGAAAGTCCTCCACCTCACTGATTGACCATATTATTCCCTAATACATTATACTCAATTTTGCTGGGTAGGTGATTCTTGGTTTTAATCCTAGCTCCCTTGATCTC
>CM053580.1:437239052-437263375 GCA_028627135.1 Pseudochirops cupreus | reverse complement strand
TTGAGCATCTCATGGAAGAGGCAAGAGATAATTGTTACAATAGAGGGGGAGAACAGGAAGGCAAAAGGGAAAGAGTCAACCTTACTCTCACGAAATTTGGCTTAGAGAAGGAATGACATAAACTCTAAACTGGGCATCTTGCCATATGGAAGAGTAGGGGGAAGGGGGATGAGAGGTGGTGTAATGGAAGGGAGTGGAGGGTGGGGGGGAGGGCTGATGAAAGTTCACACTTCTGTAGAGGGACAGGGACAGGGTGGAGAGTGGTTGGGGGGGCAGGATAGGAAGAAAGGACATGTAATCAGACTCTCACAGTGTGTTCACTATGGAGAGGTTCTGTGTAATTTCACATGTTCAGCTTGTATTTGATTGCTTGTCCTCCCAGTGGAGGTGGATGATGAGGGAGGAAGAGAAAGAATCTAAAATGTAAAGTTGTATAATTAAATGTTAAATATATATGCAATTATTATTAACTACCTCCAACTGGAACTTGAAATACACAGGCACTGTGGTTGGGAGATCCATCCTGCCCTCCCAAAAAGTCAGAGGGGTGAGGGGGGAAGACATAGGAGAGAATAGATTGGGGGAGGGAGGATACACTGGGATGGCTGTTTTGGGGTGGTGGGTAGGGGAAAGATGGGGAGAAAATCTGTAATTCAAAATCTCGTGAAAATGAATGATGTAAACTAAAATAAAATTTAAAAAAAAACAAGTCATTGAAAAAAAAAAAGAGAGTCATTTACTGAGACAGTCACATTCAGGGTCATACTCATTTCTGCTACATCCAGTTCACCTACAGTGGGGCATCATGCACTGAACCTGTGAGAAGGGAAGGACTTCCTTCTTCTCTCTCTTTTACTCTTACTCTGGGAGAAATACCTGGGGTGTTTCTGCTTGTTCTGTTTCATTAGTCCTCAGTTTCTGGTGCTGATGTCCACTGGACTTGGTAGTTGCAGCCATGATGGCCTGGAAACCAAGAATCCAGGTAAGATGTTGCAGTCAATCAACCATCAGGAAAACTCAGAGAAGCCAGGATGCTTGGGACTCAAGCCTGGAAAGCCAAGCACAAGCAGCTTTCCAGAAGACTGCTGCTGTGAACAGCTTTAAGGTTCTGATCACATATCATTGTGAACTCTCTATTTATTCAGCAGTAAACTAAAGCAAAAAATTCACAGAAACCAAAGTACAGTATTCACAATGTTATAACATAACAACTTATCACTTAAGTGGCCACATAGTTTTTACCAAAGTGGCCATATAGTTGGAAACAAAAGATCTGATTCAGTAAGTCCTTAACTCAATCATCATTAAGGAGCAAATCTCCTTAAGGGACATAAAGTACAAAGGTCAAAGTTCTCCACCCCTAGGTCACATTATCTTAACCTCTCAGTCAAAACGTTTTCTTTCTTCTTGATTGGAGATTAGTTTCCAATCATCATTAACTCAATCATCCTTAAGAGGTATAAGGTAGAAAGTACAAATTTCTTCCACCTCTAGACCACAGTAAATCATAATCTTCACAGTCAGCACTAAGTACCCAAGTACAGGTTTTTTATTTGGACTTGAGATTGGCTCCCAAATTCCATGGTTCACCTTCCATGGGTCCAGCTCTTGCCTGAATCTACCCAGTTGTCACCTGGATTTATGGGTAGGCAGCTCTCAGCTCCTTGTCCAGCTCCTCATCCAGTTCTTGTGCCATATTGAAGCTCATAGTGTCCAATTCACCTCAAGTGCTTCACAGTTTTTGTTTCTTGAAAGACAAAACTTAACAGAGCCACGATAACATTCACAAACATTGCTGGCACTATCATCGATTCACTTTCTGCCTGTGAAATCAACACATACCCACAAACAAAGTCTGAGACTCAACACAAATTGTCAGTATAGTCCCAGGACCTCTGAAACCCTCCTCCAGGACTTCTCTAAATAGACAACAAGAAAATCCAGTTTCAGGGCTACCAGTAAGGTCCCAGAGCTTCTGTACAAAGTATTACAAACACAAATCAACACAGAAAGAACAGACAAACAGAGTGCCAGGATATCACAGAGTTTCTCCTTCTCAACTCTGCTACCACAAGTGTTCCCTTCTCAGTTCTCCTCTCTCTTAGCTTGTGCTCAGCTTTTTATCTGGTCATTAGCTCCTCCCTGTTCTGCCCATCTCTTATGTCCTTCCTTTTCCTGTCTTTGGCAAGTTCCTCCTGCTGTGAATTTCACAAGTTCTGTTTCTTAAGAAAGACCTGATATAATCATGGGCAAGACTCAAAAGAAACTTGAACTGAAACAAGGTGCTAAAAAAATAAATAATTAAAACAAAGCACAAAGTACTTCTTTGCTTGCCATTACAAAGCCCAAGGGAAGTTTGGATTTAGAACTGGGACCATGCTCTACAGAAATAGAACTAAGCTCTCAACATATTCCCCTTCACCTCCACAGAGACCGAGGTAGTACAATGGAGAATGAAGATTATGCCTTCCATGTGTCAATGGAATGTATTTGCATATTTGTGATCATACCTTTTAAAGTAAATTTGTTGTTGTTATTTAGTCATTTCAGTCATGTCCAACGATTCCTGACCCCATTTGGAATTTTCTTGGTAAAGATGTTGGAATGGTTTGCCATTTCCTTCTCCAGCTCATTTTACAGATGAAGAAACTAAGGCTAACAGGGTTAAGTGACTTGCCCAAGGTCACACAACTAGTAAGTGTCTTAGGCTGGATTTGAATTTGGGTTGTTCTGACTCCAGGCCCAACATTCTATCCACTGTGGCACCTAGCTCCTTTGTAAAAGCTTAAAAACAATCATAGGATAATAGTGTGAGATCTTGAGAGGAACTAAGAGATTTCCATTTATTTTATAGATAAGGAAATTCTGTTCCACAAAGTAATCAGCCAATATCACATAAATAGCAGGTGGCAGAGCCAGAGTTTAGACCCAGGCTCTAAAAATCCATATCCAGAACTCTGCACTTCCTCAAATAAAAATTTATGATACCTTCAGGGAGGCCATCCAGTATAATGAATATTGTTTGGATTTTCATGGCTCAGAGTGAGTTTCTGTTATGATGAGAAACTCTAAGGGTCTTTCCCTACCAGACTGATTCTTTTATGAATGCAAACTAGGACACTTGTTGCCTCAATTCTTGCCTAGATTTTAACTACTGAATGGGCATTGTCTCAGACAAAGAGGCCTGGGAAGACCGTAGCTTAAAAGGGGCAGGGCCTCCCTCTGCATCCAGAGCCATTTCCAGTTGTCCTGACATATTATCTTGCCACTGAACTCAGATGACTCTGGAGGAGATAGTGAGGTTGATGACTTCGAATTTCCCTGCCTCACTTAAACCCAATTTGCTTGTGAGTCAAGATATCACTCTCATGATGCCAGTGGTCCTCTTTGAGAAGAAAGTGCAAACAACAACAGTACTTAGAGTGAGAAAGACCTGGTTTGAATTTTGTCACTGACACTTGGTAATTATGTAGTCATGGACAAGTCAAAAATGTAGCAATACATTTATCTCTATATTCTTATTCCACATTCATAAAATGGAGGTCAGTGATGACTATTGCACATGCAAACATCTTTTATTTAAGCTATATAATATCATATAAATGCTTGCTTTATTTCTTAAATTAATAATAAAATAAATAAAATTTTTAAAAATTAAAAAGTATAATTTGTGATTTCATAGGTATGGGTAACTCTTGGTGAAGAAACTCCTATGAATATAAATCTTCAAATAATCTTGATCTTGGGGCAGAGTGAAGATAGAGGAGTAAAAGCAGGAACGTGCTTAAGCTCCCACACCAACCACCTCTGATAACTGTAAAATATGACTCCAAAGAAATTTTAGAGCTACAAAACCCAAAAAATGACAGAGAGAAATAAATCTGCTAAAGGAAGCCTGGCAGGCTGACAGGAAGGGGCTATTGCACTAGACTGGGAGCTGAACACTCTCCTGAATGAGCCACCCAGACCCAGACCCAGGGCACTCTGAGCAGCATCCCCAAATGCCTGGAGCAGACTTTAGGAGAGTGAATCACTGGCAGCTGTGGTGGGTTCCAGACTTCTCAACTCATAAACTCCAAAGAGAAAGTAATGTCAGTGTGGAACCCTGTTGATCCAGGGTAAGAGAAGAGTGTAGTCTGGCCCCTTTCCGCAGGGTGAGAGATGGCAGAGGCACAGCAGCTGAAGCTACTGCTGCATGGCTGCTTCCACAGCTACTGGTTTGCAGATCCCAGGGAAACCAAGCAACCATTCAGAGGGCAATTGCTCTTTCTTTGACACATTAGAATCTGGGTCGCAATCTTGGGTGGTGGTGCTGTAGAGAGGGTGCCCTCCTCATAGCTCTGACAACTGTGAAAACCCCAGCAATTTGTGACACAGCTCTCTCCACTCTGAAAGCAGAGTTCTACCATGGTAAAGAGCTCAAAAGTCAAGTAATTGGCTGGCAAGATGAACAAGCAGAGGAAGCTCATTCAGACCACAGAATCCTTTACTGGGGACAAAAAGGATCAAAACATGGAACCAGAAGAAGACAAAAAAGTCCAGCTTCCTGCATCAAAAACATCCAAGAAAAATATGGACAGGCTACAGGCCATGGAGGAGCTCAAGAAGGATTTTGATAATCAAGTAAGAGAAGTAGAAAAAAAATTGGGAAAAGAAATGAGAATGATGCAAGAAAATCAAGAAAAGCAAGTCAACAGACTGCTAAGAGACCCAAAATAATACTGAAGAAAATAACACCTTAAAAAAAAATAGACTAACTCAAATGGCAAAAGAGGTGCAAAAAGCCAATGAGGAGAAGAATGCCTTAAAAAGCTGAATTTTCCAGATGAAAAGGGAATTTCAAAAACTCACTGAAGAGAAGAATTCCTTCAAAATTAGATTGGAGCAAATGGAAGCTAAGGACTTTATGAGAAATCAAGATAATATAAAACAGGTCCAAATAAATGAAAAAATACAAGGTAATGTGAAATATCTCATTGAAACATCCACTGACCTGGAACATAGATCCAGGAGAGATCATTTAAAAATTATTTTTCTACCTGAAGGCCATGATAAAAAAAAGAGAGTCTAGACACCATCTTTCAAGAAATTATCAAGTAAAATTGCCCTGATATTCTAGAACAAGAGTACAAAGCAGAAATTAAAAGAATTCTCTGATCACCTCTTGGAAAAGATCTCAAAAAAGAAAAAAAAAAACCTCCTAGGAATATATTAGCCAAATTCCAGGGTTCCTAGGTCAAAGAGAACAGATTACAAGCAGTCGGGAAGAAAAAATAAATTGAATATTGTGGAAACACAATCAGCATAACAAAAGATCTAGGAACTTCTACATTAAGTGACCAAAGGGCTTGGAATATGATATTCCAGAGGTTAAGAAACTAGGATTAAAACCAAGAATCACCTACTCAGCAAAACTGAGTATAATGCTACTGGAGAAAGTATGGTCATTCTGTGAAATAGAAGACTTTCAAGCATTCTCGACGAAAAAACAAGAGCTGAATAAAAAATTTGACTTTTAAATACAAGAAGCAAGAGAAGTTAAACAGGAAAAAGAAATCATAAGGAGCTTATGAACTATTTACATGTGTACATGGAAAAATGAGCACTGTAACTCATGAGACTTAGCTCAGTACAAGGATTTTTGAAAGGAATATGTATGTATATGTTTGTATGCATATATATATATATATATATGTATGTATAGGAGGGTGTAGGTGTGAATGGAATACATATATGAGTGTGTGTATATGTGTGTACATATATACATAGACAGAGGCCACAGAATCAGTTGAATATGAAGGGATGATATCTAAAAAATAAAATTAACAGGTGAAAGAGGAATATATTGGAAGAAGAAGAAAGGGAGAAACAGAATAGGGTAAATTATCTCATACAAAAGAGGCAAGAGAAAACTGTTACAATGGAGGGGAAGAGCAAGAAGGTGAAAGGGAATGGTTCAATCTTACTCTTGTTGAATTTGTCTTAAGGAGGGAATAACATACACCCTCAATTGGGTATCTTACACTATAGGAAAGTGGGGGGGAGGGGATAAGAGAGCAGATGAAAGAAGAGAGGAAAGATTGGGGCAGAGGGTAGTTAGAAGCAAGCACTTTTAAAAAGGGACAGGGTCAAAGTAGAAATAGAATAAGTGGTGGGGGCAGGATAGGATGGAGGGAAATATAGTTAGTCTTTCACAACATAACTACTCTGGAGACATTTCATGTAACTACACACGTACAACCTACATTGAATTGTTGTCTTCCCAGTGGGAATGGGTGAGAAGGAAAGAAGGGAAAAAATCTGGAAATAAAAGTTTTAAAAACAAATATTTATAAAATTGTATTTTACATGCAATTGGGAAATAAGATATCCATCTTGCCCTACATGAAAATTAGGGGGGACATGGGAGAGATACAAGAGAGAACAGATTGGGGGAATGGGTATTCAGTAGGTTCACTATCTTGTGGCAGATTGTAGAAGAAAGATGAGGTAAAATTTGTAACTCAAAGTCTTGTGGAAATGAATGTTGAAAATGAAAAATAAATGAATAAATAAATTGAATTCCAGACAAAAAATTTAAAAATTAAAAAAAATAAACAAAATTTAAAAAGAAAGGTGATAGCTCTGGGCATTAGAATTATGCTGGGAAAGGGGAGCATTAGTGATGACAAAAAAGAGAGGAGTAAATTAATGAAATATTTATGCAATAATCAGAAGACAGCAGAAGGAATTATAAAAAATTACAGAATTGTAATAACAATGTTAAATTAATTATATAAGCTTTTAAAACCCAAACTGTACATAATTGAGAGTCAGGGCTTCATACAGAATTCTCTTTTTCCATTCTACCCTGTATATGGAAATGATTATATTTGTTGAAATGTGTCAAGTTCATGATAAAAGTAATGAATTAAAAAAAAATTCTTGATCTTATAATCTTAAAGACTTAGCTATAGATCCTAAAAGTTTAAGTAATTTTCCTATGGTTAAATAGTCTCTACATGTCTAATATGGGAATTGACCTCAGGTCTTCCTGATTCTTAGACTAGGCTCTGTCTACTCTGCTATTCTTTTCATTTTGTAAGCCTATAAAATATCAACTGCTTAAATTTCCTAAGATATGTTTTTTTGGGGAAAGAGAAAACACAGAGATGTGAGCTCCTAGGTGCAAGAGGAGAGACACCACAAAGAGAGAAAAGAGGATAAGAATTAGGAGTTAATCTTTATATATATATATCAGAGTTTAGGTTAGGGTCAACTTTGAAAGTTTTTGTTTTCTACAGTTGATCTTTTGCTTAAAAATTAGATAGAGATATTATTTAAATTAATAAAAAAACATATTTAACACGAGCTTTGAGAACTTTCTCTTTAAAGGACCCTTTCTATAACTACTTCTGTAGGGCAAAGAATCATTTCCTAATGTGAATTATTACTCCTTTCTATCTCTTTTAGAGATTTCTTTCTTTATCTGTGGGTCTCATTTAATTAAGGAGATGTGCTCATGAATAGGCTTCTGTAAAATGGATATTTCTCTAAAGTAAATCATGCTCTCCAATTGACTAACAAAAAATTTCATAGATTAATTTACAAGACAGAAAAATTGGTCCTAAGGCAAATATATGTTGATAGCGGTCAGGATATGAAAGGCAATGGGAAACCTGACTATAAAGTAGACATCAGGAAAACTTACATCTAGGAAGGAAAAATGGCATGTTCTTTTACATCCTAGGATTAGAAGATTTGTAACTAAAAGGGATCTTAGAGATCACCTCCCTAAAATCCTCCATTTCTCATATCTTGAGGATATGAGGCTAAAGTGCCTTAATGTCCTGTCTAAAGTAAGATGAATAACAAAGTCATTCAAATCCCACTCTTTTGAGGAAACCCTGGTCTGGACCCTAGGATTGGGTGGTTGCATACAATTTTGTTATTTTATTCTAAAATTTCTAGTAGATGTGATGAGTGTGAAGATAGAAGAATAATCTTTTAGAACATGTCAGAAAAGTAGCTAATCATTAAAGGCAAAAATAATCATAATAAATGAGATTGATGAAGTCTTATAGAAGGAGAAAAGTCAGAAAGAAAAGAATTAACTGTGAGTCATCATGTAATAGATATTTAGGAAATGTAGCTGAGTTGGAAGGTTCAGAAGTGTAAGGTGTTGATTACATTCTGGTTCTTTCAGAATAAATCATTAGATTTGTTGGCTTAATCACTAAATTTATTCCTAAGATATTTGGATTCAAGGAAAGAACAAAATCAGTGCAAAGTAGAGTCAGTTATATCACTCCAAAGTATGAATGCCACCAGAACTATCTTGTAAGTTTCCCTTCTTGTTCATATCTAGTTTCTTTCAATTAATAGACAAATATTTTCTGATCATAGGAACATAGGTGTAGAGTTGCAAGGTACTTGAGAGGCCATCAACTTTAACAATTTCACTTCAGTAAAGCTGAAACTGAGTCGAGCAAAATTAAGTGACTTGCCAAGCTGTATTAGCAAGCACCCTAGCATACCCAGGGTGGCTGCTAGCACAGGTTCTTAGATCTGCTTTTCTAAAGGAAAGCAACTCAAAATGGGTTAACAGTCTCACTTTAATCAATCAAATACATATCATTTACCTAGTTCAGGGGAAAAAGTCAGCACCCTGAACTTCAAGGAATACAAACAGAATACAAAACACAAGTTACAGGCAGAACTTACAAGCAGGCAAAGAAACAGATCAGCAGACAGGCTTCCAATTGTCTGACCATTACATCCATACCTAATCAGTTACCAGAGAGGGAAGCACCAATATCTGGGTTTTTCAAAGCCAGGGGGCTCAACGGCTTCCTGTTTGTCTGGCCAAATCAAACAACTCTTCTCAAAGTGAGCCCCAAAGCAAAAACTCACATCAGGGTGTATATATAGCCTTCTCCTGGATCAGAGATTTTCACAGTCCTTTTGACCCACTGCCCAAACACAAAGTAATAAGGCATGGGCATTCCTGAAGAACAAGCCTCCCACCACAGTCTCCATGTGACCACATTCAGCCTATTAGGGGGCAGAGTATACTTTCAAATCAGGGAAGGTTCTCAGAGCAACTTAAGGCAACTTAAGCAAAGGGCCTAGGGGCAGGGAAGATCTTCAGATTCCCATAACACAAGCTCATGCAGTAAGCAACATTGACTCAAGAACCTCTGAGAGTTGATGCTCATCACAGAGTCATATTGCCCCTCTCCCTCTTGATTTCTCTTTTTTTCTTTTTTATTCATTTTTACTACTGATTGCTTCTTATCTGCCAAAGCAGACAAAACATTCTAAATTCATCTACTATCACATAGGTGTACAAGTTTTTTTTTCCCCCCCACCAGTTGGCCCATAACAAGAAACCACTTGCATATCTATTATATTATTATATTTAATTATTACTGTAAATTTATCTGAACTACTAATATGATACATGACAATAGTTACATTTGAGTATTAGTTACACAAAACTAGTGGTGGGTAGATAGATAGTGAGGCCTGACTAGTTCCCAAGTAGTAGATTATTAAGTTTATAAAAAAATAAAACAAACAAGTAAGCAAAACAAAACAAAATGAAATCTTGAAGTTAAGAGAAATAATACACTGGGGTCACATGCTGCACATTTGTCCTATGAGCTACAAGCTAGGTGACTAGAGTCCGTGGGTTACTTCCATTGGGTAAATGTGGTGAGATATTACTATTACTCTCTAAAACAACTGCTTATAGAATTCAATCAACAAACCTTTATTAAGAAGCAGACACTGTGCTACATACTGAGAATGTAAATAGCAAGTATGAAACAATTCCGTTATTTCAGAGAGCTTACATTCTAATATATATATATATATATATATATATATATATATATATATATATACACATATATATATACATATATATACACACACACACGCACACACACATGTGCACATATATGTATGCTTATATATACAAATACAGAAGGGAAAAGAGAATATATATATATATGCATAAAATATAGACACATATATGTATACACATATATAAAATAAACACAATGTTGTAAAGGGAAGGGAATAAGCATTTATATAGCACCAAATATATGCTAGGCACTGTACTAGGCAAATTTTTTTTTTACAATTTTCGTTTCAACTGATATCAGCAGTATATTAGGTGCTATCATTATTCCCATTTTACAATTGAAGGAACTGAATGACTTGCCCGGGGTCACATAGCTAATAAGTGTGTGTAAGGCTATATTTGAATTCTGGTCTTCTTGACTCCAAACGCAACACAGTTTGGGAGAGAGAACACTACCAATCAGGGGATCAAGAAAAGCTTCATACAGGAGGTAGTGAATGATTTCCTGACTTGCGTTTTGAAGGAAAAAAAGGAATTCTGAAAGGCAGAAGTTAGGAAGGAATACACTACAGGCATTGAGAGATAGTCACCACAAAGGGCACAGAGCCCTCTGTTTATGGTATGTGACAAAGAGAGAGTTGTCCAATTTGTCTAGAACTCAGAGTGTAGAAAGGGAATAATATCCAACTGAAGTGGAAGGATAGGTGGGACACAGAGTTAGCACAGAGGTTTAAAATAAAAATGAGAAGAGTTGACATTTAATTATTAAGACAATAGGGAATCACTGAATTTCATTGAGTAGAGGAATAGCATGATTAAATATGCACTTTGGGAAAATTGCTTTGGTATCAGTGTGTAGTAGAATGGACTGTAATCATAAGAGATTTGAAGGAGCAAGAAGAGGGAAATGTAAGCATCCCTACACATATTTTTACACATATGACAAGTCAATCAATTAATCAACAAGTCTTTATATACCTGTTACGATCTTTTAGTTGCAAGGCTCTGTGTTACGGGCTGGATATATAAGCATAAAGAATAAAATGAATGAATTGGTAAAGTGTTTGTATCTTATAGGAAAGAGAACAAATACAAACATGGGAGTGCCTAAAAGTCTTAGCGCAGTTTTAAGCTATTAAAACTCAAAATTTCACCAAGACTTTTTGAACAGTTTTTAATAAACTTATAGAATAAATAAAGAATAAACATGAATGAATAAAGGACTTAGATACAGGATGGGAAGGGTCCTAGCAGGAGATTGTTGTATTGATCTAGACAAGAGGCCTGAATTAAGCTTGTAGTTATATAAATAGATAGAAAGATTCAGACGTGGTGGGTATTATGAAGAAAGAAAGGCTACAATTTGGCTATTGATTGCATATGTGCAGTGAGGAAAAGTGGGGAGTCAAGAATTATATCTAGAATAAGAATGTAGGAGACTGGAAGGATGATAGTATCTTTGACAGAAATAAGACATTTAGAAGAGGGGAGTGTTATAAGATAAATCCTAGCCCTAAGGAAGTTTATAATGTAGTATGAGAGATAACAGGTACATGAATAACTATAACCCAAAGAAGAAGACAAGTGCAGGAGAGAGATACACACAAAGTTTTATTGAGAAACATCAAAACAAAAGGATACCACCATCAGCAGCAGCAAAAACAACAACAAAACCTTTCCTCTTGAAGGATCAGAGAAGGATTCAGAGAAAATGTAGCATTTTAGATGACCTTTAGCACTGGCACCATTTCCATAAGTCATAGTAGAGACAAAAGGCACTCAAAGTATAAGGAATGGTGTAAGCAAAATCCATGCTTCGCCTTGCTCCTCTAAACCAAGCCAAAATTGAACAATGTGCTGTATAATGGAATTACTATGCCTCTTACTAGTAGAAAAGCAATTTTAGGAACATAAGAGCTATGGCCTCTTCATACTAGGTTCAACATCTAACAGATTGTCAATGTGAATTTGTAAACATAAAATTAATCAATGTGATACCTTAGGCCTTTTTGTTCAGCTACTGAGGGAAAAAATGGTTTGCGTGCATTTAAAATATGCACTTAGCTGTATGTAGCATAAAAGTAAAAAAAAAATATGCCTTCAACTAATAAAGGACATCGATACAGAAGGGCACTGTTGGTATGCATCCAGCTGATCTAACTGAGCTCACATAACCACCTTTCTTGTTAAAGGGTGTAATCTGCCAGCACTGAACAACAGTTGCTTACAGGCCCCCTACAGATGCATATGCAATCATCAGAAGGTCAGCCTGTCCACAGAAACTATTCCTGTGGAAAGGAGGGAAATACACAATGCAAATGATTCTTCATCCTGGCAGCCTTATCCCAGCTGATGCTAACTGCCTCAGGGCCAACCACTCCTGCACAGAACTGTGTAAAACTACATAGTATCCCCCTGAGAGATGAACACTTGATCGAAACAGGCTTTTTTTTCCAGGAAGCTTTGAAAGTGCAGTCAGAAGGTAGTTTACTTTGACAAAAAGCTACCCAAAGGGGCATTTCCTCTTCCCCCTTTCCCTCTCCTTGTACACTATTTAGCCAGAAGTGAGCATGGTTTGTTTGAGCAAATCATGGTGGCAGGGAGGCATGGAAACAGAGATAGAAATTGTTCTTTATCTATCTGTACAGTTGGCCCTCCCTTTAGTTCAAGCCAAAGAAATAGAGCTTTTCTGCCCATGCCTTTCCTTCTGTACCATTCCTAATATATGTGTCAAATAGAAGTGTGAAAACACCACACTAATATGAGATGTAGCACAAGCCCAGCCTGTCACTTGGAATTTGAAATTCATAGTCTTGTTCTTACTAATGTCTTATCACAAAAGCAAAATTTAAGAGGAATGGTGCTGCTGACCCACAGTACTTATTGCTAGGGAGGCTTAGGTTGACAGATTGTCTAAGATGGAAGTTCTAATTTTGTGGAAGGGCATTAGTTGAGTGTCCATACCAAACCCAGCGTCAATATGGTGATCCTTCTGGAGTGTAGGGACATCAAGCTACCTAAAGAGGATTAAAACTGTTCCATGATAGACAAAAAGGAGGCAGGTTAAAGTTTCTTTGATCAGTGTTTGGATCAGGCTCATGAGTGCAAGTCACACTTCCACCTTGGGAAAGATAGAGACATAGTCATAATAATAATAATAATGATAATAAGCAACAGCAATTCATCATTGTGCAGCAGAAGCACTGCTATAATATTGTTAAGAGAAACACCCATTTTTCCAATACAAAACATTTTTTTCAACAGATCTAACTTTCCCTTCTCTCATTATTTTTCTTTTTCTTTTCTTTTTATGAATCCTGTTATCAATATTAGATAAATACAGGTATCTTGACTGTTCATCATATTTTTTACTCAAATTTTCAATAGAAGGATAAAGATAAAAGCAGGGCCAAGGAAGGTTATATAGAGGGAATCTTAAATGAAAATATAATCAAGGGTGACCTTTTTAAAAAAATATCTCAGAATCACTGAGTTCCTTAGGGGTCCTTTCATCCCCATGTGCCAGTAAGAAAGCCACCTCCTGGGAAGGTTGAGAAAAAACATGAGGTCTTCCTCTCAAGAGGCTTGCTAAAGATTCTAACTCACATGAAAGATCATGGACACTGAACATTGATCACACATTAAACCTTTCCCCTCAGGCTCAGAGGAATCCTGGATTAATGAGACTGATAAACTCTAACCTACCCTTTAGCTTGGTTAGCTGGAAACACTCTATGGAGAACAATCAGGACCATCAGGGCTTGTTATCACACAGTGCAGTCTGGTTGTGGCCATTGTTCCTCAGCCACCTTGGAATCATAATGAATGCAAGCATCATCCAGAAAACTTTTCTTCCTCTTTCTTTTGGAGGTAGGCGGGAAATCTCCAAGTGTCCCAGTCCCCTTAATGCATGGATATGACAAAAGTCATTACAGAGCATGTGCTTGCAAGTAAAATTATTAATGTCACTTAAATCCACAGCATCTTCATTTTGCTCTTTCTTTTCCAAATGATTTATTCCAATGGCCAGTTTCTATCCCTCCTGTTATTTCCACAGTCTTTTGGCAGGGAAATGTTTAATGCTTTCAGTTCAGGGTAAAAGAAAAGTCACTGGTTTTCAAAATGTCTAATGATATTTGCAAAAGTCATATGATTCCAAGTGGAAACCATCTACCTTAGTAGTCCTCTAAAAGAAATGCACTCCTTTTTACTCCAGTTGGTGAAATGTCATCAAGAACTAAAGTAAAAATTGAATGCAGATAGCATCCCATTAATGTTAACTATGTTATTTTGTATATCTCTGTACATCTAACTACTGAGACTCCCACAAGAAGCACATTAATTTTCAGAGGTCACTTACAAGTAATCTGGTAAATAATTCCTCCTCCCTCTTACATTCAAGGTCTCTCACATGGTATGTTCCCCTTCTCTATGGCTTATCTTGTATCTCTATCAATTTCTATTTTAAATCTACTGCACAGGAATTGTGTCTAATTTGATTTCATACCATATCTGGCTCATTGTTGTCCATGTATTTCATAAAAAGCGTGTTTAGAGGGAGAACGCTGAAATGAAGCTAATCCCATTTTATTTTTTAAGATGGGTTAGTAATGAAACATTAATCCCTTTCTCATTCAAAAAAATGTCAAATAATGAATCCACATTATTATGGTGCTAACTTCCAAAGGAGAAAGGTGACATTGGTTGATTTTGGAAAGTTTTTTTCCTGCTCCTTCTTGTACAAAATGGCAATCAGAATAATAATAAATACATCAATAAATTCAGTTCTGAAACAATAATCCTATTTGGCTGGTACAATGTCACTGCAACAATTGCAGTGTCTTCACTGAGTGCAAGAAATTCCAGATGTTATGTCTTAGAAATACTTAAACCTTAGTAATAATAATGCAGAAGTGTAACCACCTTGAATTCTCCCTTCCATGCATGAAAGTCATGCTATAACACAAAGTATGTATGCAGAAACTTTTTTGCATGACAAAACCAGTGCTTTGGATTTCCTGACATTTGCTGGGCTAGAATCCTAACCTTAATGTGGATATGCAGATTTAAAGATAAAGATAATTCTTTTGCTATCATCAAGAGCAAAAGCAAATGTGGTAAGCACCAGATGGCTTCTAGATTTGTAAATCTAAAACCCTTTCCAGGGTAAAACTTAAAATGAAACGTGCTTTTCTTGACACCACATGGCTTTTCCCTCAGCAAATCAATAAATCCTTGCTAAATTTTAGTATCAACACTTGTTAAAAATTCAGGATGGGAGAAAAAAGAAAATAAAACTTTCCACAAAGACAACTTGCCTGAAACCACATAAAAGTATACAAGTATGGGCTGTAGAATCACCTCTAGTCAGAACTGGAAGTAGCTTGAAAGGTGATCTATTCCTAATCTGTCATTTTACAGAGGAGCAAAACAAGGTCTAGGTTAATTGACTGGTCGAAAGTTATATAGCCAGTAAATAGTAGAGGCATGCGATGGAAAGTATACAGACTGTAGAGATGGAAGAATTAAGTTCCAGTATTACTTTTGATGGTTAAATTTTATATGTGTTTGTAATGCCATGCACGAGCAGCTTCTCAAAAGAATGCTATTGTGAACAGCTTTTAAGGTTCTGATTACACAGCATAGTGAACACTCCATTTATTCCATAACAAATCAAGGCAAACTTTCTCAGAAAATCAAGGTATGGTATAATATTCACAACATTACATTTTATCACAGAAAATCACAATATAGTGTTCACAACAGCTTAACATTAGAATGGCCACATAGTTTTCATCAAAATGGTCACAGTATTTAGAACAAAGAGCAAAAGAATAATCATCTGGATTCCCTGAAGGGGAAACCCTCTTTACTTAATCATTTCACAGTACAAGTGGAATCATATTCCACTCATGGGGCAGTCATAGATTAACTTAATCAGTCACTTATCCAGATTCACAATTACTAAGTATCATTAATCATTAAATACAATCATTAGAAAATTACACAAACCCTCCATCCCTTGGTGTCTAGTAAACTTCAATTTCAGCACACATTCAATATCCAAGGGGAGCCCTTTTCTTCATCTTGACTCAGGGTGGTCTCTCAGATTTCCTGGATCCCCTTCCATGGTCCCAGCTCTTACGTGAATCCACCAGTCACCTGGATTCAGAGGCAGACAGCTCCCATGTCCTTGTCAAGTCCTCTGGGCAGTTCCTGGTATACACTGAAGGTCACAGGGTCCAGCACATCTCAATATCTTCACAACTTCTGTTGCTGGGCACTCAAGGATCAACCAAGCCACAAACAAGCAAACTCTTATCCCAGTCATGCTTCTTCAATCCTCCAGCAGTTTGGCTAGCCTTAGGACCCAGAAGAAACTTCAGCCTTCCAGGTGGCCTTCTCAGAAGTAACTTCAGCCTTCACCAGATCCTAGTCTCATAGAAAATTCCAACTCAGTTCTCAGTCCAGTAGCAGCCCAGCTCTCAGATACTGGGACAATTTTGCTTCCTCCACCAGGAGAAAAAAATTCTTGATTTGACTGTCTTCTCTGGGCCTCTTCTTACACACACACACACACACACACACACACACACACACACACACACACACTAGCTTCCTGTCTCAGCCAACCCCTTCTTGTTATGTCAACAACAGAAGACAGAGTTCACACCTTCTGTTCCTTTCACAGAGGTACTTAGCCCTTAGTAACTAATAGCTAAGTACCTGGTACTTGAGAAAGCAAAAAAGAAAGTCTTCAAATTTATATTAATTACCATTACTCCTTCTTAGCAGCAACTTCAGCATTCACCAGAATCTGGTCTCAAGAAAATCCTCTCTCAGTTATCAGTCAGCTTCCAGATGCTCACTGGGAGAAACTCTGTCTCTCCTCCACCAGGAGCCCGCCAGGAGAAAAATTCTGATTCTCCCTCTCTGGGGCTTTTCTTATATACACACAGGTAGCATTGGCTTCCTGTTTCAGCCAAACCCTTCCTGTTATGTTAGCAACAAGAGATAGAGTTCACACCCTCTGCCTCTTTCACAGAGGCTTGACTAAGGGCTAAGTACCTGCTTACTTGACATAATAAAAATGGGTCTTCAAATTTGAATTAATTACTATTACAATATTAGACCAGAAACAATTTCTCTGATCCTCAGTTTCCTCATTTGTAAAATAATCATTGGATTAGATAGCTTCTGAGGTCTTTACACTTTAGGTCATGGTATCATAGAAGCACACATTAAGAACTGTAAGTGACCTGAGAGAGTAGCTAAGGAGTGGGGAACCTGTGGCCTTGAGGCCATATGTGGTCCTCTAAATCCTCAAGTGCAGCCTTTTGACTGAACCCAAACTTCATAGAAAAAAATTGACCCCTGAGAGTCCATCAACTATTTTATAGATGAAAAAACAGGATTGGAAAAGTTTATTAATTTTCTTGGGAGTTGCACAGCTAGTACATCTGATTCAGTGATGTTACCTTACCTCTTGGCCTTATTTACATTGTTTTATAAAGGAAAATGAAGTGGCAATTCTCATAATTATACAAGGGATAGAATATGAGTTTCTTGAGACTAAGGGGAAGGTGAATGATCAGATCTACACTTTAGGAAAATCCCTTTGGCTACTGAGGGGAGGATGGATTGGAATGATGAAAGAATTGATGCAGGAAGATCAATTGAAAGGCTATTGCAATAGTCTAGAGGAGAGGTGATGAAGACTGGAAAAGGGGGAATTCTATATTAGTGGAGAGAAGAGAACTAAGGTAAGAAATGCATTAGCAAAATAAGTTATAAAATTCTAGGACTGGATATTTTGAATGAGAGAGGAGTTGAAATGATATTAAAGCTAAGATCTTGAGTAAGCAGAAGAGTAATATTGACCCTGACATGTGATATACAGTTTAGCTGACGGGTTGGTTGGGAGGTAGGGGACAGAGATCATGAGTTCCATTTCAGACATGTTGATCTCAAGATGCCTAAGCAACATCTGGCTTTAAATGTCCATCAGGCACTTGTTGATACAAGAATGGAGCTCAGAAGAGAGACTAAGATTGCATAAATTGATCTGTGAATCATCTGCTTAAAGATGATAGCTGAACAAGTATTTGCTGAACATTTCCCAGAATCCTAAGCTCTCACGGGTGAATACTGTGCTAAGCTTGGCAATAATGGATAAGCTAAAGAATGATAAGACTTGGTCCTTAACCTATAGGCAGACAACACCACAGTGATGTATATAAAACAATTAGAAAATAGAATCAACCCTTGTATTCAGGATGGATTGGAGAGAGGAGAGGCCTGTTAGATGACAGTAATATAGGCATGAGGTAAAGAAGGCCTGGATACGGGGTGTCTAGGTGGCTCAGTGAATAGAGCACTGGCCCTGGAGTCAGGAGGACCTGAGTTCTAATACGGCCTCAGACACTTAACACAAAACCTAGCCATATGACCTTGGGCAAGTCACTTAACCCCAATTGCCCTCCAAAAAAAAAAGCAAAAAAAAAGAAAGAAGAAAGCCTGGATAAAGGGGGGTGGCAGTAAGCATGTAAGACAAAAGCTAATAAACAAAGGAAAAAAAGGTGGGAGAATTTCTTGATAGATTGAGCGAATCATCTACTCTGTGGATATACTCTGTGGGTTATAAGGTTAGTAAAGTGTGGATTACACCTGAATTCACCACCCTGGGTGATGGTTTAGAGTTCTTTGACTTTGTGTTAGTCTAGCAACATCATCTCCTACTAACCATATTCAAGAGTTCAGAGAAGGGAGAAATCAGTGTGCCCTAGAATAGTTCTCAGATACACGTTGGTGCTGTAAATTGTCGTTGAAAATGGATAGATTGCCTAGGGTGTTTGAGGGAAAGCAAAACCACCTTCTGTTGCTTAGCTCTCTTTGGTAGTCAGTAAGGCATGCCTCTCAACTCACCTCTTTTTGGCATAAGGAAGTAAGTACAAGACATAGTTATTAAATATTTGTGAGATAGTCAACTTAACTATTAGATATACACAGAATGTTGCAATTTAAAATGCATTTTACAACCCAAATGAAAAAGAACAGGGAGAATACTGTTTGACATACATACATACATACATACATATGTATACACACACATATAAAATCTTCTAAATGAGTGAAGGAGAAAGCCATCTCTGGTCCCAAGTTTATTGGTAATCCAAGTTAACTTTTCACTTCAGGACAACTTTAGGCAGAATTTGAAGCTGACATTTATACTTAGCATTCATTTCACCTGGTTTCTTTGCCTTTTCATAGCCTTTCCCCCAGGCCAGCACTATTGGCCTGCACCCCCTTCAGGCACTTTTGCCACCAGAATTCATTATTGCTATGTTATGTTCTCCACCTCATACAAATTTATCTCCCCCTTCCTCAAGATTCATTTATCTGACAAACGATTCAACAACCCTTTGTTAAGCATGCATAGTCACTGTTTCATTTATTGGCATGGCCCCAGACCCCTTATTTTCTCTCAGTTACTCTATTATTAGAACTCCCTGATAATTGCAGTGGGGCCTGGATTCACAAAGTTCTCTCACACAGTTTACATAAAAATAGAAGTTTATGAAATATGTATGTGATTAAAGTTATGTGGACCTGGTCTGAACTTGAAAATGGTATAGTTGTCTCCCAGCGTTTATGGTCCCAGGGTCCCTAAAAGTTTTCAGCACAGCTAGGATGAAGCCACAACAATTAAATTCACTAGAAGATTTTACATTGTAAAAATGACAGAAATAGCAACCCTTATAATTAATTTAAAGGCAGTATGATAGCAGAGAATGTTCTGGGGTCATAAAATGGAGACTTGGGTTCAAACTACCTCTGACATTTACCAGTTATGTTATTTAAACTCTACATGCCTCTGGCAACTCTCTAAGATATAAATATCAATTCATGGAGGGACATTAAGTCATTATAAAATAGATAAATATATTCCTCAGAATTTATCTTGTATAAATCCCTCACTTCACACTTGAGAAAACAGAGGCCTAGGGAGATTGAGTCACTTGCCTAAAGTCACAGATTGATATCTAGTTCCCCTTGGCAAAAAAAATTATATAATTATTCAATTAATCAACTGCCTTTATCTGTTAAAATTAACACTGACTGCTCAAGGCATCTTGTATATTCTCTCACTCCCCCATACATACACCAGTTCAATATTGTCTGTTTTTCCTCCATTACTCCTTACTGGGTGACATACTTCAAGGCTCCAGATCATTGCACACTCTCTGTTAAATTATATATCTTCAAAAGAAGCAGCCATGTTTTAGTTAATTGAGATCTGGTCTGCTAAAATTTCTTCATTGTGAGTAAGTCTATATCAACCCCTTTATGACTTATTTTGCTATTAGAGCATTACTGTAAGTCTGTAGTTAGATGATATGTACAGGTTCACAAAACTAGGAAATCAGGAAGACATCAGTTCAAGTCCTACCTATGACACATACTGTGTGAGCCTGGATAAGTAACTTAACTTCTCTTCTTCAGATTGGTTCCTGTTTAGATCCACATGTTCATTTGTTTTTGGCAAATAGACAGTAAAAGAAAGGAAAAAAAAACATACATAGTGGAGAACACATCATTTAAAGAGCTCACATAGTTGTATTATGAAAAAGAAGGAAAGAGGAGTGAAGTCAACAAGCTATGAATGGATTTGTGTGGGTAATGCTGATAGAGTTATCTATACGGCTAACAGAAACAGCTGAGAATTTTACACCATACTTGTTTTGTACAAAATTCACATTTGCTCCTCTCTTCATTTCATATTTGATATATCATGTCATTTAAATACAGTTAGCAGAGCGTTCAAATAAGTGGCCAGTGGGAACTCCCAGTAGGAAAAAAATGACATACTTCCCTAATTTATGACCTTGTCTCACAGCTGTCTCTGTGGAAAGCCTGAGGTCAATTTCTGAGGGAACAGAGTAAGATTTGAGGATGAGGTAGGAGAATTCCTGAGGGCTTCATCTAAAACAGCTGCTCCCATTGGTACACATTTTGGCAGTGTGTTATCCCATGATGAGAGGACAAAAAGGGAAAGAAAGAAATCTTTTTCTTTAATCCCAAAGGGAACATTTTCTAAAATCAAATAAGAATGCTATATACACCCAACTTCTTATGAGACTTCTCAGACACTTTATCAGTTTTATTTGATGACATATATTACCAATCCCATGGCTCTCATGGTGTATGCTTATGCTCCCCAAGATAAAGAATCTAACACATGGGGAAGATGGGTGATTCACACGAGGTCAAGGGGTGCATCAATAAAGTTGGATTCTTGGTCCACAATGAAATTCTCTCTAAACTAGTAAACAGATTCATGGAGTTTACTGTGCATGAGTATGCACTTATATGACAAAATAGGCATGGGTTTAATTTTTCCTTGTTTTTATACACATCTTTAAAATTAGTTTGCTTGTTCCAATAGATATATTGAATTGAAGCATTATAATCCTACTGGGAAACATTCAGTGTTCATGGTAGCTTGTGAAATTTGGCTCAGGGAGAGTTCATGCAGAGGATGGATGATGATTTTCAAAAACATAACTAGCATGTGGTAAGTAAGGTTTTTTGCCTTCAAGTTTCAAAGATCTTCATGGGCAATATTATTTTTCTTCAGTTAGTGCTGTTCTTCATCTCATAATGGTCTGAAAATGTTCTCTCATTGTTGCTTTTGTTGTTGTTACAATTGTTGTTGTCACATTCAGTCATTTTAGTCATAACCAAGTCTTCATGACCCCCTTTGGGGTTTTTATGGCAAAGATACTAGAATGGTTTGCCACCTCTTTCTCTAGCTCATTTGACAGTTGAGGAAACTGAGGGTTAAGTGACTTGCCCAGGGTCACATAGCTAGTAAGTAACTGAGGCTGGATTTGTACTCAAGTCTTCCTGACTCCAAGCCTGACCCTTATATTCCTCCAGGGCCCTATCATATTGATGTCCTCTAGGTCCAAGTTGACCCTCAAAGACCTGAATGGGTAGGGTTTCCCCATCTGCCCGCTCTTTCTTTCTTTCTTTCTTCCTTGCTTCCTTCCTTCCTTTCTTTCCTTTCTTCCTGAGATAAACTTTGTAAGTTAAAGCTATTTTTTTTCCTTTGATAATTAATTTTTGGTGGCATGTATATATTAAACTTTATATATATATCTATAGATATCTATAGATATCTATAGATATATATTAAATTAGCCACCTAATTAAGATATAGGCTCCTGAAATGAATTCCATTAATTTTTTTCTTTTGAAAGACATTGTCCTTCTTTAAGTTAAACTTTTATTAACTAAAAAGGACCTAAAAAGGACATTTTGGGTAAAATGCAGTGAGAAACAACTTGGGGGGCAGAGTCAAGATGACAGCATAGAAGCAGGAGAACTTTGTATCCTCCTCCCCTAACCACCTCAAATACCTATAAAATATGACTCTAAACAAATTTTAGAGCTCCAGAACCCACAACATCATGGAGAAACAAAGCTCCTGCTGACAGCAGCCTAGCAAGCAGATGGGAAGGGTACATCACAGAATGCTGGGAGCAGAGCACAGCCCCATGTGGTTTTAGCTCCAGAGCGTCCAGGACAAGCTGTGGCTGGAGGTTTCAGGAGAGTGGATCACCAGCAGCTGTGGTGGTTTCCAGAATTATCAACCCATAAGAGCCAAGGACAAAGGGAAAGGTCAGTGGAACTGGGCTAAATTTGGGGGAGAGGCTCCAGCTGTCTGCTTCTGGAGCTAGAAGTGGTCTGAAGTGGTGGCCCTGCAGCTGCCTCCATGTGGCTGCTTCAGAGCTCCCAGCCTGCAGATTGCAGGGGGCCCAAGCAATCATTCAGAGGCTAATTGCTCTTGCCTTAACCTGCCTGGATTAGGATCACGGTCTTGGGTGGTGGTGCTGAGGTGTGTGACCAGGGAGCCAAAGCTGGTGGGGACTGCAGAGATGATGGCCTCCTAATAGCCCCAGCAGGTGTGAAAATCCCAACAATTTGGGACAAAGCTCTCCCCTCTGAAAGCAGAGTTCCACTGAGCCCAAAAGTCAAGTGATTGACTGGCAACATGAGCAGGCAAAGGAAGCAAAGCAAGCTCAGCAATCGAACTTTAGATTGCTTTTTTGGGGACAAAAAGGATCAACATGGAATGGGAGGAAGACAACATAGTCAGAACTTCTGCACCAAAAGCCTGCAAGAAAAATGTAAACTGGTTGCAGGCCATACAGGAGCTTAAGAAGGATTTTGAAAACCCAATAGGAGAAGTGGAGAAAAAATTGGGAAAAGAATTGAGAATGATACAAGAAAATCATTAAAAGAGAATCAACAACCTGACTGAAGAAAATAACACCTTAGAAAAAAGACTATCTCAAATGGCAAAAGAGGCCCAAAAATCCAATGAGGAGAAGAAGCCCTGAAAAATTCAACTTTACCAGATGGAAAAAGAATCTCAAAAGGTCACTGAAGAGAATAATTCCTTCAGAATTATACTGGAGCAAATGGAAGCAAATGACTTCATGAGAAGTCAAGATACTATTAAACAGATCCAAGCAAATGAAAAAATAGAAGGCAATGTGAAATATCTAATTGAAAAAAAACAAAACAAAACACTTACCCGGAAAATAGACCAAGGAGTGACAATTTAAAAATTATTGCACTACCTGAAAGTCATGATCAGAAAAAGAACCTAGAAATCGTCCTTCAAGAACACAGGAACTAGCAACTTCTACATTATGAGATGGAAGGGCCTGGAATATGATAGTCTGGAGATCAAGGGAGCTAGGATTAAAACCAAGAATCACCTACCCAGCAAAATTGAGTATAATGTCTCAGGGGGAAATATGGTCATTCAATGAGGTGAAGGACTTCCAAGCTTTCTTGATGAAAAAAACAGAACTGAATAGAAAATTTGACACTTAAATACAAGAAGCATGAGAATGTAAACGTGGAAAAGAAATCATAAGGAACTTATCAAAATTGAACTATTTACATGTCAACATGGAAAAATGATAATTATAACTTAATGAAACTTTTTTCAATAAATATACATGTGTATGTATGTATGTATACATATATGTCTATATATGAGGGTATATTTGCATATGAATACATATGTGAGTGTGTATATATATATATGTACAGGTATACATAGACAGAGGGCACAGGATCAATTGAATAGGAAGGGATGATATTTTAAAAGGTGAAATTGAGAGGAGGGAGGGAAATAGAATGAGAGGAGATATGGAGAGACAGAATAGGGTTAATCAACTCATATAGAGGAGGCAAGGGATAACTGTTACAATGGAGGGGATGAACAGGAAGGCAAAAGGGAATGGGTCAATCTGACTCTCATTGAATTTGGCTTAGAGAAGGAATGACATACACTCTAAACTGGGCATCTTGTCCTATAGGAGAGTAGGGGAGAAGGGCATGAGAGGGGGGATAATGGAGGGGAGGGGCAGTTGAGGGTGAAGCACACACTTCT
>CM053580.1:437186971-437238552 GCA_028627135.1 Pseudochirops cupreus | reverse complement strand
CCAGAATGGTTGTATCAATTCACAACTCCACCAACAATGCATTAGTGTTCCAATTTTTCCACATCCTCTCCAGCATTTGTCATTTTCCTGTTTTGTCATCTTAGGCAATCTGACTGGTGAGATGTGGTACCTCAAAGTTGTTTTTGTCTTTTCTTTTTGTCTAGCTTTGAATTCCCAGCAATGGGCACAGGTCCTCACACAGAGAAAGCCCTTTAATAAGTGCTTGTTGCTTAATTATTGACCAATAGTCTCTTACTTCCTTAGGAAATATGTACTGTATTAATAACATTGGGGCACAGGAGTCACTATTACTTTTCTTGCATTAGGTTCCATTGAATACCAGAAGTGTTGGAGTATTTCACAGCTCTACACTGTATCAGTCTGCATGTCTTCCTACAGTTCTCTACAAATTTTTGTTCCCATATTCTTTTCACTTTCCTCATTTTGATTGAATTGAAATTGCAGTAAATTTAATTTTAATTTCTTCTACTAGTAGTTCAATGTGCTTCATTATAGTTTGAACACCTTTTCTTAACAACAATTTGTTTATGTATATATTTATCTATTCATATGGGTGTGCGTGTGTCTGTGTGTGTGTGTGTGAGTGTGTGTACTCTTTATCTCTTGGAGAATGATTGTTGGTAAAATATTTACACTAACTTTTGTTCTGCAATCTGTACATTCTAAATTACCATCAGTATTTGATATTAACACAGAGAGACAAGCTTCCTAACCACACCTACCCCACTGATTGCCAGGGTCAGGAAAATGTCTTCAGGGCTCCTTTATAGACTAACTTTAACTTTCCCTTTTCTTTCCTACACTGTGAAAAGTGATTTTATATACCAGAGGCTTCTTCAACCCTGGCTCATAGCCATTCCCTTTTCGTGGAGAATCATCTAGGTTCTTTTGACATATTTTCACAAAATACATGATGAATTTAATTCCTTCTCTATATCTCACTCAAACTCTCCTCCCTGAGATCATGCCAGAGATGTCTCATCTGCATCAGTGAGCTCAATTGAACATGTGATCCTTATCTGACATACATAGTTTAATGGACAGTGATAGGGAAAATAAATGCATAGAAAGTGAGTGAGGAAAGCATTGCAGAAAATCTTTGCTACAAAATGGATACAAAATTTGGAGCTTGATTTGACAACAAAATTTTTTCTTAGTTTTGAATGGACCCATTCTTGAGTTTTTTTAAAAGTGTTTGTAAGATTACTTTTGGAACAAATGTAAGTTAAGCTGGAGAATAGCTTTCAACCAGAGCATCATATAAATGTGGAGTAGAAGTTTTCTCCAACTTCAAAAAATGTTCTTGTAAAAAAGAAGACAGTGACTCAAGTGACAGAAATACTTGAGTTATATCTCATTGTGAGTCACCCAACCCCAGTCCAGATGACTGAATTTTATAAGAATGTCTTTAAGATTATAATTATTTTTCACAGCATGTATGGGCTTTATTAGTGGCAAATGAACAGTAGAATAGCTCATTTCAGTATACTTATCCTGTAAATGTGGATTCCCTTGCTTTAGAGGTCAGACAACATTCTCCATTTAGAAAAATGCATCTATTTTAAGACCTCAAACTGTAGTAGGCTATGGTTCTTTGGGGATAGGGGGGAGGGCAACATCATACTAGAAATTCAGATAGTGATTTTCATTATGTTATGTGACATGGAAGTAAATCATTAACTTAAGTTTGGGAAATATATCTGAATCTTAAACCATCACTTTTTCAAAGGAAAATAGTTCTCTTTGAGCTAGGTTCAGCACCATATCTTGAAGAAGAGCCCAAACATTCAAAAAACAAAAGGTTTTTAACATTGTCTCAGCTCATTAATTTTGCAGGGGAAGAAAGAGCACCATAAATCCATCCTACTCATCACTGTGTACCCTTGTAACACCCCTAATAATAAGGAACAGAAGAGTGCCAAGTGATTGATGGAAACATCTTGGAGTGAAGAGAACCTGGAGCGTTAGTAAGAAAAATATCAATGATACCCTTTCTCTTTCTCTTTCCTTAAAAGTAGCCCCTCAGCAAAACAGTTCAGACTGATGAGACAGAGAATTAAGAGAGGAGAAAATATACCAGACACAATAAATGAATTTCTTCTTTAGAATTTCTCTTTGTATCACCCTTTATAATTAGAGAATTCTCTTCCTGTTTGACAGTGCAGGTCATTTCCCCTTCATTCTTTTCCTTTCTCCAAGAAAATAACAATACAGAGGCACTTTATTTTGAAAGACTCTGATTATGGCTTTATTATTCCTTTGGAAAGGGTAAGTAATATTCTTTACCCATTTGCTTGTTATCAAAAGCAGAATGCCCACATTTATTTTGTCAAACAGAGGAGTGGGACATAATTTGTTTCATATTCTAGCACAGAGCCAGCCTTCTGCAGCCAAGTTCTATGCCCATTTAGACCATGTGAATTGTCATCCCTTAATGCAAGCCATGTAAAATATGGCACTAGCATTTTGCTGACTGTATAGACTACTATTTTATTTTTGGAAACTAGCCTGCAGCTCTTATGGCACTGGGTTTTTGATAGACGTCATGTACTGCTATTTCAGTAGAAAATGTTAACTAGAAAAACCAAGTAGCCTGAGGGTTTGGAATAATACCTAAATTTTTAATAACTTGTCTAAAAAAACTTTATTGTCTTCATTTGAAACTGAGCTGAACTCTTCATCACTTAATATAAATAAACATGGCTCCACCCCACATGGCTCCACCCCACCACGCACATTTGAATGTCAACCTTTTCCCAGAATTGTTGTGATTGGGATGCTGAAGAACCACAGGTTATGTTGTCTTCATGTGGATAGGGGAAGACCTGGAAACCTTCCAGTTTCAAGGTCTTTTGACCTTGAAAGAACTCCCTTCCAAGAAGAAGTCACATGAGACTGGAAGAAGGAAGAAATATAGTTGTGACCTTCTCCAGGCTTTTCCTGGCAAGCCCTACAGTGATCTTGAGATGGGTGTTCTAGTCTCTCTGCCAACAAAAGCACTGAATGTCATCAATAGCACCAGTAAGTGCAAGAGATGTGCTTACAAGACCATAGATGTGGCAAACTGGCTGAGGAAAGAGTAGTTCCAGCAGATGTTAAAAGTGATGTCCAGGGGCAGCTGGGTGACACAGTGAATAGAGCACTGGCCCTGGAGTCAGGAGGACCTGAGTTCAAATCCAGCCTCAGACACTTAATACTTAACGAGCTGTGTGACTTTGGGCAAGTAGCTTAACCCCAACTGCCCTGCCCTCCCCCCTCCAAAAAACAAAAATGTGACATGCAGCCTATAGTGCTTTTCTCCCCCTTCAATCCATGTATTTGAAATGCTGTCCTAGGAAGCTTCTTAATAACTATTTTTTTTCTTCCATTTCCTCACTCTGACCAGGGGAGAAGAGGTGTGACAGAATGGGGAGAGAAGAACAGAGTCAATAAGTTGCAAATTACAAAGTAGCCTACTATATCTCATTTCCTAACTTTCCATCTTTTTGTAAAGCTATTTGATAATGTTACCAAAGTACATGGCCATCAACTATGATTTGTGTCTAAGCCTTGGAGTTCATGCTTTCACTGAGAGAGGAGAAGCTAACCAAGGATGAGAAGGATCCCTGACTTTTTGTTTTGTTTTGTTTAGATAATAAGCAAGTTTAAAAAGACTTGAGGTAAGCTAATTATAAGTAGTTTTATTGGTTTGTTTGCATATTGGGTAAATGTGACTGTGTTCATACTCTCTTATTTAAAAAAAATATTTATTTATTGTTTTTAGTTTACATCATTCATTTCCACAAGATTTTGATACAAATCATCTCCCCACCTTTCCCCTACCCACCACCCCATAACAATGATCCCACTGTATGTCCATTCCTCCAATCTACTCTCTCCTATATTCTCCCCTATCACCCCTCTGACTTTCCAGTATGGCAAGGTGGATTTCCCTATCCCTGTGCCTGTATGTCTTATTCCCCAGTTGCATCATAACAATAATCTTAATAAATATATATATTTAAACATTTCATTTTAAAACTTTAAATTCTAGATTCTTTCCCTTCCTCCCTCGTCACCCACCCCCACTGGGAAGACAAGCAATTCAATACAGGCCATATATGTGTAGTTACACAAAACATTTCCACAATGGACATATTGTAAATGACTGACTATATTTCTCTTCATCCTATCCTGCTCCACACTTTTTCTATTCTCTACTTTGTCTCTGTCCCTTTACAAAAGTGTGTGCTTCTAACCACCCTTCCTCCAACCTGCTCTCCCCTCCATCATCCTCCCTCTCATCCCCTTCCCCCCAACTCTTCTTTAGGGAAAGTTACCCAATTTAGAGTGAATGTTATTTCCTCCCTAAGCCAAATTCAATGAGAGTAAGGTTGACCCATTCCCTATTGCCTTCCTGTTCTTCTCCTCCATAGGAACAATTATCCTTTGCCTCTGCTATACGTGATAATTTACCCCATTCTGTCTCTCCCCATCTCCTCTCATTATATTCCTCTTCCACCTCTCAATTTCACCTTTTAAATATCATCCCTTCCTATTCAATTGATCCTGTGTCTCTGTCTATGTACACATATGAATTCATATGCATATGTACCCTCCTATATAGACATGTGTATGTATGTGTGTTTGTATGTGTATATATATGTATAGGTATATATACATATATGTATTGTGTGTGTACATATGTATATGCATATACAGGTATATATATATGTATATGTGTGTGTATATATATACATATGTATATATGTATATATACATATATATGTATATACACATATACACACACACACATCTATATTCCCGTCAACTATCCTCATACTGAGAAAAGCTTCATAAGTTACAATTATAGTTTTTCCATGTAGGCATGTAAATAGTTCAGCTTTGATAAGTTCCTTATGATTTCTTTTCCCTTTTTACCTCCTCATGCTTCTCTTGCTTCTTATATTTGAATGTCAAATTCTCTATTCAACTCTGGTTTTTTCATTAAAATTCTTGAAAGTCCTCTAATTCATTGAATGACCATATTTTACCCTGAAACATTATACCCAATTTTGCTGGGTATGTGATTCTTGGTTTTAATCCTAGCTCCTTTGATCTCTGGAATATCATATTCCAGGCCCTTTGATCCCTTAGTGCATAAGCTGCTAGATCCTGAATGTGTTGCCACAATATTCAAATTATTTCTTCTTGGCAGCTTGTTGTAATATTTTCTCCTTGATCTGGTAACTATGAAACCTGGCTATAACATTCCTAGGAGTTTTCTTTTGGGGATCTTTTTCAAGAGGTGATCAGTGAATTCTTTCAAGTTCTATTTTGTCCTCTGGTTCTAAAATAACAGGGCAATTTTCCTAGAGAATTTCTTGAAGGATTATTTCTAGGTACTTTTTATGATCATGGCTTTTATGTAGTCCAATAATTTTTAAATTGTCTCTCCTGAATATGTTGTCCAGGTCAGTAGTTTTTTCAAGGAGTTATTTCACATTGCCTTCTATTGTTTCATTTGTTTGGATCTGTTTAATAGTATCTTGATTTCTCATAAAGTCATTCACTTCCATTTGCTCCAATGTACTTCTGAAGTAATTATTCTCTTCAGTGAGCTTTTGAGATTCTTTTTCCATCTGGCAAATTTGACTTTTTAAGGTATTCTTCTCCTTTACTCTTTCATTCTTTCCTCTTGCACCATTCTCATTTCTCTTCCCAATTTTTCCTCCACTTCTCTTACTTGCTTTACAAAATCCTTTTAAAGCTGCTCTATTGCCTGTAACCAGTTCATATTTTTCTTGGAACCTTTTGTTGCAGCAGTTCTGACTGTGTTGTCTTCCTCATGTTCCGTGATTTGATCTTTTTGTCCCCAGAAAATTAATCTAAAGTTGCATGGCTATGCTTGCTTTGCTTCCTTTTCTTGCTCATGTTGCCAGTAAATTACTTGATTTTTGAGCTCTTTGTCACAATAGAACTCTACTTCCAGAGGGGAGAGCTTTGTCCCAAATCTCTGGGGTTTTTGTAGCTGCCAGAGGTATTAGGAACCCACTGTCTCTACAGCCCCCACCAGCTTTGACTCAATGGTCACACACCTCAGGACCACCAAGCAAGGCTGTGATCCAGATCCAGGCAGGTTAAGGCAAGGATGCTTAGCATCTGAATAGTCTCTTGGCCCCCTTCTCATCTGCAAGCCAGGAGCTCTGAAGCAGCCTAGAGGAGGCGACTGCAGGGCCACCACTTCCACAGATTCTGGCTTTGGGGACAGAGGGCCAGACACACTCCTCTTTTCCCCCCAAATTCAGCCAAGTTCCACTGACCTTTTACTTTGTCTTTGGCATTTTGGGGTTAATAATTCTGGAAACCACCACAGCTGATGGTAATCCACTCTCCAGAGTGGTTCAGCCATGGCTGATCTGGGACGCCATGGGGCTAAAACTGCAGGGTCATGCTGTGCTGGTTGTGGCTCCCAGCATGCTCCAATGAACCTTTCCTGTCCCCCTGCCAGGTTGCCTTCAGCAGGAACTTTGTTTCTCTGTCACTTTGTGGATTCTAGAGCTCTAAATTTGTTTAGAGTCATATTTTATAGGTATTTGAGGTAGTTCTTGAAGCCACGGAGTTTTCCTGCTTCTATGCCACCATCTTCACTCTCCACCTCACCTGCCCCATGTTCATACTCTCTTTATTGCTTGTGAGTCTAGAGAGAAACTTAAAGTAATGAACATATGAGGAGATAGGTGTAAGAATTTGGTACATGCTCATTTATGTCCCTCTTTTTGATAGTAAGACTTGTACCAGTCTTGTCTATCAGTAGAAGAATCACCCTATACACATCTTTGGTCTCTGTTTCAGGTTGGGACTCATATCATATTACATAGACAGAAGCTAACAAAAGAATGGCATCTTCTTTACTGTCTTTCTCCCTCCATGCTGGATTAGGAAGTGCCTCATTGATAATTAACGTGATAAAGTCCTATTTGGTACTGCTTTTCATATAGACAGATTTTTCCTTTTTAAAAAAGATTATTTTATTCTGAACTTAAGAAATAAAGTGTTTCTCTTTTTTAATTTTAATTTTTAAGCTTTTATGTAATGTTTTCTTTTTCCCATTACATGTAAAAATGATTTTTAACATTTGTTTTTAAAACTTTCAGTTCCAAATTTTCTCCTACCTCCCCATTCCCACCCTACATTGAGAAGGCAAGCAATTTCATATAGGTTATACGTGTGTAGTCATGGAAAACATATTCATTATAGTCGTGTTACGAAAAAAAGAAAAAACATCAAGAAAAATAAAGTAAAAAAAATATGCTTCAATCTGTGTTCAGACAGTATCAGTTCTTTCACTTCTGATGGATAGCATTATTCATCATAAGACCTTCAGAGCTACCTTGAATTACTGTGTTGCTGAGAATAGCTAAGTCATTCACAGTTGATCATCTGGTAAAATTGCTGGTACTTTGTACATAGTACATTTCACTTTGTATCAGCCTATGCAAGTCTTTCCAGGTTTTTCTGAGAGCATCCTACTTATCATTTCTTATAGTACAATAGGAGTCTATCATAATCACATACCACAACTGGTTCATTCATTCCCCAAATGATGGATGCCCCTCATTTTCTAATTCATTACCCCCAGAAAAAGCTACTATAAATATTTTTTGTACATATAGGACCTTTTCCTCTTTTTTATCTCTTATGGGATACAGACCAAGTAGTGGTATTTCTAGGTCAAAGGGTATACATGTTTTTATAGCCCTTTGGGCAAAGTTTCAAATTGCTCTACAGAATGGTTGAATCAGTTCGCAACTCTACCAATAGTGCATTAAATTCACATATTTTCCCACATTCTCTCCAAAATTTGTCATTTGCTTTTTTTGTATTATTAGTCAATCTAATAGGTGTGAGGTAGTATGTTGGAATTGTTTTAATTTGCACTTCTCCAATGAACAGTGAGTTTGAATTTTTTTGCATTATGGCTATAGATAACTATGATTACTTCATATGAAAACTAATCATATCTCTTGATAATTTGTTAATTGGGGAATGGCTCTTAATTTTTATAAATTTGATCCAGTTCTCTATATGCTTGAGAAATAAGGCCTTTATCAGAGAAAGTTGCTTTAATTTTTTTTTCACAGTTACTGTTGATAACTGTATTTCCCTCCATCTTATTCTGCATTATTTATTTAATCTCTCTCTCTCTCTCTCTCTCTCTCTCTCTCTCTCTCTCTCTCTCTCTGTCTCTCTCTCTCTCTCTCTTTTCACTCTTTCTATCAACTGTTTTGCTTCTGACTACCCCCTCCCTCAATCTACCCACCCTTTTATCACACACACCCTGTCCCCTTTCCCTCCTACTTTCCTGTATGGTAAATAAGATAGATTTTTATACCCAATGGAGTGTGTGTGTTATTTCCTCTTTCAGACAATTCTGATGAGAGTGAAGCTCACACACTTCCCTTCACTTTCTCCCTCTTCTTTTCCACTGAAAAAAAGTTTTCCTTGCTTTTTTATATGAGATAATTTATCCCATGCTACCTTTCCCTTTCTCTTTCTCCCAGTACATTCCTTTCTCACCTGTCAGTTTTTTAGATATAACCCTTTCATTTTCAACTCATAACTGAGCCCTCTGTTTATATACGCTTTTGCTAACTTCCCTAATAGTAAGGAAGGTATCATGAGTTACATATATCATCTTCCTATGTAGGGATATAAACAACCTTATTAAGTCCCTTATAATTTCCCTTTCCTGGATACGTTTTTATGCTTCTCTTCAGTCTTGTGTTTGAAAGTCAAATTTTCTATTCAACTCTGGTCCCATCATCAAGAATGTTTAAAATTTCTCCATCTCATGGACTATCCATTTTTCCCCTGGAATATTATACACAGTTTTGCTGAATACCTCTTTGTTGCAACCCTACCTCCTTTGCCTTCTGGAATATCATATTCCAAGCCCTCCAAACCTGTAGTGTATAAGCTGCTACATCTTGTGTTATCCTGACTCTGGCTCTCCCATAATTGAATTGTGACTTTCTGGCTGCTTACATTATTTTCTCTTTGCTTTGGTAACCCTGGAGTTTGGCTGTAGTATTCCTGGGAAGTTTTCATTTTGGGATCTCTCTCTCAAGAGATGATCAGTGGACTCTTTCAATTTTACATCACCCTCTGGTTCAAGAATCACAGGGCAGTTTTCCTTGAAAATTTCTTGAAAGATCAAGTCTAGGCTCCTTTTTTTATCATGACTTTCTGATAGTCCAATAACCACTAAATTATATCTCCTGGATCTATTTTACAAATCAGTTCTTTTTCCTATGAGATATTTCACATCATCTTATATTTTTTCATTCTTTTGTGTTTTGTCTTATAGTTTCTTGTTTTCTTATAAAGTTCACTTCTATTTGCTCAATTCTAATTTTTTAAGGAATTATTTTCTTCAGTAAATGCTTTTACTTCTTTTTCCATTTGGCCAGTTCTGCATTTTTTTAAGGAATTCTTCTCCTTATTGATTTTTTTTTGGCTTCTTTTGACAGTCTGGTTTTTAAAGTATTGTTTTCTTTAGTATTATTTTGGGTCTCTTTTCGCAGGCTGTTGACTTGTTTTACATGATTTTCTTGCATCACTTTCATTTTTCTTTCCAATTTTTCCTCTTCCTCTCTTGCTTGATTTTCAAAATCCTTTTCGAACCCTTCCATGGCCTGAGAATAATCCATATTTTCTTGGAGGCTTTGGGTGTAAGAGTCTTGACTTTGTTGTCTTCTCCTCAATGTGTGTTTTAATCTTCCTTGTCACCACAGTAGCTTTCTATGGTTAGAAGCATTTATGACAGTGGTTCTCAACCTTCCTAATGCTGCAACCCTTTAATATAATTCCTCATGTTGTGGTGACCCCCCAACCACAAAATTATTTTCTTTGCCACTTCATAACTGTAATTTTGCTACTGTTATGAATCTATCTAATATGCAGGATGTATTTCCATTGCTACAAATTGAACATAACCCACAGGTTGAGGACCGCTGATCTATGAAAACAGCTGCATAAAACCCCTAAAGCTTGGGACAGTGGACCATCCACCCTGGAAGCAGAGACATATTTTAACAAAGAGTTAAAAATTTCCCCTTAAAAAAGGGGAAATGATCAAACAACAGAAAAAAAATTACCAAAGAAAGTTACTATGGTGACAAAGCGATCAAAGCACACACCTAGAAAGAAAAATGATTTTGTCTTGGGCCAAGGAAGAGCTCTAAATGACTTTTGAATTCTTCTTTTCTGGGTTACTTGCAGTATTTTTTTCTTTGCCCTAGAAGCTATGGCAAATGTTCCTGGGAGTTTTCATTTTGGGTTTTCTTTCCAGAGGTCACCAGTGAATTCTTTCTATTTCTACTTTGACCTCTTGCTTCATCTTTTCCAGGAATTCTAGTGAAGTTTGTGCTTAAGGGTTTCTGTTTGTTTATTTGTTTGTCCATTCTTCCTGCCTGCTTCCTGACTGTGAGTTTGATATTAAGGCTAGGCTCTGACCCACTTTTGGAGGGAAGGCTGGGACTATCCTGTTGCTACTTTCTTGGGATATTGTGTATTATGTTATTTCAAGATCTCAGAGACAGGCTCAGAATCTTTGAGTTATTAGGGCTGACCAAGTAGCTGGTCCACAAAAAAGTCTGAGTGCTCACCTACCTGCCTCACCCCGTATTCCTTTATCCCTGTTCTCATATCTGAACTCAGTAAGTTCTTGACTTGAGTTTGAACCTAAGCAATAGTAGACTGGACTAAACCCCAATCAACTATCTGCAAAACTGTGTTGGCTAAGAGTAGCAGAATTGTTGGTTTTACTTTGGTCTGAGACTTCTGCCCTGGGTATTCTTCTGAAGACTAGGCTAAATGTTCTAAATAAGATACTGCTCTGCGCTTGGAATCTGGGTCACACCACTGCTTTTGTCTTTTGAAGTTCCTCCTTTCTCAGTACAAAGTCCAAGACCTGCTAGCCTGGGAACAGCAATGCCTTGCCCAGGATTCCTTTTCAGAATGTTCTGGATCTGTGATCCCAAACTGAATAGTGACTGACAAAGTTTTCACCTGACTCCTGCCCCCATTGCAATATCCTCATATGGATCTGGGCTTTCCTCATGCCTGGTGCAAAGTACCTCTGGTCTCAGTGTGCTCCTGGACAGACTTCAACCTCAGTGCCTGAAAATCTTCATGTCTGCCTCTTTATGCTAACTATTGTTGGACAAAGGACTCACTAGAACTTATTTTCTGGATTTCCTCATCAGGATTTAGTTTAGTACATTTAAAAAATCTGTTTAGATCTGTTTTATAGTTTTATAGCCACCTTCTTGGCCTGACTTCCTATTTTATTACTTAATGTAAATTTTTTGCTGTTTGAATTAAGGAATAACTTCTTTCTTTTTCTTTCCTGTCCCCAAATATTTTCCCTGATGTTCTTTGAAATTCTCAGCCATGCAGTCTAAAAAGCTACCAAATTGAAAGTGATTTGAACAACTATCCCTCTAAAATGAAAATTACCGTGGGGGATTTATGGAAGGTGTAACAACCATACTTTTGTTGTTGTTGTTGTTGATTTGTTTAATCAGATTGCTTTCCTTCTAACTCTAAATTATTCTATCCTTGCATAGGAAAATGAATTTTGTTTGAAATCAGGGAAAGAAAGAAGATTATTATTGTAGAATAAGGGCATTATAGCAGAAAGTAATAAATCGTATGTCCATAAATTTAGGTTTGGACCTGGAGGTCACCAAGCCCAACATTTTCATTTTATTAATAAGGAATATGAGCCCTCAAGAGGTGAAGACTTGCCCATAGTCACACAGGTAGTAAGCAGTAAAAAAGGTTATTTCTTTAAATATATTTTATTTTATTTTTAGATCTTCTCTCTCTCTCTCTCTCTTTCTCTTTCTCTCTCTCTCTCTCTCTCTCTCTTTCTCTTTCTCTCTCTCTCTCTGTCCTTGTTTCTATCCCCAATTTAGAAATCAGGAAAAATAAAGCCCTAGTTATAAAGTAAAGCCCTGCTTTAGTTACATAATTGAAAAAAGTTCCAATCTGTACTCTGAGTCAATTACATTTGTCTCAGGAGATGGTAGACTATTTCATCATGAGTTCTCTGGAATTGTTATTGGTCATTTTGTTGATCAGAATAACAAAGTATCTGAGACCTCTTTGTCTTTACATTACTGATATCATTAAGTTGTTCCCCTAGTCCTACTCTCTTCATTAGTAGTCAGCACTAACATTCAGATTTTGTGACTCCACAATAAGTTTTCTTTCCCATGCATGTTCTTTTGTTATTGTTGTTTGGTAAATAATATTTATTTTTTCCAATTATATGTAAAGATATTTTCCAACATTCATTTTTATAAGATTTTGAGTTCCACATTTTTCTCCCTTCCTCTCTTTACTCAGCTCTCCCCCACACAGCACAGAAACTGATATAAGTCATACATGTGTAATCATGTTAAACACATTTCCACATTAATCATCTTGTGAAAGAAGCAGAACAAAACAGAAAAAAAACCGTGAAAAACAAAAACAATAAAGACTAAAAGTAAAAATAGCAGGTTTCAGTCTATATTCAGATTCCACAGTTCTTTCTCTGGATGTGGATAACATTTTCTATCCTGAGTCTTGGAATTTCCTTAGATCATTGTATTGCTGAGAAGAACTAAGTCTCTCATAGTTGATCAATGCACAATATTGCCATTACTGTGTACAATGTTCTCCACGTTCTGCTCACTTCACTCAGCATCAGTTCATGTAAGTCTTTCCAGATTTTTTCTGAAATCCACTTGCTCACTATTCCTTATGGCATAATAATATTCAATTACATTCATTTATCACAATTTTTTCAATGCCCAATTGATGGGCATTCTCTCAATTTCTAATTCTTTGTCACCACAAAAAGAGCTGCTATAAATATTTTTGTGTTTGTAAGTCCTTTTCCATTTTATATCATCTCTTTTGGATATACACCTAGTAGTGATATTCCTAGATGTCCTTTGGGCATAGTTTCAAATTGCTCTCCAGAATGTTTGGATCAGCTCACAAGTCCACCAACAATGCACTAGGTCCCAATTTTCCCTCATATTCTCCAAAATTTGCCATTTTCTTTTTCTGTTATATTAGCCAATTTGATAGGTTTGAAGTGGTACCTCATGGTTCTTTTAATTTACATTTCTATGATCAATACTGATTTGGAATATTTTTTCATATGACTATAGATAGCTTTACTTTCTTCATCTGAAAAGTTATTGTTCTTATCTTTTGAACATTTATCAATTGGGTAATGACTTATATTCTTATAAATTATCTCTACCTCAGCTTGCAAAACGGGAAGTCAATCAGTTGTTTCTGTGGGCCACCAGCCAGAGAGGGGGAAGCTACTACTGAAAGAAGGCCTGGAGCAGATCAATGAGACCAGAGTCAAAACCTCACCTTTTGTAGGCAGTCAGTATGACTGTGTTCAGGCCAGTGAGATTGCTGGCTGTGGAGCTACAAGCCTTTTTGATGCCACACACAGGCAGAACTTGTCAGTTCCCCAGTGTGACAATAGCACCTGGAAAGAGCCCCCAGTTGGAGGTGAAGGTTGGGGCCCTTACAGGTTGTGTTTGTGGATGATCACAAGACACAGCTCCATGAACTTTGACCGAGAGAATGGCAATCTGATGGTTTCTAGATCCATGAAGACAAGTATCTCCATGGGCCTAGAGGAGGCAGCTTCCAAACCCATGGGCCAGCTGAATCTGAGGAGAGGTCTGGGTGCTATAGGAAGGCTGGGACTTCAGGAAGTTCTCCTAGTTCTCCAGGCTTGGTTTAGGGGAAACAAAAGTGCACCCTCAGTTTTTTGCTTTCATTCTAATCTTGGTTGCATTGGTTTTGTTTAAGCAAAATCTTTTTTAATTTAATGTAGAAGTGGAGAACCTGTGGCCTCAGGGACACATGTGGCCCTCTAGGTCCTGAAGTGTGGCTCTTTGACTGAATCCAAACTTCACAGAACAAATCCCTGTAATAAAAGTATTCCTTATGTAAAATTTGGACTCAGTCAAAAGGCCACACACAATGACCCAGATGGCCACATATGGCCTTGAAGTCAAAGGTTGCCCACCCAGATTTAATGTAATCACAATAATCCATTTTGCATTTCATAATAGTCTCTGTCTGCCTTTGGTCATAAATTCTGCCCTTCTCCATACACCTGACAGGTAAATTATTCCTTGTTTTCCAAATCTACTTATGATGTTGTGCTTTATGTTTAAATTGTGTACCATTTTGACCTTGTCTTTGTATATGGTGTGATATGTTGTTCTATATCTAGTTTCTGCCAAACTATTTTCCAGTTTTCCCAGCAGTTCTTGTCAATTAGTGAGTTCTTATCCCGGAAGCTGGAGTCTTTGGGTTTATTTACAGCAGATGACTATAGTCATCTATTACTGTGTCTTGTGTACCTAATCTATTTCACTGATCCACCATTTTATTTCCTAGCCAGTACCAAAGAGTTTTGATGTTTGCCATTTTATAATATAGTTTTAGGTCCAGTGTGGCTTAGGCTTCTTTCCTTTGCATTTTTTTTTCGTTAATTCCCTTGACATTTTTGACCTTTTATTCTTCCAGATGAATTCTGTTATTATTTTTTCTAGCTCTACAGTCAGCCTTTTGACTGAGTCCAAATTTTACAGAAGGAATCCTTTTATTACAGGGATTTTTTCTGTGAAGTTTGGATTCAGCTCTAGACAACTTTGATAGTTTGATGTCATGTTCTAAATACATGTTAATACCTAAATTTATATGTAGTAAGATACAAATTAAGCTCTAGGCTTCAGCAATTGATTTATCCCCAATATATTGAATTGACCATAGGTTTTGCCCAAAACCATTGAATAATCTGTGCTTTTCATGAGCAGGGATTATTTCTTTTTGTTATTGTTGTATATTTAGGTCCTGTTTTAGGAACATAATAGGCACTTTAAAAATGTTTTGTCATTTGATGATGGAGTGAGGAAATTTGTATCAGTACATAAAGGGCATATGCTCATAGTGAATTTTAGTAACATAAACTATGAAAGCTTTTCATGTAAAGAACATTACTTTCCATAAATTTTACGGACAGATCACTTTCAATATCTATGGGTTGTTTTCAGCCAAAGCTTCAAAAATCTTTCTTTTGCCTGTAATTTGTTTTTTAAACTTACCATGAGTGTAGTGTCCATGTTATAGAGAAGAATCAGAATTATTATGTACTTCATTGACATCTAGTTTGTGTAAGACAGACCTTCTTATGTTTACCAACAATTATGGAGGTAAGGTGATTCCAGACTCTTTGAAATGTGGATAGAAAATATTTCTGATATCTAATAGTTAATAGAGGTATCAGTGATAATGATCACCTATAAAGTGAGCTTGCTAATGAAAAACAGAGCTAACAGTAATAACTAGAGCAAAGAAAAGTGCTTTGTTTTCTCTATAGAGAAGCTAATATTTTTTGGATCCACCTTAAAACAAATTATTAAATTTCTCTTGAAAAGAACATATTTTATAATGATTAACAATCACTGGAATATAATTTGGGTGATACAAGCAGGAGTGTGTGTGTGTGTGTGTGTGTGTGTATGTGTGTGTGTGCATGTGTGTTTGTGCATGTGTATACATTCTCTCCTGCTTATCTTTATATATATGTGTTTATGTGTATGTGTATATGTGAGCATATATACACATACATATATACATACATATACACAGACATGAAAATACATGATTTGTTTGACTCAGATTTATATGAGAGCCTCCTCGGAAGCCTTGCATCAAAACTACATGGTGTTGTGGAAGCGAACTTTGAATGTAAAAGACATATAAGTTCTTTCAAATTGGAAGGGATAAAAAGATTCAAATAAGGACCTGAAGACAGATTATTGGTTAAATACTATCCTAGGTAAGTTTGGCAGGGCTCACCTTCACAAGGTTTATCATAAGGTGATTTTGTTGTTGTTGTATTGAGGTAAATCATGAAAAAAATATCTATAAAGGTATGTAGGTGCTATGATATATGTCAGTGGAAGAAAAACCTTTGATTTATTTATCTGAGTATTTTAGAATCTTTTCAATAGGGCTTTAAACTGAAAATAAAGGAGGAAAAAGATTGCTGACTTATCTAATTCATCAAGGTATCTGCCATGCCTTTCTATAGAGAGTAGCAGATAGAATAGGAAATATAGCATGATGATAATGAAGCAGAAGAGAAAAGAACAGATTAGATTTCAAAATCCAATAGAATAGCATTGGATACCAATAATACTAAGAATTATGTCAGGAAGACCATCAACCAGAGAAGGTAAAGTATGGTGGAAAGCATTTATGTGAAGACTTATTGAGGGAGCCAGGAAAACTGCTTTTTTTTTAGACCTCGTAGTCAAAAGGATAATATAAATCAGCGGTTCTCAACCTGTGGGTCGTGACCCCTTTGGGGTCAAACAACCCTTTCACGGGGTTACAGGGGTTGCCTAAGACCTTTGGAAAACACATATTTCCAATGATCTTAGGAACCTCCGCTATCTGTCTCCACGTGAGTCTGCCCACATGCAGACACGCCCACATACGACTATTAAAGAGTCGTGGCATTAGGACGGTTAAGAACCACTGAAAAATGATGACTTCAGGACATGTATCACAAAACTTGCCTAGAGGAATGATACAATAGTGTTGGGATTTTATCAATCTAGACATTTGCAGCTGTTTTCCATGCTAAAAGCAGAATAGCTGATAAATTACCAACTTATATTTATCATAATTTAATTATTCAAAAATATTGAAGAAATGACAAAGACATGTTATTCTGAGCTTGATTCTAAATAAAAAGGATTCAGCTCAAGAAACAAATGTGATAGAAACCTTTGAAGAAAAGGTTTATTCCATTTTAGAGTACTGATTTGTAACAGGAGGCAAGTAAGGCATGATCTGATATGCTCTTAGATTTGAGGGAGGGAAGATTTAAAAGATTCCAAAGAAAGGATTGTTTTAGGACATCATGGTCTAAAATTCTAAAATAAAAGTCAGACCAAGAAGGATGGGATTCTACTAGGAAGGATATTTTGATGACACAAACATGATTCTGGTCAAAAAGAGGGACCTGTCTAAATGACGAATTGTTAGTACACATGGAGCTCATAATCCAACCTATGAATGCAAAAGGCATATATGGTACAAATCCAAGAATTTTAGGATGAATATAAAATATTTTTTATGGTCCTCTAAGGCAAGTATGAAAAATATAGTCTACAATCTCAAGTGATGTTCACATAAGATTAGATGGTAATTGGGAAATATTTAACAACGTAAATAAAATATAATAAAATATAGATATTTTATTTTAATTCTAATATAATATGTAGCTGACAGGGATCCATCTTTATGGATTAGTGTCTGTAGTTTCTATTTGAGTTGTACATCAGTGCTCTAAGAGAATAATTCAACTGGTACAGGGACTCTAACTTGATTATCAAGTGTGACTGGGAATTACAGACCTGTTGATATGAATCTTTCTCCTCTCAACTCTCTATCTCCTTCTCAAGGATTGGTTGCAAAATTAATATTAATTTTGCTACTATGGGGGCATGGTATATGCTCATTTTCTCCATTTAGAGTTCAAGCAATTTTGAATTGTACACTGACTAAATTGATGTTCCTTTCCTTGACCACCACTTCTTCCTCCTTTGTGTCCATTCATGTCAATCTCAACCCTTTCTCATCCATAATTACTTTGTTCCCTACATTTCTATGGGAGCTTCTGCAATCACAGTTCTGTTTTTAATAATCCAATCATATTAGACCAGTGCCCTCAGAAATTATATAATTTTTCCCTCTAATAAAATAAGTTCTGGTAACCAAAGATTATTTTATTTGTCTTTCTTCTTCCAGCATGAATCATCATGCTTGGCTAAATGAATAAGATTTTTATCAGGATCACTAAGCTCAGAAGTAGCTGAAGATGGTGATCAATGCTAATGTGTCCTATTCCTTCAGATTGAGTACATGCATGGGATTCATTGCTAGCAGCTTCTTCGAGATTAGTAGTTCTGAATCTGGAGTCCAAGGACATTAAAGGGTTTATGAATATATTTCAGGTGAGTTACAAACTATATACCAAATTTTAAAATAATAACCATATTTCAGCTGGTTTCCTTAGTAATTCTATGTATTTTAATTTAAGGAAAAAACAATCAATGTGAGAAGGGGCCAGTAGGGGTCAGCAGGTTGTCAAAAGTTTGAAAATAATAAAAGATTAAGAACTGCTGCTTCAAATCACTGGGGTCAAACTCAAATAGAAACTGGACTACTAACCATACATAAGGATTCCTGTGGCATATTGACTTAGAAAACCACATATTAACATTATCTCTGTTCTATTATATTTTTATTTTGTTCAATATTTCCCAATTCCATCCTGCAAACCATGTGTTTGACACCTTTGCTCTAGATTATCCTTATGGCTCAATTTCCACCAAGGGCATAAACATTTAGAAAATTATTTAGAGTCCTATTTCTCTGCTGGCACTGAAGCTAATTAAGAATTGAATTAGGAATTGGATCATTAGACAAAGTAAGGGCACAGCAAGCAAAAAAGATAATAACTCCCTTTTGCTAAGTCCCTTTTGTCCCAGGGTTCAGCATGATAGCAACAAACTCATGTTTCACACTTATATTCTAGAACATAGTAGATATGCTTTATGATCCCTCTAATGGGGTGACATTGCATTGGCACTTTCCTGCTTCCCTCTGGAATAACTATCACCCACTCTTCACAGCTGCAGCTGTTGCTGCTGCTTCTCTGAATACTCTCATTCTGAATTGGGCTGTGTTTTCTTCAGCTCTCATCCTAAGTCTCTCTCAACAGTTTGGCCACATTCAGCGGCCAGACTCCAACAAGGCTTCTAGCTTCCCTGGTTCTGAAAAAGAAAACAAGAAGGACTTTTTGGAGCTATTTGAGTCAATGATGCCATCTGCTATACTAAGGACAACAGAAAATGGATTTGAAGTCATTTTAGTGGGTTATATGAGGTCTATCAAAACAGGTATGAAGCCTGCTGAATAGGCTGGATGGGAAGATGATAATATGCCAAAGGGAAAGTAGAATTCATTTTCTCTCCTCTATCCAATGATAGCTATTATCAAGCTAGAAAAATAGAAAAACAATAGGAAGAAGTAATTAACCCTCCCCTCAAAAAACAGAGGTAACAAGTAAGCATCAAAAATGGATGTTATCTTTACTTCCTAGATGGTTTTTCTTAGTTTTCTGTTCCCTCATTCCCACATCTTTTCTCTTACTCTGAGGCAATTTAGCTTATTTAGCTATATTTTTGCCTTTATTAGCAGAATCCTATCATAATAAAAATGTAACAGAAGCTTATTGAATCAACTAACTATGATGTCCAAGGTCTAATGAAGAAATTCAACTTCCATTATATTCTTGTTTTTGTCCAATCTCTGATCTTCTCTTTCTACCACTGATCAAATTTAATGTCTTCTATTCTAAATATCTTTTTAGTATCTTTTGTTTCCAATGACCCTTTTTTATAATCTCTCTCTCTCTCTCTCTCTCTTTGTCTCTCTCTCTCTCTCTGTCTCTCTCTCTTTCCTTCTCTCTCTCCCTCACTTCCTTCCTTCCTCCTTCTCTCTATCCCTCATTCTCCCTCTCCTTTGGCAGTCTGGTGAAGCCTATAAACCATTTCTCAGAATAATTTTATTAAATCCATAAAATAAGATATATAGGATTGATAAAGAAACCAATTATATTGAAATTCAGTTATACAAATTTTTTTAAAAAAACTTTATGGACTATAGGTTAAAAACCTCTGAACAGCAGTCTTTATGGGGTAGTGGGAGTTAACACTTTTTTCTGAGGCTTTACCTTTTTTTTTTTCCTCAGTATGATGCTACTTGGCTTGTTCAACTGAGTTTGATCATAATTAGCAGATGCCTGCCAACCCTTTAATGCAAACAGAAGCTGTTCTCAACTGTTAACTGTGAGGTTTTGGGATAGAAATCTACAATGACATAAAGAATGGCATAAAGAAAATGTAAAATTGCTTCTAAATTGGAAAACTAAATCACAGGTTATCCTTGGAAAGGAGAATTAAAAAGGAAAGAATTTCCAAATATAGGGAAGAAAGAAGAAGAAGAAGGAAGGAAGGAAGGAAGGAAGAAGGAAGGAAGGAAGGAAGGAAGAAAGGAAAGAAGGAAGGAATAAGATTTTTTTAAATGAAACTTACTTATCTTGCCTTGACATCACAATGAGTTTAAGGAAATAGACCACCCTGAAGGTAATTATACTTCTGTTTTTCTCTGTATTTCTGCATAATGGGAAGATATTTCCCGATCATCAATAGACCTGTGTGACCAGTTTGAGTCACATTGAAGCTGGAGTCACATGATTCTGTGGTGAGAGGAGCTTGCTGAGGAAGTGGAGCAGGAAGGGTAAAGCAGAGCTGAGTGGAAGTTGGTCAGAGCAGTCAGAGCTGAGGGAGAGAGAGGAGGCAGACAGCAAGCTATGAGTGTTAATTTGTGGGAAAATTCTAGTCGGGGAAAGTCTTGGGGATGGTAATGCTCCCTGAATTGTTATGGTATATAGATTTCTTTGTCGCTATGATGTATTTAGCTTTCTGGTGTTGGGATTCAGCTTTCTAGTGTTTGAATAAATGTTTTGCTCTGTCTTCCATGTGAAAAGTCTGTTATATTTTGCAATTGAGAATTATACCAGTATATTCATAGTCACTATAGATGCTGTCAATGTTGTACCGGTGCTACCACCTCATGAATTACCTACTATTTCCCAAGATGAAGAAGTAGAACAGTTCTGTGAACAACTTGACAAAATGTGTAACTGAAATCAACACATACCTTGATCCATGATAACTTTAATCAGTAGGCGAATTGGGGCGGGGGGATGGAAGTAATAGTTCAAGGATCCATTAAAATGGATCAAGAAATGACAGAGAGGAGAGCAGTCCAAAAGCTTATAAAGTACTTAAAAGCCTTATTTCTGTGTCTTGAATAACTTCTCCAAGAAGAAATTCATAAAGTGTGGGACATGGTGGCATTAAATCATAAAATATCAAGAAAAAATTAAATTGACTTTAGAAAATAACTAGTACTAGCTGCCATTTCATACTTTGCTAGGTAACTGCAGTAAGATCATTAAAGAGCTAGCATGAAAGTAAAAATAAATACTCAGTAAAAACAAAGGATAAAGATGAGAAAACATCACGTTGACTCTAATCTGAGCAGTTTGAATATACTTTAGAGCTGCAAAGTATGATGAGACATGAACAAAAGTAAGAATAACTCACATTCATATAAATATGAATATTTTCATAAATATTCATAATATTTCATAAATATTCATAATATTTCTATGTCATATATAAATTCAAAATATAAAAATATATTATATATAATATGTTATATAATAGTATATATAATATACATAATTATATAATATATGATTATTATATTATTGATTATATATTTATATTATATAATATGATTATATTATAATTATCATGTTATAATATATAATGATATTATACACACACACACACACACACACACACACACACATATATATATTCCCTTTAACTATTCTCACACTGAGATAAGTCTCATGAGTTACAATTATTGTTTTTCCATGTAGGAATGTAAATAGTTCCTGATGAGTTCTTTTTCCTGTTTACCTTCTCATGCTTCTCTTGCTTCTTGTATCTGAAAGTCAAATTTTCTATTCAGCTCTTGGTTTTCATCAAGAAAGCTTGAAAGTCCTCTATTTCATTGAATTACCGTATTTTCCCCTGAAACATTATACTCAGTTTTTCTGGTAGATGATTCTTGGTTTTAATCCTAATTCCTTTTGACCTTTGGAATATCATGTTCCAAACCCTTCAACCCCTCTGCTAGATCTTGTATTATCCTGATTGTGTTTCCACAATACTCAAATAGCTTCTTCCTGACTGCTTGTAATATTTTCTCTTTGACCTCGAAACTCTGGAATTTGGCTATAATATTCCTAGTGCTTTTCTTTTTGGGATTTTTTTTCAAGAGGTCAGTGGTTTTTCCAATGAGATGTTTCACATTGCCTTCTGTTTTTTCATTTGTTTGTATCTGTTTTGCAGTATCTTTATTTCTCACAAAGTCATTAGCTTCCATTTGCTTCAATGCAATTTTGAAGGAATTATTCTCTTTAGTGAGTTTTTGAAATCCCTTTGCCATCTGGCCAAAGCAGCTTTTTAAGGCATTTTTCTCCTCATTGGCTTTTTGGATCTCTTTTGTCATTTGAGTTAGTCTACTTTTTAAGGTATTATTTTCTTCAGTATTTTTTTTAGTCTCCTTTAGCAAACTGTTGACTTATTTGTCATGATTTTCTTGCAGCACTCTCATTTATCTTTCCAATTTTTCCTCTGCTTCTCTCATTTGATTTTCAAAATCTTTTTTGAGGTCCTCAATGGATCTTACCAATTCATATTTTTCTTGGAGACTTTTGATGTAGGATTTTTGACTTTTTTGTCTTCCTCTGGTTATATGTTTTAATCTTCTTTTTCACCAAAGTTAAGATTCTATAGTCTGGCTTTCTTTTTTTTTTTACTCTGTTTGCTCATCTTCCCAGCCAAATACTTGACTTTCTAACTCTTTGTCAAGGTAGAACTCTGCTTCCAGGGGTGTGGGAGTGGGAGTGAAGTTGGTGTACTATCCCAGACTTCAGGGGTTTTCCATCAATCATTTGATCCCCCACCATCTATGGATTTGGAGCTCTGGAAGAAGCAGTCAGCTGCTGTTACTGCTGCCACCTCCACTACCTCTGAGCTGGGGCCAGACCACATTCCTCTCTCACCCAGGTCCCAGTGAGTTTTCTCACTGACTTTCTGGCTGTTTGTGGTGTTTCTGGATTGCGAGGTCTAGAACCTGCCACAGCTTTCAGTGATTCAGTCCTTAGGCCTGCTCTGTCCCTGTCTGGGCTGCCAGACTGCACTCTGCTCCCAACTCTGTTAGATATGCTCTTCTTGTCGACCTTCCAGGCTTTCTTGGGCTGGAGAATTGTTCCATTCTGTCACTCTGTGACTTCTCTAGCTCGAGAATTTGTTTAGTGTCATTTTTTATGGGTATTTGGAGGGGTTGTGGGAGATCTCAAGCAAGTCTTTGCTTTTACTCTGGCATCTTAGATCTGCTGCCACATTAAGCCTTCTTAATGAAATCAACAAATGTGGAAAGATGTCTAATAATTCACACTGGAATAATAAAGTGGATGAAAAACACATATCATCTATTCTATGTAAAGAAGCTTAACAAAAGCTTGTTTATTTTATTGGGTTTTTAAGGATTGCAAATAGCTTTATAAACATTATCTCTTATTCTCAAAAACTCCTGTGACATAGGTGCTATTCTCATCACCATTTGATGAGTGAAGAAACTGAAGCATACAGAATGGTTAAATGACTTGTCTTTGACCACACAGCTAAAAATAGCATAAGGTAGGATTTGAATTCAGATATTCTTTACTTCAGGTCAAGCTTGCTATCTACCACCTGGCTTCTTCATCCATAACATCCAATTCAAAGACATATGCCTATTTCTTAATAGCACTTTATTTAATGCTCCTCAAAAGTGTGGGGACGGAGGGAAGGGGGGAATGCATGAGTGTATATAGCCTAGTGCTACTACATGCTTCAAATCATTAATACCATGTCAGTTAATCAGCCCTTTAGGATCCAAGACCTAGAGAGAATAAATAATGCCTAAGACAGTAGGCTATTTGCTTACCCCAAGGAAGAAGTGATGAGGCTTAAACTTGTGTGTTTGTGGTCTGAATTGGGACAAGGAGATGGAAAGTTTAATGAACAGCCAAATAAAATGTTTATCCATCTGGATATATTTGTGTGCATGCAGATGTGTGCAGTGTGGCACAGTGGGAAGAAAGCTGAACATTAATTTAGGAACACCTGATTTAAAGGTTGAATTCTGACACATACTTGCTGTGTGACCCTGGTCAAGTCACTTAGTTTCTCATTGCTCTAGTCTACTTGGCAACATTAAAAATTATAGAGAAAGTGGCTAGTAACATTAGGAAAGGAGCTTCCTCACTGGGAATTCTCTATATTAATAAGAGCACATTCCTATGTATTATCTAATTACTTTGTCTCTATATAGATAAATGAGGTTTATGTGTGTCATGTGTTTATCTGTGTGTGTGTTGTGTGTGTGTGTGTGTGTGTGTGTGTGTGTGTGTGTGATCTAGATCCAACAATGAGTTAGATCTAGGAAAGAGGATTGTGTTAAATTGAATTTTACAAATTTTGCTGTTCTTTCTTTGAACCTAATCATCTTACTGCCGCAGATAAAACATCTATTTAACAGTAATTTTCTCATTGTGCTATTAGAACAATACCATGTTCTTAGAAGGATCAAAATTAAAAATTTATTAGCCAATGGAAAGAGACATGAAGGTATAAATAAATTGCAGTATGTTATCAACAATAACTTGTTCATGAGAAGTAGTGTAGAATATTCTACTAAGGATAAACATAACCAGGAAATGAAGTGGACTGATCATACAATGATAGAGACAAAAGGTGGTACATTGGTACCTGAGTTGGATTTAGAGGAAGGCCTCCAGGAAGCTGGGTGGATCCTCTAGGGAGGACTATTCAGAGAAGTAGAGAATATTTGCAATATTTGCAAAGCTTAAGGAGATATTTAGTGATTTCTATCTCTACCAATGGAAATACTGCCCATAAAGATGAACTCAAAAGTGTATCAAGGTATCAAAGTATCAAAATATTTACTCCCAGTTAGTCTGTATGGTCAGAACAAGATGAAGTTTCCAGTCAAAACATTAAACTAATCAAATAAGTCAAATTAGTCCACATTTGCCATGAGTAATAGGTTTGATGGGACTGATGGCTGTCAACTGTCATTCAGCCATTAGAGGAGGACTAATAAAGGATAAACTGAAAAAGCAAAGCCCTTAGTTTCTAGACATAAACTTTCCTCTGTACCCCAGAGTCTGTTCTTAATTAAGATTTGCTATGAAAGATAGATACAACAAACCTCCTGTCTACTTTTGTTATTCAGTTGTTTTCATTTGTGTCCAACTCTCTGCGACCCCATTTGGAGTTTTCTTGGCAAAGATAGGAGAGTGGTTTGCTATTTCCTTCTCCAGATGAGGAAACTGTAGCAAACAGATAAAGTGACAACTGATTTGCCCAAACTCACAGTGCTGATTGGTGTCTGAAGGCAGCTTTGAATTTAGAGAAATGAATCTTCTTGACTCCAGACCCAGGACTCTGCCCACTGAAGCACTGAGCTGCCCCCAGTTAACTCTGCCTAACCATAATTGCTCCCAGATGGTCCCTCCAAATTCAAATGATGTTGAGGGGACAGAGACCAATCTTTACACCAGATGATTGTAAATCGAATATGCCATTGTGCTAGTCAACATGACCATATTGTTACATTAGAATTCTAAAGTCAATGTCAAGTTACTCTGTTCATAAAGCATCAAGTAAGGTATATAGTCAGAATATACAATGAGGGCAGCAGGTGACAATGACTTTCTTTTTTTTCTTTAAACTTTTATTTATTTTTAGTTTACATCTTTCATTTCCATGAGATCTTGAGTTACAAATTTTCTCTCCATCTTTCCCCTACCCATCACCCCAAAACTGTGATCCCAGAGTATACCTCCTCCCCCCAATCTGCTCTCTCCTATATCCTCCCCCATCACTCCTCTGACTTTCCAGTAAGGCAAGATGGACCTCCCTACCCCAGTACCCATATATCTTATTTCCCAGTTTCGTGTAAATAATAACAATGATAATAACACACACACACACACACACAGACACTCACAGACACACACACACACACACACACACACATATATATATACATATATATTTTTAACATTTGATTTTAGACCTTTAAATTCTAGATTCTTTCCCTTCCTCCCTTATCACCCACCCCCACTGGAAAGACAAGCAATTCAATACAGGCTGTATATGTGTAGTTACACAGAACACCTCCACAATGGACATATTGTGAAAGATTGACTATATATTTCCCTCCTTCTTATTGCACCCCTGACTTGTTCTATTCTCTACTTTGTTCCTGTCCCTTTACAGAAGAGTATGCTTTCAATAACCCTCCCCCTCAACCTGCCCTCCCACCCATCATCTCACCTCTCAACCCCTTCCCCCCTACTCTCCTATAGGCCAAGATACCCAATTTAGAGTGTATGTCATTCCTTCCCTAAGCCAAATTCAATGAGTGTAAGGTTAACCCATTGTCTTTTGCCTTCCTGTTCTTCCCTTCCTTTGTAACAGTTATCCTTTGCCTCTTCTATATGAGATGATTAACCCCATTCTGTCTCTCTCTGTCTCCTCTCCTACTATTGCTGTCCCACCTCTCAATTTCACCTTTTAAAACATTATCCCATCCTATTCAATTGAATATGTACCCTCTGTCTATGTACATATATAAACACACACTCACATATGTATTCCTACACATATATACCCTGCTATATAGACATATGTGTATGTATACATACATACATACACACACACACACACATATTCCTTTCAACTATCCTCATACTGAGAAAAGTTTCATAAGTTACAATTATTGTTTTTCCATGTTGGCATGTGAATAGTTCAACTTTGGTAAGATCCTTATGAATTCTTTCCCATGTTTACCTTCTCATGCTTATTGTATTTGATTGTCAAATTTTCTATTCAGCTCTGCCTTTTTCATCAAGAATGCTTGTAGGTCCTCCACCTCATTGAATGACCATATTTTCCCCTGGAATATTGTACTCGATTTTGCTGGGTAGGTGATTCTTGGTTTTATTCTTAGCTCCCTTGATCTCTGGAATATCCTATTTCAGGCCTTTCAATCCCTTAATGTAGAGTGGCTAGATCCTGTGTTATCATGATTGTGTTTCTACAGTACTCAAATTGTTTCTTCTTGGCAGCTTGTAATATTTTCTCCTTGATCTGGGAACTCCAGAACTTGGCTATAACATTCCTAGGAGTTTTCTTTTTGGGATCTTTTTTAAGAGGTGATCAGTGAATTCTTTCAAGTTGTATTTTGCTTTCTGGTTCTAAAATATCAGGGCAATTTTCCTTGAGAATTTCTTGAAGGATGCTTTCCAGGTTCTTTTTGTGTTCATGGCTTTCAGGTAGTCCAATAATTTTTAAATTGTCTCTCCAGGATCTATTTTCCAGGTCAATGGTTTTTTCAAGGAGATATTTCACATTGTCTTCTATTTTTTCATTTGTTTGTATCTGATTAATAGTGTCTTGATTTCTCATAAAGTCATTTACTTCCATTTGCTCCAATCTAATTCGGAAGGAATTATTCTCTTCAGAAAGCTTTTGAAATTCTTTTTCCATCTGGTAAATTCGACTTTTGAAGGCATTCTTCTCCTCATTGGCTTTTTGGGCCTCTTTTGCCATTTGAGTTAATCTATTTTTTTAGGTGTTGTTTTCTTCATTCGGGTTGTTGACTCTCTTTTCATGATTTTCTTGCATCGTTCTCATTTCTCTTCCCAATTTTTCCTCCACTTCTCTTATTCAGTTTTCAAAATGCTTCTTAAACTGGTCTATGGCTTGTAACCACTCTACATTTTTCTTGGAAGCTTTTGGTGCAGGAGTTCTGACTGTGTTGTCTACCTCCCATTTGATGCTTTGATCCTTTTTGTCCCCAAAAAAGAAATCTAAAGGTGGATTGGTGGCCTTTCTTTGCTTCCTTTGCCTGCTCATGTTGCCAGTCAATTACTAGACTTTCGGGCTCAGTAGAACTCTGCTTCCAGAAGGGAGAGCTTTGTCACAAATCACTGGGGTTTTCACAGCTGCCAGGGTTATTAGGAGGCCACTGTCTCTGCAGCCCCTATCAGCTTTGGCTCACTGATCACACACCTCAGGACCATCATCCAAGATCACAATCCCAATCCAGGCTGGTTAAGGGAAGAGCACTTTGCCTCTGCATGACCACTTGGCCCCCTGCAATCTGCAGTCTGGGAGCTCTGAAGCAGCCATGTGGCAGCTACAGGGCCGCCGCCACTGCTTTTCAGCCTGGAGGCAGATGGCCAGACTCTCTCCCCCAAATATAGCCAAGTTCCACTGACCTTTCACTTAGTCCTTGTTTCTGATGGGTTAATAATCCTGGACACTACCCCAATCTGCTCTCCTGAAAGCTCCAGCCACTGCAGCTTGTTCTGGCTGTCCTAGGGCTCCACCTACAGGGTTCATGCAGTGCTGGTCTGGGCTCCCAGCATGCTGCAATGACCCCCTTCCTGTCAGCCTACTGGGGTGCCTTCAGTGGGAGCTTTTGTTACTCTGTAATTTTGTGGGTTCTGGAGCTCTAAAATTTGTTTAGAGTCATATTTTATAGGTATTTGAGGTGGTTATGGGGGGAGCCACAAAGTTCTCCTGCTTCTAAGCCACTATCTTGTCTCCTCTCCCATGACAATGAGTTTCAAAAATAATGCAAAATCTTTCTAACAATAACTCAAGAAACTTGGTTTCTAACCGAGGGCCTACTACAAATTAGTTCTGAGTTGGGTTGCAATCTCTCTGGACATCATTTCACTTCATTCTAACATGAAGTCATTGGGAAATATTATCTTTGTTATTCTTTCTAGTGATAAGCTTGTATGAATGAGAACTAACTTTACTACTTATGTAGACAATGAAATCATGGTAAGTGGGCCTGAATGCAAGACAAGCAAACAAACAAAACCAAATCCAGTGCATATTTGTACAGAGATCCTTTCCGATGGAAGGAGACTGGATCCCATTTTGTAGCTATGTATCTGGTCATCTACGGGAAGGTCTTTGAAATATGTTCAACTCAGGAAAAACACCATTTCACAGCATAGCACAATGCCTTAAATGGAGGGGGCACTAAGAAAGTATTAGTTGAAGTAGTGAGCAAATAAAATGAAGACAGATGAGATCAAGGATGAGAGAAGCAGAGTAAAACATGCGTGCAGCAAAGTACCATTGGTGATTGAAACCAGTTGCCTTGCTCAAATTTTTCGTTTTGTTTCTTCTCCCTGGGAAGCATATGGACAAGCTCAAGACATTTACAACTGTGGTCACTGCCTTAACAGAAATTTGATTGATACAGTGAACTACTCTCCTGGCAGCCCCTTTTAAGACATGAATTTTCAGCATATGGGCTAGGAATCCACAAAAACATCTTACTGAGCAAAGATCATCCATCTTTGCATGACCAGAAAAGAAGGGAAAATATTGCTTTAAGTACTTTAAACAGTTTTTGTTTTCTGAAGTTTCAAAAAAACTGTAAATAATTACAAAGTCACTTTGGGTTAAACAGACCCATGGAGTTCCATAGTTCATCTCTGTCTAGTCTTTTTATACCCGGTTACAGAGAAATAAATTATTCAGGAATGGATTTTAAAAAATGGAGTGCAGATAATTCCTGGAGACTTTACCCTTCCTGTGTTCTGTGTTTATCTTAGATAGTCACTGTATTTTTTAAAATAGGAAAACCAGTATCAGCATGTTTGGAAGGTAAAATTTTACATATACAAAATATATAAATATACATACATGTATATACGTATACATATGCATACATACATATATACACATACACACATGTATATTTTAAATGCCTTTATTATAAAATTCTGCAAGAACTGTTATAAATCATAATTTTCATGCATCAGTCTACAAAGACCCTATAAACATTACTTATGTATTACTTCCTTTTTTTGAGGTAAGGAAGTGCTATTATCTAAATTTACTGATGATGAAAGTCAACCACAGAAGCTAGTTGTTCAAAGGCACAGAACATCTAGTGAAAAGCAAGCCCTAGGCCATGCTAGCGAAAGGAACCATAATTAAATCCAAGTGAGTCCAATTCTCAGTCATGGGGTGTGGGTGGCTGTTTGTAAAAAAAAATGTTAGTAAAAGGGGGGATGGTTCTGTTTTTAAGGGGTCTAGTACAGAGAAGAGAGGGAGAGGAAGTCTATATCACCAAAGATTCCCAGATTGTGAAGTGATGGTCCTACATACAACCACGAGTATGGATTTGAGATTTAGTCCTGGGAAAGGGAGGTGGCAGGTAGGGCATTGATATGCTAATTATATTATGCTTCTCAGCTTCTCTGAATCACCTCACCCCATCTTATTACCCAATTTTTTCTCTACCCACTGCAAACCTATGGGTCTGCATTTTTCCCCTGAACATCAATATGCTTTATTTTCCCTCTCTGTCACTGAGTAGTCAGGATTACAATTAGTTGAACAATCAACTTGGGGGGGTCAGACTTGGGCCTCACTGCTTCAAAATATCTGCAAACCAACGGGAGAAGATTTTGCAAGTATAAGCATTATAGGGATGTGGAGGGAGGTATCAATCTGTACTCATTGTTATATTAACTTTCATTTTAAAGCAAAATTAAAATGAACAAACAAGTACATAAATGTGCAATATTTCTAGCTTTTGGTGTTTCCCTCTTGTAGCATTTCCTTTCCTCAGATCCATAAAACTCATGGCAATGTTGTTTCAAAGTTCATTTGACAGTGAAATCCATAGTCATAGGCTATAAAATGTCACTGTAATTTTTTTTGGGGGGGAATCATGTGGCAACTTCTTTCAGTTTTAAAAATTAATCTTCTCTTCCTTGCTTTTACACTTTCTTTTCTTTTAAAACATCCAGAAAGGAAGCAGGAACCTTGGAAAGGAAAAAAAAATCCTGTTTTGTCTGTATTTTGCAATTAGTAAAAGATTTGAACTTTTTTCTTGCTCAAAATAAAGCAAATAAGTCTTAAATCATCTACAGTGAGGAAGGGCTATTTTGAACAATTTGATGTCATCTCTGTGTCCCCCTTCTTCCCCTCCCCCCACCAAAAAAGAGGAAAGTCAGAGGAAAAGGAAAAGTTTACCTGAATAATGCTGAGCCACCCCAGTGCTGATACCTGAGAACTGTTTTTTATCATGGGCTGAATAAGCTGTAATCAACTTGTGCCCAGCCTTTTTGTTAGCTCCAAGGGACATTACATGATTTGCTAAATTATGAACCTGCAGGAATCCCTTCCCTGAGACAATGTCTAAGTGCCAGCTCAGGGTAAATAGCAATCTTTAGGAAAACTATGCTTTCAGAAGGAGGTAACTAACTAAGGAACTAAAAAAGAGTTCATGGTATGAATAAAATCAGACTCACACATGCTTTTGATCCCTGGATTGCATATCAATTCTATCAGTACCTAATCTTGCCAACCAATGCTTCTAATTGTACATCAGTTAACAAATCATAGGCTTATAAAAGAAAATCAGTAAATGTAACAATGAGAAGGACAAATGAAGAATTACTCCAAAAGGGTAATAACTTCTGAACTTAGTCATTTCCAGAACCACTGACACCATTCAATCATTCAGGATTCAGAGAAGAATGATTTGAGTATTGCCATGACTTAGAATTCATATCCACATTGTCCCATTATCTTTCCATGTCCAGATGCATTCCTATTGCATTTATCAACATAACATCTATGGGATGTCGCGTTTGTACAAATAAAGGGCTAGTGATAGTGAAAGGAAAACTTCCTTGCTTGCCTTGAGAGCAGGATAGTCTAGTAGGATAGATACAGTTTAGAGAAATGTATTTCTCATCTCTTTTCTTTTTCTTTTCTTTTCTTTTCCCTTTCCATTTTCATTTTTTCTTTTTCTTTTTTTAAGGTGGAGATGGGAGGTAGAGATCCACATCTTCAGTTTTGTTGTTTTTTTTTTTAAAGTAGATACTTCAGTTCATACAGGGTCATTAATTATGAAGCTTCCTAGGATTTGTCACAGGGATCCTGGAGCCCTTTTTTTCTTTAAATTTGGAGAAAAAGTGAAAAATTTATTCAACCAAGCACCAGAATGTTTGTTTTACATGATGCCAAACATCTGAATATTTGAAAACATCCAGATGATTGAATTTTTCACTCTTCATCTTGATGTTTGGCATGGATGTAGACAGATACAACTGTAAAATGTGAACACTTCTATCTGAAAGGATTCCAGACCTATACATAATGTGATGATGTATATTTTTTTAAAACAGTACAAATTAAATTTCTGTTCATATGACCATGATTTTGATCAGAGAGGTATCAGATATGAAGTCTGACGCTCCTGAATGTATCCTGATTTTCAGATTAAAACATAATGGGGAAACACTTAATGAAATAAAAATATAATAAAAACACATTAATCAGTGATTTCTCAAGTCAATCTGCAGCCCAAAGGGATTCTTATGTATATTTTAATAGTCCTAGTTTCTATTTGAGTTTGACACCACTGATCTAGATGCTCTTGCCATTAATAATTTCAAATTTCTTTATTCTCTTATTAGGTATTGAACACTATGGTGAATTGGGAAAAAAATAGTTTAAGGAATCACAAGAGATAGCTCCTGGGAATGAAAATAAGGCTGTTTGTTGTTGGTGTTATTGTCATTATCTCCATCTTTCCTTTTCCCACCTTCCATTTTTATGCTCCATGGCCAAATATGTGGTTATGAGACAACGCAGAGCAGTGTCAAGAACACCATTTTTCCCTCTAAATCTGTCAGTTGAATGCTCCCTGAATGCTTTTGAAAAGAAAAAAAAGGGTTATTCTAAACAAATCCCAAGATTTGTGGAGCCCCTTTTCACCTCATGACGTAGTTGTAGACATGAATGTGGGTCAAATGAGCTAACAGATTAAGAAAAGTCAATACTTAAAGTCCCTTGAGTTTTCTAACAAGAAACCTGGGAAGTTTAAAAGCATATCCAATTTCTCAGACACTATTAACTGTGGACTCCATTTAAATGTATTTCAAATGCCAGCTACCAGAACAGACTAAGAAGCTCTCCTAGGCAAATAAAAAAGATCAGATTTTGCCATTAATAATACTGGGAAATGTTTGCAAAACACCTACCATGTATTATTCTTCATGGGATATATAAAGATATGAATGCCATTGTCTATTCCCTCAAGGAGTTTGCAGTCTAGTTGGAAAGATGATGCATAAGCCAGTGAAAAGTTAAATTTGAAAGCTAAATATCAGATCTTAAGAACAATTCAAATCAGGAATGGAAAAGATGCTATGAGGTAATTCATGGTTAATGAAAACTAGAAAGTGGGTCACATTAGAAGTAGTGTGAAGTGGTAAGAAGCTTACTGAAACTGGAGTTGGGAACTATGGCTTTTAATTCTAGTTCTTCCACTGATTATTTGTGACCTTGCCAAATCATTTAATTTCCCCAAGATTTCTCATCACCATTTGGCAGAGAGAGTTTTGGATGAGAAACTCTCTCATGTCCATTGCAGTGACAAGCTCTTCATTGAATTTATACCAACCAAGAGGTATACAGGCAACTTTGAAAGATGTGGAAGAGTGCAAGAGATGGGAACTGGAGAGGGATTTTAGAACAGCAACAGCAACAATTAGAACAATATCAAGAATAATAATTATTATTACTAGCATTTATACAGTGATTTAAAGCTTACAAAGAACTTGAAAAAATCATCTCATTTGATAATCAGAGAATCTTTATGAGGTAGGTGCTATCATTGCCCCCATTTTACAGATGAGAAAACCAAGGCAAAGAACAGGTAAATGACTTCCCCAATATCATATAGCTAAGCATCTGAGGCAGAATTTATACCTCATTCTTTCTTGTATCCTATACACTATTCAATATGTGACATAGCTACCTATAATAGTACAACAAATGGCAAATGAATGAATTTGCATTAAAATGCAATGAAAAAAATAAAAGCAGGAGATGAGGGACAGGGGGATAGAATAAGCATTTACTAAGTGCTTACTACAGTCCAGGCACTGTGCTAAGTAAGCTTTTTACAAATTAATTTTCTCATTTGATCCTCACAACAATCATATTAAGTAGGTGCGATTATTGTTCTCATTTTTTGATTGAGGAAACTGAGGCAGACAGAGGTTAAGTGACTTGCCCAGGATCACGTAGATAGTTATTTTTAATTCCAGTCACCTAGACTCTGGATCTAGTGCTCTATCCAACATACTGTCTATCTGCCAAGGTACCCCAAATTGAGAAGACTGATGAAAATATCAATTATTTAGGTGTATTTGTAGAAACACATCTATAAAAGCCGACTTATACAGTATGAGTATGTCTCTATATGCACATGTGTATATATGCATTATATATACACACCATATGTATTATGTATGTATGTGTGTATATACGTATGTATATAGAAAATGCGCTGTGTATGTATGTGCATGCTTGTGCTTATAGGCTAAAGGCACCAAAAGTCCATGCCCAGTAATGCATGGCACATAAGTTGTTTGCCAATGATGTTAGTGTGCCAATGATGTTAAAATCAGGAAGGGTAGAAGGCAAGTAAACAGTTCTATTGACAGTTAAAGCTCATTTTATAGTTTTATTTCATTTAATGGCAATTGGTTGTTATCCTTCATTCTCAAAGAGGATCAAAATGACATCACTATATTGAGGTCAAGGTACAGGATGTTTAACTGCAGATGAATAGATCAATACAAGGTTGCAAGAATTACCACAGTTTAGGCACAAATCATCCATGTAAAAATTTGGAATGGAGAAGTCTTAAAATTTGAGCATCTCATGTTTCTTTTGAGCTACTACATTTCTGCTTTGCTCATCAACATATATGCATAGATGCAAATGGTCACCCTAGTATAGGAAAAAGCAAAACAACAGAGAAATGAAATATAAGAAATGGCCCAAGAGAAAAGCTAAGAATAAAACGTGTCTAAGGAGGCAAAGCATAATCCAAACCAGTTTCTAGTTATAGAGGGAAACACTAAGCCACTAAACCCACAAAATAACTGTGAGACTTTTAACAAGAGTGAAGCTGAGAAGACAAGGGCTACAGCACTTTCTAGAAAGAACCAATATCCTGCATAATGTGGAGTTGTAAAGAAGATCCACAGTTTAAGGAAATTTGATTCTGGTCTCAAGAAGAATAGAGAAGAATAATGTTGTGGTAGGCAGTTTTGAAGATAGCTGTATGTAAACCTGACATGATGAAAAAGAAGTGGTCTATCTTAATGCATATATCCATGACAGTATAAATGTTTGTTATACTGATTTCTGCCTACTCCTGAGGACCAGGGCAAAAGGTGTATGGACTTGGATTGGTGCTTTTGTCACAATTGTTATTTTTGTCACTATTTCAAGAGAAGGTTACATTTTTAGGAAAGAAAAGAGGCTATGGGAAGTTAACTAAGAAGAGGAAGATGAAACAGGATTTAGCTTTCTGAACCACAGCTTAAGAAATCAATAGAAGATAGAAGTGGTCAGGACCAACTAATACTATTCCTAGAATGTTTTCTGATCAGCTTAAGAAAGATTTAGACCATAAATTGAGGAAATGAGAGAAGAGTACCCAGTTACATGAGAGAGATAGAAGAAAAGTGCCCAGCGAGAACTCTAAATCATTGTATAGAGTAGAAATTATTTCTAGAAAGCAGTATTTAAAGGCAAATTATGTAGGAATTGGCTAAGTTCCTTTGTGGTGAAGAGGATTCAACTGCCTTGATACCACCAACACCCACAGATTGTTTTTTGTAACCTATGGGTAGGAGGAATTGTGCCACTGGGAACCCAAATGATCAGTTATAGTTGGGCAACAGAGCTCCTGCTCTCCTCTCTTCTCCCCTTCCCTCTTTTCCCGGATCTATATCTGGACATTGGACCCAGATGGCACTGGAAGAGAAAGTAAGGCTAGTTGACTTTGTATATAGCCCTCCCTCATTCAAATCCAATTAATTTGTTTGTCATGGCATCAACATCTTGATGTCATGGTCCTCTTTGAGAATGAAGAACAAATCACAACCACAACAACACCAACTACTGACCAAATGCTAGCAATGGGAAATTCAGCCCCAAAATCATAGAATAGCAGTATCCCTCAGATCATTGGTTTTGCATCAAGCCAACTCCCCTCTCCCCTCAACAAGGGAAGGAATCCCTGTGCAGAGGGAGCAACCATCCTCATGAAGTGCCAACAAAATTCCACCTAGACAGGAGGGAAATCCATCTAGTGGAAGCAGCAAGACACCCTGAAGGAGAAAAAGGCAGCAAAATATGGGGGGTAAGTAAAACCATCACTAAAACTTTAAAAATTTAATTAAAAATTATTTTCTATTCTGAATTCCCTCCTGCCTCTACACTAGAAGGCAAGAAATATGATATTCTTTATGCATATGACATCATGAAGAGCATTTCTTCATTAGTCATGTTACAAAACAAAGAAACAAAAAGTGAGAAAAAGGAAGTGAAGGAAAATATGCTTCAATCTGTACTCAGAGTTCATCAGTTCCCTCTCTGGAGATCGGTAGCATTTTCATCATGAGTCCTCTGGAATTGTCATAGATCATTGTACTGATCAAGGTAATTAGGTCTTTCACAGCTGATTCTTGTTATGACATTTCTATTACTGTGTACAATGTTCTCCCAATTCTTCCTTCACAATGCATTAGCTCACATAAGTTTCCCAGGTTTTTTCTGAAATCAACTACTTCATCATTTCTTACAAAACATTAGTACTCAATCACAATCATATGCCACAAATTGTTCAATAGTTCTTCATTGATGGGCATCCCCTCAGTTTCTGATTTTTTTGCCACCACAAAGAAAGCTTTTATAAATATTTTTGTACATATACATCCTTTTGGAAGAGACCTAGTAGTGCTATTACTGGGTCAAACGATATGAAACAGGTATACAGTCCTTTAAGCATAGTTTGAAATTGCTTTTTCAAAATGCTTGGACAAGTTCACAGCTGCACCAACAGTGAATTAGTATAACTATTTTTTTCTACATTTCCCATCCAGCACTTGTTATTTTATTTTTCTATATTATTATCCAATTTGATAGCTATGATGTAGTACCTCAAAGCTAATTTGATTTCTATTTCCCCAAATATTAGTGATTTAGAATGTTTTTTTCCCCACGTGCCTATTGATATCTTTGATTTATTCTTCTGAAAACTACCTGTTCATGTTCTCTGACAATTTATCCATTGTTGAACCAACATCATAATATTGATCACCATTTCCTCTCCTTCAAAGTAGACCCAGCATCTTGAGTCTAAGATCCCTAGGAATAGCAAATTCACCTCTCTAGTTCCCAACTTTGCTTTGAGTCAAAGTAAGGAACCTCAATAGGGATGTGACCTAGCAACTGCTTCTACAGGCACTGAAATTACTGCCTTTTCAGTAGACATAGTTGCTGAAGACCTAAAAAAGAAGGCTCTCTATACTAAAGTCCTTAACACTGTCCAATGGTTCAACATCAGAAATGGTGACTATGTTTTCATCAGTGGAAATGATGCCAAAAATGTATCAACATCTGATTTGCCACTGTACATTCAGGCCTACACAGTTTTCTATGAGATTTGCAGTTGAAACCTCTCATTTGTGTTGTCTTTCCCATTAGAATGACCCCCTTGAGGATACAAACTGCCTGTCTTTTTCTATGTGTATCCAAGGTGCTTAGCACAGTGTTTTGTATATAATAAATGCTTAATAAATGCTTTTCATTTATCAGTAATATAAAGAAGGAATTGAGAAGAGAGATGATAATCATGGCCTCAAACTTATAACATGCTTCCAAAACATTTAAATATTCAGTAATAAAAACAGGGAAGTGAGGTCTTAACACAACCAAATGGCTTCATGGTTATCAACACTTGGTTATAATTATACTTATTTTAAAAAAAAAACACACAATTGGACAGCTAGGTGACACAGTGAATAGAGCACCAGCCCTGGAGTCAGGAGGACCTGATTTCAAATCTGTCCTCAGACACTTAACACATACTAGCCATGTGACCTTGGACAAGTCACTTAACCCCAATTATACTGTCTTCCCCTCTCCAAAAAAAAAGGCACAGAATCATGGGGATAGAAGGGACTTCAGTGACTACACATAGCAAACCAACCAAACCTGAACAAGAATCCCTGCATGGACATTTAGCCTTTGCTTGAAAATACACAATAAAGGAGAAATGAGTGCTTTCTGAGGAAGCACATCCCACTTTTGAACAGATCTATTTGTTAGATTTTCCTTACATTGAACTTAAAGAGATAATATATATAAAGTGTTCAACATAATGCTTAATACGTAGTAGGATTTATATAAATACTTATTCCCTTCCTTTTCACTTGCCTAAATTTATTTCTTCATATTTTCTACTATTGTTCCTAGTTTTGTTGTCTATGGTCAATTAAAATGTGTTTAATCAATTTTTTGTCTTTCAAATACTTGAATGCTGCCATCAGGCATTTTGTCCCCAGGCAAAACATCCCCAAATTCTTGAACCATACATCATGTTCTAAGATTTCAGAGCCCTTTGTATCCATATTCCTTGTAAGCTATGTCCTCCTCAATAAAATCAGACAAAGATAGGATTAGTTTATCTAACTGTTGTCTCACAATTGGTTCACATTGAGTTTGCATTTCACTCAAATAAATCACCATTTCCTCAGAAAAAATTAGTGTCTAACTGTGTCTTCTCCAATGATGTGCTTATGAAGTTGATCCTTTGAGCATGGGTGTAAGCCTTTAACAGTCCCTTGTCTAACTGGCTTCAGCTCCAAATTCTAGCCTATTGAGATATTTTTGAAACCTTAATCAATCCAATGTATTAGCTATCTCTATCTTTAGGACTTCTGAAAATTTGATAAGTATGCATCTGTATAATTGTTTAAGTTTTATACACACATGGGCACACATATTTGCACATATGTGTATATATTTGAATATACATACATGTATATGCTTATATGTGTCTTGTGTATACATACGTATGTCTTATACAGCATAAGGCAAAGGACAGGTCTTTTGGGTATTCCACTACGGGTATCTTTCTAAGCAGATTCTTTAGTTACAACAAATGAACTAGTTTCAAATCTGCCTAACTATGTTATCATGTAGCTAGTATCTCTCATTCTTGCCCACAAGAATAGTGTGAGGGACTTTTTCAAACACTTAGATAAAATCTAGGAAGGCTATGTATACATTATAATCCTGTTCCATCAGTCTAGAAACTCTGTCAAAAAGAAAATGAGGTCAGTCTGGCATGACCTGTTCTTGATGAAGTTAGGCTGGCTCATTGTGATAACTGCTTCCTTTTATAGATGCTCACTCACTATTCCTTTAATAATACATTGTATGATTTTGCCAGGAATCAAAGACATGCTCATTAGCCATTAGTTTGTGCACTACATTCTTTTCTCTATAAAAAGGGGTAGTGTATAAAATTTCTCTTCTTCAATAGTACATTACCTCTCTCCCACAGGTGGCTCAGCAATCAATCACATGTGTCACTTATTTCAGTTTACAAAGATGTAATTCATCTAGGTCCTGTGATTTGCCTTCATCAAGCAGCTTCCTTCCTATGTCCTAACTTATCCTGATCAACTCCTTTCAATCCATAGAACATTTTGCAATACTATGAATAATGAATAGGGGTTGAGCAATTCCACCTTCTTTCTGTCATTCCATCCACCATTAAAATTTTTTTTTAATCCTACTCTTTCTCAACAGTCATAAGAATAGGAACAAAAAAGCATGGGAAAAGAAAAAAAGAAGAACAGAAATATTGATATTGAAAAGTATGTGAAAGAACAGCAACAATGCTCTAATATAGCTAATTTATGATCCATATAAACTTTTAATCACCATAATTAATCCTAAAGCAAAATAATCCTCCGTGAGTTTCTTAGAAGAGAATAGGTCAAGTATCCCTTTTGACCTTATCTTGGTAATTTTATAAGATGTTATGAGCAATACCACTCCTAGGTCTGTTTCCAAAGATGATTAGGGAAAAAGGAAAAGAATGTATATGTTCTAAAATGTCTATAGCAGCTCTCTTTGTGGTAGCAAATGTGGAAACTTCAGAAATGCCTATCGATTGGGGAATGGCTAAACAAGTTGTTGTATATGATTGTGCTGTAAGAAATGATGACCTCAATGATCTTAGAAAAACATGAAAATACCTGTGCAAAATAATGAAGAGTGAAATGAGCAGAACCAAGAGAACAATGCATACAATAATGGCAAACTACTTTGAGTGAGGAAGTCATTTTGACTATTATAAATCCCCAGATGAGATATAAAGGATATAATAAGAAAGATATTATCTCCATCCAGAGAAAGAACTGATGAATAGAAGCATGTATTTTTTTTTGTGTTGCAAATGTGGTGGCTATCTCTAGAGATGGAGGGAATGAAGAAAAAAAGGGGAAAAGGGAAAAGAGAAATTTACATGATAATTTGTGTTGTATATTTAAAAAGGAATATGAAGTTCTACATAGATTTGCAGTTCCATGTGTAATAATTTTATTATTGTACTGTGTTATGGAAATGTTTGTTTTATTTCATAAATTAAAAATAAATAAAAAAACTAAAATAAAGAAAATAGGAAAAGTTTACAAATGATAGTTTATAGTGGATTAATATCTTTGCCATCAAGCAACAGACTGAAATAGGTAGGCATCACAAAATATTATGCTCATTGTTTGCTGGTTGTACAAAAGAATCCAATTTGCTAAAGGAAAATGCCAACTTATTGAATCCCAACCATAAATCAAAATTTAAGATTCCTATAAATGTGTAATTAGATTTTTTTTTAACATTTCTCATTTCAATAATATCTGGTAAGAGATAAAACAGTTATACTTCAAGAGCATTCAACACTCTCATGTAGGAGATTGATCACAGGGTTCTAGTTGAACAGCAAAGTTCTTTGGAAGATAATGTCTCTCAGATGCTCCTGTTTGTAGATGACATCACAATGGTTGCATCAGACATTGCATAACCTCCTGGAAGAGATCTATAGTCCTTCAAAAGAATTCCTTTAACCTGCAGTTAGATGGGCAGGTTATATAACTCCTCAGTCAGTAGCTATGTCTTAGACTATGCAAATAGAAAATAAGTTAGGCCCTAAATTTAAAAACACAGAAGATAGGACTGTATTGCCTTTAGGAACATACAAATATTTTTAATGACCCTAAATTTCTTTCCCAGAGGAAAGATCATTTTATCAATGCCAAAATTCTTCTCCTTTTGTATGGTTGAGTCATGGAACACTACAGTCGCAGAATTAAAATGAGTTTGATTCAAAGTACAAGGGAAAGGCACATGACAATTCTGAAAAGCCTGTGACATATAACAGGAAATACAGGAAGATAAATAACCATGTAAAAAGATGATGAACTGGTCACATGGTGAACATAAAGTATAATATGTGGATATCCCCTATTCTCAATTATTATCCTCCTTATGTCAGGAGTAATGAAAAGGGCTCCTGCAATATTGACACCTGAACATCTTTGCTTATTTTCTGCAATAACATTGTCAGTAACACCCAGGATGGACATGTGTGGGTAGATTGCTTTATGCATCCATGGAAGACTACCCATATTGGTCAAATCACAGAACCATTTGTATTTGAAGATTTAGATACTTCCTCTGCCAGAAGAGGGAGAGGAGGAGGGTGGGAAGGAAGGAAAGAAGGAAGGAAGGAAGCAAGGAAGGAAAGAAGGAAGGAAGGAAGGAAGAAAGGAAGGAAGGAAGGAAGGAAAGAAGGAAGGAAAGAAAGGAGAGAGGGAGGGGAGGAAGGAGGAAGGGAGGAAGAGAGGAAAGAGAAAAACAAGAAAAAAAAGAAGAATCTTAGATTGCTTGTTTTGATTTTGGGGTAATCTTAGCTTCTCATGACCTTAGCACTCCCAATAGTATTCTTTTTTTAAAAAATAAATGTTATGTTTATTTTTAGTTTACAACATTCATTTCCACAAGATTTTGAGTAACAAATGTTCTCCCCATCTGTCCCCTACCTACCACCCCAAAATAGTGATCCCACTGAATAACGCCTCCCCCAATTTTCTCTCTTCTATATCCTCTCCCATCCCCCTCCAGATTTCCAGTAGGGCAAGATGGATCTCCATATCCCAGTGCCAGTATATGTTATTTCCCAGTTGCATGTAAATAATAATAATAATAATAATAATAATAATAATAATACTTTTTAAACATTTAATTTTAAAACTTTGAATTCTAGATTCTCTCTCTTCTTCCCTCATCACTCACCCTTACTGGGAAGATAAGCAATTCAATATATGTTGTACATCTGTAGTTATGGAAAAACATTTCCACAGTGGATATATTGTGAAAGACTGACTATATTTCCCTGCATCCTATCCCACTCCCCATTTATTCTATTTTCTACTTTGACCTTATCCCTTTTCAAAAGTCTGTGCTACTAACTACCCTCCCCCGAATTTGCCCTCCCTTCTATCATCCCCCCTCTTCTCCCCTTCCCCCCTACTTTCCTATAGAGTAAGATACCCAATTTAGTGTGTATGTTATCCCCTCCTTAAGTCAAATTCAATGAGAGTAAGGTTGATCCATTCCCTTTTGCCTTCCTGTTCTTCCCTCCATTGTAAGTTTTCCCTTGCCTCTTTTATATGAGATAATTTACCCTATTCTGTCTCTCCCTATCTCCTCTCATTATATTCCTCTCTCACCTCTTAAATTTTATTTTATAAATATCATCTCTTCCTATTCAATTGTTCCTGTGCCCTCTGTCTATGTATACCTGTACACATATATACACACTCACATATATATTCATATGTACATATACCCTCCTATATAGACATATATATGTATGTATACATACATTTATATTCCCTACAACTATCTGTTGATATCTATACTGAGAAAAGTTTAATAAGTTACAATTATCATTTCTCCCTATAGGAATGTAAATAGTTCAACTTTGATAAGTTCCTTATGATTACTTTTTCCTGTGTACCTTCTCATGCTTCTTTTGCTTCTTGTATTTGAATGTCAAATTTTCTATTCAACTATAGTCTTTTTTGTCAAGAATGCTTGAAAGTCCTCTATTTCATTTAATAACTATATTTTCCCCTGAGACATTATACTCAGTTTTGCTGGGTAGGTGATTCTTCATTTTAATACTACCTCCTTTGACCTCCAGAATATTATATTCCAAGCCCTTCAATACCTTAATGTAGAAGCTGCTAGATCTTGTGTATCCTGATTGTGTTTCCATAATATTCAAATTTTTTCTTCTTGGCTGCTTGTAATATTTTCTCCTTGATCTGGAAACTCTGGACCTGGCTATAATATTCCCAGGAGTTTTCTTTTGGGGATCTTTTTCAAGAGGTGATGGGTGAATTATTTCAACTTGTATTTTGCCCTGTGCTTCTAAAATATCTGGGGAATTTTCCTTGAGAATTTCTTCAAGGATGATTTCTAAGTTCTTTTTTTTTTATGCCTTTCAGGTAGTTTAATAATTTTTAAATTATCTTTCCTGGATCTATTTTCTATGTCAGTGGTTTTTCCAATGAGACATTACATATTGCCTTCTATTTTTTCATTTGTTTGAATCTGTTTAATATTATCTTGATTTCTCATAAAGTCATTTGCTTCCATTTGCTCCACTCTAATTTTGAAGGAATTATTCTCTTCAGTGAGTTTTTGAAATTCTTTTTCCATCTCACAAATTCAGCTTTTTAAGGCTTTCTTCTTATTATTCACTTTTTGAATCTCTTTTGCCATTTGAGTTAGTCTATTTTTTAAGGTGTTGTTTTCTTCAGTCAGGTTGTTGACTCACTTTTCATGATTTTCTTGCATCATTCTCATTTATCTTTTCAATTTTTTTCTCCACTTCTCTTACTTGATTTTCAAAATCCTTCTTGAGCTCCTCCATGGCCTGTCCCCAATTCATATTTTTCTTGGAAGCTTTTGGTGCAGGAGTTCTGACTGTGTTGTCTTCCTCCCATGCCTTGCTTTGATTCTTTTTGTCCCCCCAAAAGGAATATAAGATTTGATTGCTGTGCTTGCTTTGCTTCCTTTTCTTGCTCATGTTGCCACTCAATTACTTGATTTTTGAGCACTTTGCCACAGAAGAACTCTGCTTCCAGAAAGGAGAGCTTTTTACCAAATTGCTATGGTTTTCCCAGATGCCAGAGCTATTTGTTGGGTGCCCTCTCCACACACCAACAAGCTCTGGCTCACTGGTCACACCCTCAAAGAGCAAGATGCAAGCATGTTATAGGAAGAATAATTACCCTTTGAAAGGTTGCTTGGTCTCCCTAAGTTCTGCAGGCCAGGAGCTCTGAAGCAACTATGTGGTAGTGGCTGTAGGGCTGCAGTGCCTCTGGGGCTTCTTGCCTTCTTGCCCTAGGGGCAGTGGCCAGACTGTGCTCTAAGTTCCCCGTTCCCACAAAGTCCACATTTTCCTTTTACTTTGTCTTTGGCATTTATGGGTTGATAATTCTGGAAACTATCACAACTGCTATTGATCCACTCTGCTGCATACTCCAGCCTCTGCTGATCAGGCCTGCCCTGGGGCTAAAATCACAAGCTCATGTGGAGCTAGACTCCGCTTGCAGCCCACTATGATGGACCCTTCCTGTCTGCCTGCCAGGTTGCCTTCAGCAGGAGATTTGTTTCTCTCTGTCACTTTGTGGGTTCTGTAGCTCTAAAATTTTTTCTAGTCATATTTTATAGGTATTCGAGGTGGTTATGGGGGGGAGGGAACTCATGGAGGTTTCCTGCTTCTGTGCCACCATCTTGGCTCCATCCCCCTCCTGATAGTATTCTTAAATGACATTACAACAATTTTGGTATATCATTTCTTGCAATTATATTGTATTGTTTTGCATATATCTGCCATACTTATTCAAATATATATCATATTTCTCCAGTAGAAGAAAAGTAGGGCCTTTTATGTTTTTCTTTGTTTTTGTGTTCCAATCCTCTTTTCCTTGCACATATTAGGAGCTTAATAATTTTTTACTGAATTGAATTCTCTACCATATGTCCTTGTTTCCATGTTTCCAGCTTTATTCCCAGCTACCACTCTGTTCTAGCATGTGACTTTCTTATCCACTATGAGCATACTCCCTTAACTTCCTGGTGAGGGAGCATGATGTTGAAATTCTCAGACTTTCTTTGTTTTCAGTCATTACCTGAAGCCCACAGGTAAATAATGATTTGAAAAGGATAACACAGCACAGTGTTGTTGGCACAGGTTATACTTCATTGCTTCATATTTATCATTTTAACAGCACAATAATATCTCATTACATCCATAATTTATTCAGCCATTTTCAAATTGGACATACAAATTGTTTTCATTTTCTTTTGCAATTGTGAAAAACAGCAACAACAAATCAGCAAACATATTTGTACAGATAGAGCCACTTATCCCATTTTTAATGTTTTTTGAATAGTAAATCAGCCCTCATCAGCTTCAATTTACTTATTTGTGAAATGACAGGGTTTGAAATGCCATCTGTGGCCCTTCCATCTCTAAATCTGTGGTAGCATTCTCCTACTATATTTCCCATTATATGAGGTGGCCATACCCACTCTGTAAGGGGCTCACATAATTCACTTAAGCATCCTTATATCTATTTACTCTCTAGGTTGTCTCTCTATTCCAATCTACTTTCACACTGTCAAGACTAGATAATTGATGGAGGGTTGCCACCACATGGTTACATTTAATCTTTCTTAAAGTTCTATGACTAAACCTGTCGAGACTCCTGAGACCCCATTGAAGCATTTCTATTACTCAAATGAACTATGCACAATAATGGCAGTTTTATATTTTAAGTATAGTCATTTAATTAACAATCAAGCAAAAGAAATAATAATAACATCATAAATATTGATAAATTAAAGCAAGTACATAAAGAATAAAATAAATATTTTACATAATATCCTAGCTTATCTCATACTAATGCACTCATTTACTGTGCTGGCAAGATAGTACATGGAGTCCAGGTGCTCAGAATAAGTAGGAATACTAGACAGTAGGCTGAGATGACATTGGTCCATTCAGGAACATCTGTACCACAAAGAAAAACAAATAAACAAACAAACAAATAAACAAAAACTTCTCTGCTAACTAATTTTCTGTTGGTTTTCAAGGTTTTCCAGCTGGGCAAGTCCTCTTCTTCACCTTTACACCCCATCCTACCCCCACCATAGCTCTATAGAACTGCTTTTGATTCCATTATTCCTCTGACTTTTATTTGCCATGTTCTTGCATCTTCAGCCTCAGCATCCTACCTCCTATCCCAGTCAATAGCTTGAGCCAGAGCCTTCTGGGACTTAGCTTTTACTAAAATGTTAAAAATTCACAAAATTTACCCCACAGATTCAAAAGATCTTATTTAACCATTTTACTCCCAAAATAATTATATATTTCTCAATTTTTAGTTTGACCCTCTCAAGTCTTAAAATAATTTTATGAAAATAAGCTGAGACATCTTAATGCCCCAAAGTTCAAATGTTCTCTACCTGGCCTACCACTTCATGTTGTATCTTCAAAGCTTTTCTTCTTTGAACTAATACTTTTCTAATTTTTTGTAAATAAAAAGTCCTTTCTCTTCCCCTCTCAGCTCCCAGGCTGTTCATATACAAATAGACATCCCCTTTCATCCTGTATAAGGTAATGTAAATTTTTATATTTACTGTAGAGATCACATTTTTTATCTCAAATTGTTCAAATTCCATAGGAAAATGGTATTTCTTCTTACATAAATATTAGTAGTCTTTATTAAATCAGTTTTTTTTCCCCTAATCCTTTCAGGGCTCAAAATCTTCCTGTGTGATAAAGTTGTATGTAATATCATTTGCCCACTGTTTTAATTTTCTTTTTCTGTTTTTTTTTTGTACTTAACTTCTCCATATAAAAAAACAGATTAACAAATGGATGGCAACTTAAAAACTATCTCCTTAAGTCTCAGTTTCCTCATCAGTGAAATGGAGATAATAACTTATAGTAACTTTCTGTTAGCATTGTTGTAAGTCTCAAATTTTATATGGCATATAAAATAGTTTGAAAATGTTAAAAGTATTATGTTAATGGCAGGGAGATAGGTAGAGCAATAGATAGATTTCTGAAGTTGAAGTCAGAAATATCTGTTTAAATTCTACATCAGAAACTCAGATATTAGCCATGTGGCCTTAGAGAAGTCATTTAAACCTGTGTATGCCTCAGTTTCCTCATCTGTAAAATGGGGAGAATAACAATACCCACTTCCCAAGGTTGCTGTGTGGATTACATGAGATAATATAATAAAATGCTTTGCAAGCACAAAGTTGTATTTTAATGTTAGCTATTTGCCTACATAATATCCCTATTTAAGAATTCATAGCAATTAGATGTTAACAATTACCCTGTGTCTTCCCTTACAAAATTTAAAACTCTTGACATGTCAGTCCCCTCCACTAAAGTCCAAAGCTGATATCTCACTGTGACAAGGTGGTAACCTTGTCAAATACCATTCTCATAGACCACAAGATTTGACAAGTCCCACCAAATTTGAAAGGTTTTCATAGCCTGTCCCAGTGACAGACTGTCTATCAGATCAGAGCAGCTAAGGTCAGAAAGTCTCATCACTGAAAGTTTGGATATTATTATTTTTTTGGTCACAACAACTCATGAAACTGTCTAGCCTTGCCAAGGATCCCATAGCTAGTAAATATCAGAGTTCAGAATTAAACCAATATTTCTAACTCCAAAACCAATACTCTTTCAATGTCTCCTCTCTTTTTGTGAGGGGAATATTTTGATATTTGAAATTAAGTTAATATTTATTTAAGTGAATTATGACACTAAGCCTATTTTGATCTTTCCCCATCTCCCCAAGTAATCACATCTTTCCACTAGGAAGATACACACACACACACACACACACACACACACACACACACCAGTGTATATATGTGTGTATGTATATATGTGTATACATATATATATGCCTAGCACATAGTGGGTGCTGAATATTTGCTTGAGGGATTTAATCTTTCCCATGATTTTTTTTCTTTCCTTTTCCCCTCTCCCAATCATACCTTTGACTAAATAGGTTTTTCCTGTGTTGAAAATACTTTATTTTTGATGTCCTGTCTACAAATGACTGACAAAATATTGTTTTCCCTTTCTTCCTTAGCTTTATCACTGCCTTAGATATGATTTTAATTGTCTACATGTAGGTATTTAAAAGTCCAAAAAGGTAAAAAAAAATTTAGTTTTTTCATGGAACTCATACCTATCTCTGGCTACTAGGTACTATCAATGCTGCTGGAACATAAGAAAGAACTGGGAGCAGAGGACGTGACAAAAAAGGAAACAGGAAAATTGCTAAGGAAAGCATCAACACAATCATCGCCATTAGCTCTTTTTGTCCATAACCCTGTTCAGTTTTAATCTTTTCATTTGAATCAGATGATTTCCTGAGCCCCTGTCTCCTTTCACTCCCCCTCTATGACCCATCTGCCTCCAATGTTCCCCAAGAAGATTTTTTTCTTTTTAATTTAAAGATTATTTACCTAAAGGTAGTGTATGCACAGACATCCCCCTAAGAACCTAATCCAAATGGATCTGTTAGCTGTCTAAGCCCACAATGTGGGTTTGCTCTCTCTCTCTCCATTTCGTTACAAAGCATGTCTGAGTGGAGTGAACAAATAACACAGTATGCACGGACACGCTTGCCTCCTGCAACCCCAGGCTCAATCTTCATAATGCAATGTCTCTAAGGTTACCAGGAGGCAGGTATTATACTTACCCTGACTCACAGGAACACAGGACACAGAAAATCAAAGTGATTTGTCTAAGGATATGGAATGTGGCAAGCAAGAAACAGACTTCTGGTCTCTTGCCTCCTCTTTTAATGTCATGACACTAACATAAGATATTTTGCTATTGTCTCCCCTTATAAACCTATATGATTTAGATGAATGTGGATCATTTCAGAGAGATAGAGTCCAACAGGGACTTTATACTTCTCAGTACTCATGCTGGATACAATCTTATGTTGGCAGTAGTGACTAGAATGGAATTGAAGGTGCCGTCTTAAGGAAAAACAAAGTTCCTAAGGAAATTATATTATAGCAATAAACAATCCATCTTAGCACTGTGAAAGTAATCACCAGTATATATAACACTTCTTATGCTTTTAAAGCTCGTTTTATTTGAGCATTTTAAACCTGATTTACAGAAAAGCATTATTCTTCCCCAAACTGGGGAAATGAGGAACAGATTTATTTAAAGCAGTAAGTCAATAATGAACATGAGCGCAATCTCTCCTGATGGCAAGACATCACCCCTTCTCACATAAGCAGTCTACGATACTTAGAGTGTCAGCCTTATGACTTTGCCAGTGGGGTAGAAAAGAAAGATTGTGGTTGATTAATGCTAATTCCAAATGCAGTTGTTTGATGAAGGCAAAATCTATTCATGCTGGCAACCTGAAATCATTGAATAATATTTTAAAAGTGCATAAAAGGATCCTTCTTCTTAAAAATTGAGCTTGTTTCTTCTTTGTAATGACATCATCTAAGAAGTGGCTTTGAATCAAACAGCAATGTAAATAATTCAGAAAGCAACATGTGTGGAAAGTAACAACATGATTGAATAGGCACTGACCTCCTGCAAGGGTATGAGTCCAGAGAGAGCTTATTAGTCAGAGACAATGATGAATATAAAAACCAAGGGCATGGTAATGGGTGTGAATGCATCTGAATCTTTGCTTTAAAGGAGCCAAATAGAGGCTATAAGTTAGTTAAACCAAAAAAAAAGGAAAAGAAAAAAGAAGAAAAAAAACCCCTAAATATTATTAAGCCAGAAGAAAATGAATACTAGGAGAAGCCACTTGATTCCTTGAATAGCTAAGCCTTTGACAAATACTTATGCCAGTCTCTAAAGTTTTTACTCAGGGAAATCATCGGTCAATTTAAATGAGATTTTCTGAATTTAATGAATTCGAACTATCGTCAATAAGAATGTCACCATTCCTAGTAAAAGGCAAATGCTTGTTGTTTTAAGCTTCCCAAGGACCATCCCCTTATGGTACAATCCATTTTTATAATATTTATAGTCCGTAGTTTTCAGTGGCCTTCACATGCTCACATTTAGACCCAATCTATGGGACCATAGAGCTCTGAGATTCAAGAGGTTTTGTTTTCTAGAGGGTATCTCCATGTGTTACACAAGAAACATGGCTAATACTTATAAACTTTGGTTATTGAATCTGCCATTGATAAATCTTGACAAATTATATGCCAGGATTTTCTTCTCTTGTGTTTCATTTTCCTGTAGCCTTAATCAACAAAAAGAGATAAAGTATGGGAGGGAAGAAGTAGCCTACTCTTGGGAGAAAGAGAGTCTGAGGGGGGTGGAGTCAAGATGGTGGCATAGAAGCAGCAAAGCTCTGCCTCTCTCTCCATAACCACTTCAAATACCTATAAAATATGACTCTAAACAAATTTTGAAGCTCCAGAACTCACAAAATGTCAGAGTAACAAAAATCCTGCTGAAGGCAGCCTGGCAGGCAGAAGGGAAGGCATTCATCACAGCACACTGGGAGCCCAGACCAGCACCACATGAACCTGCAGCTGGAGCCCTAGGGCCACCAGAACTAGCTGTGGCTATAGTGCAAATCACCGGCAGCTGTGATGTTTTGAAAATTCCCAACTCATAAGAAAAAAGTATTAAGTGAAAGGTCAGTGGAACTAGGATAAATTTAGGGGAAAGGGTCTGGCTGACTGCCCCAGGGCTAGAATCAGCTGAAGTGGCAGCCCTACAGCTGACTCCACGTGGCTGCTTCAGAAGCTCCCGGCCTGCAGATTGCAGGGGGGCCAGATGATCATTCAGACGCTAAGGGATCTTGACTTGAGCTGCCTGGATTGGGTTCATGGTCTTGGGTGGTGGTCCTGAGGTGTGTTTTCAGTGAGCCAAAGCTTGTGAGGGCTTCAGAAATGTTGGTCTTCTAACAACTCCAGCAGCTGCCAAACCCCCAGCAATTTGGGACAGAGCTCTCCCCTCTGAAAGCAGAGTTCTACTGAAGTAAAAAGTCAAGTAATTGACTGGCAATATGAGTAGGCAAAGGAAGCAAAGCAAACCCAGCAATGCAACTTTGGATTCCTTTTTGGGGACAAAAAGGATCAAAGCATGGAACGGGAGGAAGACAACACAGTCAGAACACTCACACCAAAAGCTTCCAATATAAATGTAGACTGGTTACAAGCTATAGAGCAGCTTAAGAAGGATTTTGAAAACCAAATAAGAGAAGTGGAGGAAAAATTGGGAAGAGAAATGAGAATGATGCAAGAAAATCATGAAAAGAGAGTCAACAACCTGACTGAAGAAAATAACACCTTAAAAATAGATTAACTCAAATGGCAAAAAAGGCTCAAAAAGCCAATGAGGAGAAGAATGCCTTGAAAAGTCAAATTTGCCAGATGGAAAAAGGATCGCAAAAGCTTTCTGAAGAGAATAATTCCTTCAGAATGAGAGTGGAGCAAATGGAAGCAAATGACTTCATGAGAAATCAAGATACTATTAAACAAATCCAAACAAATGAAACAATAGAAGGCAATGTGAAATATCTCTTTGAAAAAGCCACTGACCTGGAAAATAGATACAGGAGAGACAATTTAAAAATTATTGGACTACCTGAA
>CM053580.1:437137126-437186471 GCA_028627135.1 Pseudochirops cupreus | reverse complement strand
GGGGGGGGTTGATGGAAGTACACACTTCTGTAAAAAGACAAGAACAGGGGCAGGGTAGAGAATAGAACAAGGAGGGGGGCAGGATAGGAAGCAGGGACATATACTCAGTCTCTCACAATAGGCCCACTGTGGAGAGGTTCTGTGTAATTACACATGTACAGCCTGTATTTAATTGCTTGTCCTTCCAGTGGGGGTAGGTGATGAGGGAGGAAGGGAAAGAATCTAGAATTTAAAGTTCTATAATCAAATGTTTATATATATATATATATATATATATATATAAAATTATTATTATTATCATTAATTACATCCAACTGGGAATTAAGATACACAAGCAGTGTAGTAGGGAGATCCATCTTGCCTCATCAGAAAGTCAGAGGGGTGAGAGGAAGGACATAGGAGAGAGCAGATTGGGGGTGGAGTTATACAGTGGGATGGTTGTTTTGAGGTGTCAGGTAGGGGAAAGATGGGAAGAAAATTTGTAACTCAAAATCTCGTGGAAACAAATGATGTAAAGAAGAAAATAAATTTGTTTATTTATTTAAAAAAAGAAAATATAAAAAAGAAAAAACCACTGACCTGGAAAATGGATCCAGGAAAGACAATTTAAAACTTATTGGACTACCTGAAAGCCATGATCAAAATAAGAACCTAGAAAGCAACCTTCAAGATATTCTCAAGGAAAAATGCCCTGATGTTTTAGAACCAGAGGGCAAAATAGAACTTGAAAGAATTCACTGATCACCTCTTGAAAAAGATCCCAAGCAGAAAACTCCTAGGAATTTTATAGCCAGGTTCTGGAGTTCCCAATCAATTACAAACTTCCAAGAAGAAACAATTTGAATACTATGGAAACACAATTAGGATAACCCAGGATCTAGAAGTTTCTACATTAAGCGATTGAAGGGCCTGGAATATGACATTCTGGATATCACGGGAGCTAGGATTAAAACCAAGAATCAACTACCCAGTAAAATTGAGTATAATGTTCCAGGGGAAAATATGGTCATTCAATGAGGTGGAGGACTTCCAAGCATTTTTGATGAAAAAACCAGAACTGAATAGAAAATTTGACATTCAAATACAAGGAACATGAGAAGGTAAACATGGAAAAGAATTCATAGGGAACTTATCAAAGTTGAACTGTTTACATGTCAACATGGAAAAATGAGAATTATAATTTATCAAACTTTTCTCAGTATGAGGATAGTTGAGGGAATATTAATGTATGTTTGTATATATATATATATATATATGTATACATACACATGTCTATATAGGAGGGTATATATGTGTATGAATCATATGTGAGTATTTGTATATATGTGTACATACAGAGAGGGTGCAGGATCAATTGAATAGGATGGGATTGTATTTTAAAAGGTGAAATTGAGAGGTGGGAAAGAAATAGCATGAGAGCAGACAGGGAGAGACAGAACAGGGTTTATCCTCTTATATAGAATAGGCAAGGGATAACTGTTACAATGGAGGGGAAGAGCAGGAAGGCAAAAGGGAATGGGTTCACCTTACTCTCATTGAAGTTGGCTTAGGGAAGGAATGACATACACTCTAAATTGGGTATCTTGGCCTACAGGAGAGTAACAGCGAAGGGGATGAGGGAGAGAGGATGGAAGGGAGGGCAGGTTGGGGCAGAGGGTTGTTAGAAGCACACACTTTTGTTAAGGGACAGGGACGAAGTAGAGAATAGAACTAGTGGGGGGTGGAATAGGAAGGAGGGAAATATTCAGGTACTGTGGTAGGGAGATCCATCTTGTCCTATCCTAAAGTCAGAGGGGTAATGGGGGAGGATATAAGAGAGAGCTGTTTGGGGGAGGGGGTATACAGTAGGATCGCTGTTTTGGTGTGGGTAGCTGAAAGACGAGGAGAAAACTAAATCAAAATCTCATGGAAATGAATGATGTAAACTAAAAATAAACAAAAGTTAAAAAAAAGAAAAAGAAAAAGAGTCTGAGTTCAAAACCCAGGTCTGGTACTTTTTCTCCTATGTGACTTTGGTCAAATTGCATATTCTTTTTGAGAATAAATTTCTTCTTACATAAAATTGATGGATTGGATCACTTAATCAACTATGATACCCTTTAAGCTCTAGATATATGAAATACATCTGATATTTTTTTTATAAATGCTAAAAATTGGTAATTTTGTTGGAAAATTGATATAGCTTTATCTTTTATCATTAACAGAATGCCCTGCTGAATTAAATTTCACTCCATAAAATTCCATGTTTTATCCTTAAATTTTCTAGATCTTTCAAGGTAAAAAAAAAAAACAACCAAAGTATAGAACTGGAGTAGTTATAGGGCAAATCTGTCATAATGAGTGATGTTATAGGCCAAGATGCTGGTGAAATTGGAGAGGAATGAGTCAACCTCTCACACACCCGCAATACCACTTAGGACTATTGTAAGCAAGCAGACAATTAGGCAGACCCGAAACAGTTGGGGTTAACTTTACCCCTTGTTGGATTGGTCAGAGTCTTTGCTGTGGAGCCTTTGGGCAAGAAGAATATAAGTGTTTAGGATTTTGGTGGAGAGCTCCTGTGACCCCAGCCAACTACCTTGCCACCTATTTCCCCTAAACTTCCTTAATGGAAGATGTTATTTTACTTTTGGTTTCCTGAATTTCTTTTTAACCACCTTAGGAACTATTTTGTACTAGTAGTATTTGAATATATTTGTACTGAATAGGTTGACTCTTTGAACCTCTAGGCTCTGAAATATCCATTGTACCTACTGTGGAATAGCAAGGATAGGAAAGGGACAGCTGTCAGAGATGTTCTGTGCTCAAATATATTTTTTTAAAAGGCCAAGGGTCTTACGATTAGCAAGAGGCAAGGATAATTATTTTCCATATAACAACCTATATACATCCAGTCTATAATAAATAGATTTGAAAGCACAAGATAAGGACACAGAACCAAAAAAAGGGTAAAGTATTTGTAAAATAAGAAAATTTTTATATCCAAGGATCCAATTCACCTTACTCTTCCATGGTCCACATCATATGCCAGGTATAGCCAATGTAGGCAATCTCCCAAGCTTGTGTTTAAAGGATACTGATGAGGTTTCTGCTTCTGATTCCTTTATGGAAATAACTTACCTTTAACTTCCTGATACTCCACAGGAGGTAGAAAACAATGATTCTCCCAGCTGTAGAAAGAAAGGGGTATAGCTTTGTTTGGTAGGAGTAGGCCAAAAAAAAAAATTAGCATAGAGGACTCTGTGACCAAGGTAAAAACGCTACATACCTAATCGATAATAGTTCTAAACTCACAGATTTTACCATAAGAATGGCCTATCAAGGGCACTAAAACTCCCAACTTGAAGTTGGGGATATTAAACTTTTTGGCGGAGAGGGGTCTATGTAGAAGAGAAAATGTTCAAAAAACCACAAAAGTTCAAGAGGTTAGAGGAAAGAATGAGAAGGGAAGCCAAATAAATCTTACTAAGAATACAATAAAAAGGTTAAAAGACAAAAATGTCTAGTCAATAAATAAATTTAAATAAGGAGGTACTCAAGCACTGAGAAAGACTAATTATCAAACAAGAATCTAAACTGATAACATAAGAGTGATACTAATAAAGGTAAAAGAAAAATGTCAAAAAAAAGCCAATAACACACCAAATAAGTGTTATCTGACAAAGAAAATAAACTCCAACATAAATAAGAATCATACACACTCACTGGATATCATGGGACAAGAACATAAGTTCCAGATTGACTCAAAAGATAAAAATTCTTTAGAAGATATGAGGATGGCCATTAGCACAGAATTAGTAAGACAAATAATAGAATAGACAACTGATACCACTCTCCAAAGCAGTAAAGACTCTGAAAAGGAGAATGCCAAATAAAGATCTAGTGATGAGGCGCAGGCTTGGGAAGCCCCCTTGAGCTCTCCTTGAATTTTTGATGTACAGACTCTGGGAAACCCCTTGAAGTCTGATTGAATCTTCCCACTTGATGAGGCATTTGCAGAAGCCATAAGCTTTCATTGTGACTGGGCCCAAACCTCTGTTACTATCTTAGCCCTCCATTGTCCATCTACTTCCCACCTTTGAGCCTATCAAAATTGACCTCATTAACTCCTCCTGAAGACCCTCCCCAAACTTATTACTGAAGTCTGACCTCATCTGACTCCTGAGGACCCTCCCCATACTCCTCCTCTAGACCACCCCTAGATTCCTCCCACAACTTTTCTGTATATAGGATCCCATCTTCCCTCCGTGTGGTGTGAGAGCGCCATAGAATGACCTAGCATAGACTCACTTGCACACAGACTTACTCTGTGTCAGATGATTCTGGCCTGCTTGCCCAATGCAAGCCTTACAGACAGGCTTGCCTAAGGTTAGGCTCCTTAAGAGTCTACCCAATATGGCGAACTTTTAATGAACTTTCAATAAACTTTACTTTTCTTTGGCTGAGAAGCCTTGAGTCGAATTCTTTTGGCAGGACCCAGCATGTTGGTATTTTGGGGTCTCCAGAGCAACCCTAACCCTCTTTACAAGTAACCTCTTTACTAGATGATATAGACCTGGGAGAAAACTTGGAAGAACCACAGCAAATAAAACAATTTGTAATCACACATTTAGTATATGTAAGTTAAAGTAAATAGCCTTAAAGATAGACAACTCTGATATAACTTAAAAATTAATGGTTTCCTGGAAGACTACGATAAATCAAAATAGATTCAGAAACAGCAATGGAGGCAAAAGATGGAAATAAGGAGGGAATGATATTATTTAAAATGTCCTCATGGAAGTGGTGCATAGGTATGTTGGAAGATGTTCCTATCTAGAAGGCACAATGATAGACCATGTTCTCTGACTAACAGTTGCATATGATAGGATTTTATTTCTCTTTTTCGCCTTCTCCTGAGAGGAGATAAAGGGGACCTTGTTGGTGGCCAATTTCTAAAACTGAAGAGAAGAAATACAGGTCTTAGGAACAGTGAGCGATTATGGTAAGATCACAGTGTAGGATCAGGCCTCATGGTTCAAAAGACAGATTAACTTCCATCTCTGGATCTTGTTTCCTCTGTGAATTGATATTTCTAGATATGAGGAACAAAAGACCTCAGAAAACAACAACAACAACAAAAAAAAACCAAGAGAATTAGATTACAGATAGAGGTGATAGAAAGACAGAAAGAGAGGCAGAATGACACAAAAAGAGCATAAAAGGAAGGAAAGATGGGGTCAAATATATAAATACACTTACAAAACAACAGAATAGAGAAACAAGCTCAACAATTGTACACCCAAACCTCTGTGGTAGGGAAGGTTGTAGAAAGAATAAAGGAGGATAGCATAAGACTGTAGCTTATCTTCAGAATTGTCCAAAATAGTATGGAAGTGAGGGGGAAAGAAGTACATGAACGTGAAATAATGCTTAAGGCTAGAGCATTGGGGGAGGGAGAATTTTGAAGATTATTTTTCTAGAGAGTGAAAGGAAAAGATCAAAATTAAGGGTAAATGGACAAAGAGAGGAAGATAATTTGGAAGGAAGGAAGGAAAAGAGGAAGGGGAGGAATGAAGGAATGTCAGATGAATGGAAAGAAAGAACGAATCAAGAAAGACTGAAAGAAGGGAGGAAGGAATGAAGGAAGGAAAAAGAAAGAGAGGAATTAAGGAGGGAGAAATGAAGGAAAGAAGGAGAAAAGGAAGGAAGGAATGAAAGGAAGAAAGAAGAGAAGAAAGAAAGAAATGAAAAGGGGAAGGAAGGAAAACATTGTGTTTGGGATCTCTTGGAGTTTTTTTGTTTTGTTTTGTTTTGTCCTGTTTTCAGTGTGTTCTAGTTTTTGTTATATATCTACTACACATCATAATGGAATATAAGAAAAGAGAGTATAATGGGTGGACACTTCAGAGTTTCCCTGAAGTCAGCCACTAAAGCACCAAACCATTTGGTTTCCCTGATGGAACACCACAAGTTGGATTATAACCTTTGTGCGTGACATGAGACAGACACTGGAAAATCTATGTGTCTTTTTCAATTTGATTCGGAACTACTATTACCTTCACCCTTTGATTTTCTTTAATAAATTAATTTTAGTCCGGCTAAATGTTGAATGAGTTAATTGGGGGACTTACATTGAGAAAGGAAAGCAAGATAATCAAATTACAACTTTAGCTGATGAAAATATTATGATTTTGAAAGGATTAATTTATTTCTCTTCATTTCAATTTGTGTCTTCAAGTTTCTACCCTTCCTGAAATAATCATGTATGATTTTTATGTAAGTTTTATTTTTTTTTATTTGTGTACTAATCCTATCCCATCAGTAGAATGTAAAATCCTTGAGGGCAGGTACTGTTTTTTAAATTTTTTTGTTTGTTTTTCTACACTCCCCGTCCCCCCCAGCAATTACCACAGTTCTTTGTACATAATAGGAACTTTATAAATGCATAGTGAGTTATGTTCAATTTATTTTTAGAAACTGGAAAGTAGTTTAGTTCTTACTTGAGCTATAATTTCACAGATCAGACTAATGGCCCTAAGTCATTTTCTATACTCATTAAAATCCAGCAGGTCAATCTAGTTGAGCTCATCCGTAACTGGAGAGGTACAATTATAGTAGATTCATGGGAGCAGAATCAGATGTCTTTTTACTCAGAATCTTAGGCATACATAGTTCATTTTATGTCAACTTAGAGTTACTATTTGAGTAAATGGTGAAATAATAATTTTATTCCTTCTTCCTGAATGTATCTATCCTTTTGGAAAAAACTAAATCTGACCTGAATGCAATGTAAAATACTCTGGCATTTCCCCATCCCTTTCTAGGTGAGAAATTAAAATAAGACAAATGTCCAATTTGGTAAAGAGATTACAAAATATATGATTAAAATTAAATACGTATTGTAAACAGTATAGAGGCACTTTTGAAATTCTTTTGTGCTTATGTTTAGTTATTTGTATAATTGTTTTGTTTTCCACTCAGATGGATGCTTCTAAATTGTAAGTTCTGTTTTATTTTGGTCTTTCTATCCCTAGCATCTAGCATCATTCTTGGTCTAGAATAAGCACTCAATATCTGCTTGTTGTATTCAGTTGCATTGTTGAAGAGTTGTCTGAAGGCAAGAGGTATAACTGAGCATGCTCAGGAATGTATTGTAGCTCAAGCGTCAAGTGCCACCTGGTGGTGTGCAAGATATAGCAATTTGCATCAATTGCTCCAAGCCATTCTCCTAGTGGGAAAACATGCTAGTGCCTGGGTGGCTCATAGATGCTACATTTGGCAACTGTTTCATTATTACTAATGATGAATGTGAAATGTATTTCTGCTAGCCATAAAAATCCATATTTATAGTACTTACTATTACATATATACACATATACATACATAGTTATCTTCCTGTGTGTGTGTGTGTGTGTGTGTGTGTGTGTGTGTGTGTGTGGTGTGAAGAGAAAGAGAAAGTGAGAGAGAGAGAGAGAGATGGAGAGAGGAAAAAAAGGAAGAAAAAGAAGAAAAGAAGGAAGGAAAGAAAGGAAGAAGAAAGAAAGAAAAAGGAAAGAAGGAAGGAAGGAAGGAAGAAGAAAACTGAGTTTAGGAGTATTTCAGTGTTTTGCATGAAGTCATATAGCTAGTAAGTTATAAGAACCACATGACCACTGGATAATAGATGTCAAGTTTGGCTTCAGTATGGAGGATTATGGATCAAGAAAGGCCTCAGGCAGGAAGTGATACTTGAGCAGAAAACATAGACAAGAAGAAGTAAGGATAAGGAGGCTTGAGGGACAAATGACAGACATAGTAATGGTGTATGGTATGTTAGGAACAGTAACAAGTCTAGAAATAAGGAACCCCAAATAATTATCTAAAAATATAAAAGTAATTGTGAAGAAGAAATCCCATATGATAGTTAGGTATCTCCCAATGGGGCAATGTTTTGAAATTCCTTGGAGGTGCTATGAACCTATTCAGTTGATTTATTCTTAAAGGTACTAGAATGTTGGAAAACAGCTTTCATTGCAACTTTCATTGCCCTTGTGACCTGAGGTCAAATATTGTGGCATCACATCAAGGTTGGTAAAGTTTTAGATGTAAGCTTTTTCTTTTCCTTTTTATTTGAAACAGACCCCAGTGAGTGGCATGTGGGATGTGTGTTTATAGATCAAAGATAATAAGATTCCTCAAGCAGGGAGGATCCTATAAACTAGAGTTTGTGTGTACAAACCTGTGATGTTTTAAACTTACTACTTGTTTGTCTCTGTCTCCCCCTATGAAAATGAAAACTCCTTGAGGGAAGGAACTATATTTTGATTTTGTCTTCACATCTCCATTACCTAGGATAGTGAATGGCAGTTTGTACCCATGAATAATTATTGAGTTGAGTAGAAATTTCAGTTCTGACACTTATTACTTCTACAACCAAAGGTAACCCAACTAATCTCTGTGAGTCTCATTTTTCTAATCTATAAAAGAGGGAAGAAGTATTTATACTACTTGTCTTACAGAATTGTTGAAAGAAAAAAACCAGAGTATTAATTGTATAATAGTGAGTTTCATTACTAAATCTAGTCAATCTGTTTATAGAATTCAGTCAAATCAGGTGGACAAATAGACTTCGTCTAAGTGATATAGAATAATGGTTGCTTTTCTGAAACAAAGATGTGTTTCACATGCACTTGGGTTTCTATACCAAAGGATACTTGCATTTATACATATTTTTCTGCACACAAACTCACTATATGTAAAAATATATTTCCCTGCTGTCATCCACATATGAACCAGCTGCCGTTGTTGATCTGAGATTTTCCATTAAGACATATTTGTTCTTTCCCAGAGGCATTGAGAATCTAGCACTGAGGTGGAAGTCACACATGATGGCGCATTTCTATATAGAGATGAACCAGGGTGGAATGTTTAACCCTTGCAGCTGCTGGGGAAGCAAGAAAAACAGACTGAATCTATCGTTCTTTACTGAGATTCCTCCTTAGTAGTATGGGTGCCAAAGAGAAGTGGCTATTGCAATCTGGGGGCAAACAAGACCTATTCAAAGCCTCTAATTCTTTTGGAAACTCACAATGGAAAGCTAAACTTGAGCAAAATGACTGACATTAAATTATATTGCACATGTGATTAGTATCCTGGGATGATGGTGCACACTTTCTTAAACCTGTGGGAGAGAGGGTTAAATTAACTTACTAAATTAAAAGATTATATCAAAGGAAGTTAAAAGAAAAGAGGAAAAAATCCATTTTTATGATTGGAGGAAATATGAAATTATATAGGGTAGCTGAAATTTTTTATGCCATTCAATTTTGTGAGAGTGTAGCAAGCCAATTAGATAAAATTAAATTTCAAGCCTGATTGATTTTTTAAATATTCATTTTAAGCACTGCATTTGGTGTTTATTGCATTACACAGGAAATATCAAGGAATGGCTGCTGCATCCAGGAATTAGATGAAACCTATACTGTCAATAGCCTAGCTGGGGCTTTTGATAAAGTATTATGGCATTTCTATATTATGCAGCCCCATAAAATGCTAAACATACACAGAACACAGGACTATAAGTTTAAAAAAGCACACACTGGAAGCCAGAGTGTTTTGGCATTTATAGCTGGCTAGCACTGGAAGATAATGAGTAGTTTGATACCTTGGAAATCATAACTATGAAATATATAACAATAGTATCCCATCAAGATGGATCATATATCATGAAATATTGGGGGATAATTCAAGTCTGCAATGCAATCTGCTTTTCATTTCAAGTAGAGGGCCTGTGTAAGCCATAACTTACTCAGGTATTACTCATATGGGAAATAATGACAAATTTAGTACAAGTCATGAAAAAAAAAAAGAATCCACACAGGAGGAACATGAAGAATGTTATAACCTCTTTGCCCCCTTTTCTAAACTCTTCCTACCCATAAACAGAAAATCAATTTTTTTTGCCTAATGTCTGTGTATGTGTGTAGATGTGGGGCAGAGAGAGAGAGAGAAAGAGGGAGAGAGAGAGAGAGAGAGAGAGAGAGAGAGAGAGAGAGAGAGAGAGAGAAAAGAGAGAACTTAGCATAGGAATGTTATGTTGACTTCACCATGTAAATTGGTTTTTTTTTTAAATATTGGACCAGAGGTGATGGTACAGCCTAGGAGAGTTTGCCCATTGGCTTTTACCCTCAAGAGAAAAACAAATGGCAGAAAGGCAGTGTTCCATTGGGTGCCAACTCTTGAATATAAATCCAACTAATTCATCATGTGTAAATGAACTTTCACAGCTGTAACATTTTTTAGTCCAAAATATATATTCCCTATCTCCGGATTGGATCTGGAATGATTGTTAGAGATAGAGAAATATGGGATCCTGACCTATAGAAATTACTATGATTCCTTTTATCTCCTCCCCAGCTTTGTAGAGTAGAACCATTTGGCAGAGTAGAACCATTTCTCATGCTATGAAATCAACTCTTCTCCTTTAATGTAATAATTGTTTTTTCCCACCAAGTTATATTTGATAACATAAAGCAAAGCATGATATGTCACTGACAATAGGATATATTTTGACATATCTGGAAACATTTAATTGATTGATTTGTTTTCATTTTTCATCTGGCTGTTCAGCATTGACCATTTGGATTGCTCAGGTGGACAGAAGAGTATCATGCTTTTTCTGAAGTTATGAAAAGAACAAGAAGTAAGTCTGTTACAGATGAATAGAGAGTCCATGGATGACTTCTGAGGAAACACAATATCACATAATTACATAGGATGAAAAGACATGCAAATGTTGTAGACAATATTAGTGGACAGAGTATCCAGAATGGTAAAATCATAGCTCTTCCAGAGTACTTAATAGTATTTAATAAAATTTTCGTGAAGGGGAAAGGGAGACAGACATAGAGACAAAGAGGTAGACAGGTAGAAAGAGACAGATAGAGACCAGATGTCAAAGAAATAGACAGAGATAAAGACAGAGATAGAGGAAAAACATTATCTTATTCAACCATATTGTAGTTTTGTTCAATAAAGCAAAATACACAATTTTTTTTTACCTTATTTGTATGGCTGGCACTCTTTTTCCCTCCTCTGAACTAAAGGTATGCAACAAATATTGACAACAAATAATCTCCATTAATGAACAGACAGTGTCATCCAATTCTAGAAATAGAAGAGAATCCAAGAAGCCAGCCAATTCCTCTCTCTGTCTTCCAAGTAGTGAGACTTGCACTAATTCTATGATACATTTAGGAAATATTGCTCAACACATAAGATGTATGCTTAAAAAACTAGATGAAATATAAGATGTGCCAGTCTGAGTCTATCAATGGATATAAAAGATTAGAGGCAGTAGGGTGTGATGGAAAGAACTCACATTGGTTCTAGCTTCAGATATACCATTATGTGTATATGGGCAGGTCAATTTGACCTTCTGGGTGTTTGGTTCTTCAACTGTAGTTACACTCGAAGATGGCTAAAGGCCTTTCCCAATTTAAAATTTCATGAAATAAATTCTTTCATGTTTAATCCATTGTGAACTATTCAAAGATATTTAGATATGGTTGGGTAATATATAGATTTATGTACTATTTCTAATACTTTTTAAGGTTATGGGCAGTAGCTAATACATTTCACACAGAAATCATTCTTGTGTATCATTGGCAGCATCATAATACTAGCCTGTGTTGGATAAATAAATACCCAGACCCAGTTGGACATTTAAATAAAATATTTTTATGCCATTTGTTCCATTTTAAATGTATGGTTGTCTGTTTTATTTTAAAAATCTTCACAGGATGGAGATATCATGTCTTATCTTTGTAATTTATTTTTGAGTACAAGGTATTGTCAGTAAATTCTTCTTTATGTCTAATGTGGACTTGTAAATAAATGCATGCCAAGTGTCTTTTTAAAAAATCACTTATTTATGACTTAGGAGTTTCATATAGCATTGATTCACGAAAAAACCTTAGATTTGATTAACAAACAACATGCAAAAAAATCAGTGGGAGAAATCAAATTTAGCAAAAGACTTGACTTTGTTTATTGTGTAAAGGGAGAAAAAAATCTTAAGAGTCACAGAAGTTAAGAGAATGCATTTAAAATTTTATTTATGATAACCTGAATCTAGATTGAACAGCAGAACCTTTCAATATGTTCTTTAATTCTTGGAGGAAGTTGGTGGTGACATGGATAGAGCACTGGCCAGGATTCAGAAGATCTGAGTTCAATTTTGACCTCAGATACATGATGTGTGATCTTGAGCAAGTCACTTAACCTCTTTTGGCCTCAGTTTCCTCAACTGCAAAATGGGGATTATAGCACCTATCTTGCAGAGATATAGTGAGGAATCAAATAAGATAATATTTGTAAAATTAATTGTCACAGTGCCTGGCACATAGTTGCTTCTATGTAAATGTATATTTCTTTCTCCTTAATACTTAAGTTAATTGTAAAAAGATTTTTAAAAATCTGAATGAAAAGCCACTGTCTCTTTCTCTTCAGCACTCCAGAAACTGGCAGTTGATTGGAGTGAGATGAAAATTGTAGGGGAGTGAGGAGGAAGAAAATGAATGGAAGGCAATCACATTGCTCATTATTTTACCCCCTAGGGGCAAAAAAAAACCATTTGGGTTCTGACTCTATACAAGCTGGTTCTTCATGAAATAGTATCAAAACAGGGACTAGTTTGTCTGAAGAACTGATAGTGCTTAAACTGAAGTAGAAGAAAATGCAAATGTAATAAAGGCAACTTCTGACCTATAGTAAAAGGAGTGGGGGGTGAGGAGGAAAGAAAACATTTCAATTTGCTAAACTAAGCATTCCTGTATTAAAAATTAAATGAGATAACATTTGTAAAGAACATAGCACAGTGCCCGACACATAATAACTGTGATATATATGTTAGTTATGATTATGATTATTATATAAACCATGCTCAGGGGCTAAAAACCAACTCAAAACAGATTGGGTTTGGTCTCAGCATCTAAAAGACCTTTGTAGGATCAGCAAGGCTAAATGCTCAGTGGATTTAAAGACGTACTGGACATGCATTCACAAACAAAATCAGAAATAGTTTCTGTATCTCATAGTGGACAGTGATGGCATTAAAATAGGCATACACGACATACAGCTCATGGCTGCTTGTTGTCCGCCAAAGGATTTCCTGCTCCTATGAAAAATGTAGGGTTGCCACTCCGCATGTTCTTATTTTTCACATGACCCATGGCTACTGAACACCATTAATCTGTCTCTAGTCTAACCTAGCTGTGGCCCCAAAGTTTTCAAATTGCGCAGGTCTATATGCATTGAAGTCCTGTCTCTGATCCATCCTGCTTAGGCAAGTCATTTGAGTTTGCAATGCCCCAAAAAAACTCTAAGACTATAATTTCCAGAAAAGATGCTGTCCTGCTTTGGCAAAAGGCCTTCCTTTGAAGCTCCCAATATGAATGTGTGTGTACAAGTTTGTACATGTACACGTGTGCATGGATGTGTATATCCACATATGCACATATGTACATGCATAATATGAGTATATGTGTGCATGAGTGTATACACACACAGGTATACATCTATTTAATGTATTTCTGTAGTTTTATAAGTCTGCATAATGGAGAAAAGAAAAGCTTTCTGTTTTAGCCTTCCATCTATTTTTTCCTCACTTTCAGCATTAAAGTTCACTTTACCATATTCTTTTAAAAGCAGAGATTTGAGGAGAAATAGGTAAATAGAAAAGATACTGGTTTAGGAGTCAGGAGACTTGGGTTTAAATTTCGAACTTGATGAGGACAAATAGAAATATGATCAATTGGTCAGTTAATCAACCAGCGTATGCTATAGTAATATTATATGGGGATAAAAAGACAGAAATGAAATAATGAGATAGTATCTTATTTTACATTTTTTTTTGTTTACAAGTGTTCTACAAGGGGAAATCGGCATATATAATATTAATAATACATATATATTAGTATACATATGCATACATACATATACACATACATATACATATACATACATATATATGCACACATAAAACACATATAAAAATAAGTATCAAGTAATTCAATGTGGTGGCACTATCACCTTGGGTAATCAGGAATGGGATCATGAAGGAGCTTTGAAGGAAGTTAAGGAATCCCGAGAGGGAGGGAGGAGAAAGAAGGAATGAGTTCCATGCATGGGGAGTGAGGGTGGAGTATAGCCTAGTCAAGGGTGTAGGGATGGTGACTGGAGATTAATGTGGGTCTAGAACATTAAGAAAACTAGTCTGATTGGACCAAAAATGAATGAAGGAAAACGAGATATAATAAGATTAAAAGTTTGAAGAAAATGTATGAAGTACTTTGCTTTAAATACTAGCAGAGAAGTTTGTATTTGATTCTAATATGTCACTGGATCTTCTTGGACAAAGGAATGACATGTGCTTTAGGAATGTAACCTTGAGAGAAGAGGAGTCAAGATGGTGGAGTAGAAGAAAGGAATACACTTGAATTCTTGCCCACAACTCCTCCAAATATATGTATAAAATGCCCCAGACCCATTCCTGATGGAGAAATCCAGAAAAAAGTCACAATAAGTCTTTTCTCAAGGTCAGATATAGGGGGAGGTTATAGAAAACTGGGCACAAAAGTAAGGAACACCCCATTGTTGAGGGACAGGCAGGAAACTAGCACAAAAAAAGATCCCAGACCAATACTGAGGAACTCCCAAATCCATACCAGGGCATAGCAATGGGAATATGTGCCAACTGGTAGCTTTTTCACCAACTACCCAATCCTGAATCTTCAACCTAGACTGAAATGAGAAGTGGACTTGTGCACAGTAGTGGTGAAATTACCTTTCCCGCATGGAGAAGCCCTAGGTTTTGTAACAAAAAAAGGAGGAGTTTAGATGCCTACAGTAGTTATGACTTAGAGCCCAAGCTCAGAGAAGGGTCTAACTTTCAGTGCCAAGCTCAGTCTGTAAAGAAATAACCAAAGAAGGAAACCCAGACCAAAGGGAAATGTATAATTCTATCACTTTGAATTAATACAGTTTTCCAAGTAACTGATAGAGATGAAGTTCAACAACAATCAGCCCTTATACCAAGCCAAAACCAGGTCAGGAACTTGCAAAACTCAGGTCATGGAGAAGCAATCAGACTTTGCCATGGATCAGACTACTTTGGGAGTGATGAAAGCTTTCAAGTCTTCCAGTTGTCTCAGAGATCCCAGAAAAACACAACAATCAACAACCCAAGAAAGCAGCAACAGGGCCAGTCCAGACCTTCCCTCCAGAAGTCTGGAAGAACCTAACTAACATCAGGTCTGAATTTCAGGGAGTTGGCTGGAAGAATGATCAAACAAAAAGAAATAAAGAAACAATCTATAATGAAATATTATGGAGGTGTGAATGCCAAAGACAAAAATGAAAAAGACAATGATTTTTTTTAAAAATGTCTACATGCAGTGCCTCAGAGAAAAAAAAATAAACATAACTTGGGCACAAACTCAGAATTCCTGGAAGATACGAAGCACAAATTAAAAAAAAAAGAATTTAAATATTTTTATAAATGTAAGGAGAGGTCTTGAGGGACAAAAAATGGAAAAGACATAAGAGCTATTGCAAAGAAAATTGACAGCTTGGCACAAGTGGTATGAAACCTTTCCCAAGTAAAAAACAAACAAACAAATAAAAAAAACCTCCCTGAAAATTTGAATGAACCGAATAGAAGCCAATGACTTCATGAGGCAACAAGAAATATTAAAACAAAGTTCAAAAGCTAGAAAATGAAAGAAAATATAAGATATCTCACAGTAAAAACTGACCTGAAAAATATCAAGGAGAAAAAGAAAATAAGACTCACAATTCTCTGGACACCATGACAAAAAAAAAAAATCAGCATCCTATTTCAAGAAATCTTCAAAGAAAACTGCTCAGAACTCTTAGAGCCAGAGGGCAGTGTAGAAATAGAAAGAATTCCCATGTCGCCACCTGAGAGAAATCCCAAAATGAAAACTCCTGGGAACATCATAACAAAAATCCAGAGCTTCCAGATCAAAGGAAAAAAAATTCTGCAGGAAGTGAGAAAGAAATAATTCAAGTACTGTGGAGTCACAGTCAGGACCACACAAATTACCAACCACTACCATAAAGCAGCAGAGATCTTAGAATACAGTATTCAAAAAAACAAAGGATATGGGCTTACAGCCAAGAATAGTTTACCCAACAAAACTCAACATAATGTTACAGGAGAAAAAAAAAGTGGACCTTTAGTGAAATAGAAGACTTCTAAACATTCCTGATTAAAAAAACAAAAAAACAAACAAAAAAACCAAAAACCTTCACCTGTGCAGAAAATTTGAATTTTAAGCACAGGAATGAAGAAAAGCATAAAATATGAACATGAATGAATAATGGATTAAATATAGAATTTAACAAAGATAAATTGCTTACATTCAAATATGGGAAGATGACATATGTGTCCCCTTTGAACCTTATCATCATCAGAGTTCTTAGAAATGGTTGACTTAGACAAAGCATGAGAGTCGTTCTGTTATGTCTTGATAATCTTAAAAGAATGGAAAGAAGAGGGAAGAGGAATACAGTCTGGAGTGAAGAGAGAGAAGGGAAAGAAATGTTGGGGGAACACCTCACATAATGAGGGTATACAAGTAGACATCTAAACAAATAAGAAGGCAGGAGTGAGTGGGAGTGTCTATACTTGAACCTCACTCTCATCTAAATTGATCAAAAGAAGAAAAACTACACACATAGAATTGAGTACAGAAATACATTTCAATCAAAGGAAGGGGAAGGGGAGAGAGGAGGAAGGGCAATTAGAGGAAGGACAAATTAAGAGAGAGTTAGTTTAAGCAAATTCTAATGATGTGCAAAAATATTTATAGCTTTTTTTTGAGGTCACTCAGAGTAGGAATCTGAAGGGGTGTCCATAAATTGGGGAATGGATGAACAAATCATGGTATATAAATATGATAGAATACTATTGTGCTAAATTCTTATCAGCATAATGAGCAATCTGAATTCCAGAAGACTAGTAATGAAGCATACCACCTTGGTGCTGATAGAGAGATGAATAACTCAGAATACAGAATGAAATTTTTTTTTAACATGGTCAATATGGAAATGGACTATATATGTTTCTAGTGGGGGTTATTTTTTCTCATGTTCTTAACTGCAGTTAATTGGTAGAAGATGGACATGGGAGAGTAAGAAAGCAGATCCTAACTGATTAAAACCTATATACATGCATATATGTATGTATATATGTGTATGTACCCACATATGTGCACCTGGACATACACATGTGCTTATACATGCCTGTGTGTTGTATATAGGTATGTGTGCATATGGGGCACACATACACATGTGTACATACACACATATGTAGACATACACATACATTCATACACTGAGTATGCGAGTTTATGTGTCTGTGTGTATGTATGTGTGTGTAAAACACTTGTAGTGTTAGAGAAGTATGACTTAAAGAGGGAGATCAATGCAAAGACTGTGATAGTTCAAGTGAGATTTGATGAGAGCCTGAACTAAGATGGTGGTCTTGTGAGTGGAGAATCGAGGGTAGATACAATTGTTGAGTAGGTAGAAGTGAAAAATATAAGTAACTAGATAACTTATATTGACCAAATGAAGAGCTTAGAATGATTGTAAGGTTGAGAACTTAGAAAGATGTCATCCTTCACTGAAACAGAAATGTTTAGAAGATGGTTAGATTTTGGAGGATCAAGAATACAACACTGTTTTTTACATGGTGAATTTGAATGCCTTTGAGGTAGGCATTGTGAAAAAATGTCCAATATAATAGTTGATGAGACAAGACTGGAGAGAGACTTGTGCTAAGGTTTGTTAGTTGTCTGTAGGGAGAAGATCACATGATTCATTGATCATTGAAACAGTGACCTCTAATGGTAAAACTTGAGTTTTCCCCCCAGTTGGTAAAAAAAAAAAACATGTATTGTACTATTATACAAGGATATGGTGCAGAAAACAGCACACAATTCTCAGTCATCTATGATAGGTGGAACAGAATCATTAGTAAAAATCTAGCTGAGGATCCAGAAATAATTTCTATGTCATTTTGGAATGTACCATGGGGTTGTTTTTGAAATAACTTTTATAATTCTGGGGACTTTAAAAAACTGAAGTAATAAAATGTCTATCACCATCATCATTTTGGACAGAAATAGGATTTCTTTGGCATAGGGAACTCCCAGTGTGGAAACACACTCTATGAATTCAGGTCAGTATTTCTTTTGCAATTTAATCTCAGTTACCTCAGACACTGAGAGATGAGGTCATTTTCCCATACGTTCACAGCCAGTGTATGGCAGAGTTAGGGCCTGAACACAGAACTTCCTGACTTTGAGGCTAGCTTTCTATCCACTGTGATGCTGCCTCTCATCCAATTACTAGTCTAGCCTGATTTTTTTTTTATTATTTTCTTGTAAGCACTTTTATTTATTTATTTATTTATTTATTTATTTATTTATTTGTTTGTTTGTTTGTTTTGGTAATGAAGAATCATCTGGCCATCTTCCCCCTTTCTAGTAGTAGTTTACATTTTTGATGATTATTATTTAGTTATGCTTTCATCCCCTCTTTTTAAGGCCAAGTAATTGTAATTCTTTTCATCTCTCCTCATAACTTCATAATCTGTTTTGCTGAGGCCAAAGTCAAAATGATTTTGCCTTCTCTGAACACATACCAAGGAGTATTAGAGTAAGTTAAGGTGACTCAGACACATCCTGGGGAGCAGGAAAGACATTGATCTGGGATTAATAATTAGCTGCACACAACCCACCAAAAAGTAAAACACACCTGGGGATAAATGAGAATTAACTCATGTGAAAGTGCTTTGTTGACTCTTTGGAAAGAAAAATACTAGATAAAATTCCGGGAGGTATTATTATGCTACAACATTCATTACCTGGCTTATAAAAATAGTGGCAATGCTGAATAGGCCTTTATGTGAAATAGCTAGCAAGGATGTTTTCCCATCTGTTATATGTAGTACAGGATGCTAGGCTCTGGGGGACTTCAGAAGATCGCCTAGTCCATCACCCTGCCTCTAGGCAAAGCTGCATCTAAATCATCCTGGTTCTTCTTGGAGAAATCTACAATAATAGGGACTTTCTTTTTAAGAGTTATGATAACTTATCTCTCTCTCTCTCTCTCTCTCTCACTCTCTCTCTCTCTCTCTCTCTCTCTCTCTCTCTCTGCCTCCCCCCCCCCCTCTTTCTCTCTCTGGCTCTCTGGCTCTCTGCCTCTTGCTCTCTGTCTCTCTGTCTCTGTTTCTCTGTCTTTCTGTCTGTCTCTCTGGCTTTCTGTCTCTCTGTCTCTCTGTCTCTGTCTCTCTCTCTCTGGCTCTCTGTCTCTCTGTCTCTCTGTCTCCCTGGCTCTGTTTCTCTGTCTCTCTGTCTCTGTTTGTCTGTCTGTCTGTCTGTCTGTCTCTCTCTCTCTATATATATGTATATATAATTTCCTTTCCAATTCCTACTCTAATCTAAATCTCTTCTATTTACTATTGTCCTTTAAGCATATTTCATCCTATTCTTCCCTTAAGTGAAAAGAGAAAACAGCTGGTCATCATCTCCTTCTCCATTTTCATTGAAGTTCATACTTTTGATGATTATTTGGTTCTGCTATTTCCTTCTTTTTTTAAGGCCAAGGATTTTCACACACACACACACACACACACACACACACACACACACACACACATATATTATTTTTTTGGTCGAGACTTGGGATAGCATCAGTATATGGAACTCCAGCTCACTGACTCATCTGTAAATCATCTTAGAGAATTTCCTTAGAGGGTACTTAAGACCTTCCAAGTTCTCAACATCCTCTTTAACCAGTCACTTTCCCTTTGGATTCTGCACTCAAAAAAATAAGGTTTAAAAACTTGTTGAAACAAACTGAACCTGTAATACTTCCCTTTTCTTGGGCAGAGATTGTCTTCTCACAAAGGAAAAGAGGATAGATAACATGTAATATTTGATGCTTCTTCATGTGTCAGCCTTCTTCACATGAGATTCAGAAATAGGTGGATGAACCTCACCAAGCAAACCACAGTGATAACTGTTTGCTAGGGAACTTCCCTAATTTTGGTGGAAAAGAAAAAGGTATGAAGGAGTTCATCAAGTAAATTATTTTTCAGATGATGACACAAAAAGTAGAGCTCTGCATGCTGACATAAAATGAACCAATATAAGAGGTTGAATTCCCCACATTGTATTTGGGAGTCAAAATTCCAAACAAATTTCACAATACTAAGGAAGCTTATATCAAAAGTGTGATAACCATAGTTTTGCTATGGATAGATGCCTATAAAACTTAAAATACAATGTCTTTACTGCGATCCCCAAAGCCAAAGTTCTTGGCCAAATCTACTCCGGATAAATTTGGTGAATTTCCCAATGTTTTAAAAGCTTCACTGTAGAAAGCATGGGAGAGCTCATTCTTTTCTCAAAATGAAGCTTTGTGCAATTGAATTTTGCACTCTTACACTTCCAGGGAGAGGTTCTCATTTTCCTTTTCAGCCCCTTTCCATGGGGATCACCCTCTAGTTTTCTTCCCTCTTCCTCCCTCCCCCTTTCCTCTCATCCTCACAGGACTGGAAAAGTTTAAACAAAAATGACTTTGTTTGGTTCTGCAGAATTAACAAAACACTCAAGCTTAATTCTAATTGAATGCAGATGGTTTTTTTTCCCTTTTTTTTTTTTAAGCATAGAAAAGCCTCTGCCTTGTGCACATAATTTCTGCATGGCTGTAGTAGAGTAAAGTGAGTTCCAAAATTAGCAACTTTTCTTTAGGCTTACCCTGGAGGGATGCCACACAAACATTCCTCTTTTAGTTTTCCTTTTCAGTTTTTCAGGAACCTAGACAGAAAGGTGATGGGATCCCACTTCTTCATCTAGAGCCAGCAAGTTTTTCAGTATCTAAGAAACATTTTAAAAAATGGCCCATTTGATTCTGTACCTTCCCCTGGGGGGGGGGGGGAAGTAGTGCCCTCTGCCCCCATTTACAGATGAAATCAAAAGTAGCACCAAAAAATACTGAGCAGTATACAACACAGTAACAAGCTTTTAAAGGAACAGTGAGGTCAGCTTGTGGTTGGTGTTGTGTCTGCCTTGTGGCTGAGATGGGGACGTGAACAAGCTTGTGAGTGCCAACTGAAGGAAGTGAATCCCTCTGATCTCCTCCTTGCTCAGCCCTTTACCAGTGAGAGAATAATAGCCTCATACTTTGGCAGATCCTAGGCACCCACTCAGGGATATGGAATGGGCACTTTCATCTATGATTGCACCCTCTTCTAAATAGCTTAGACTGTTTAGGGAAACCTAAATAGATGGCCTCTTTATATTTACTGTCTCCCAAAGAAACTAATAGCAAACAATGTCCCAAGTGGCAAGAGCTAAGACTTAGCATTTCAAAAAAACTGGCTCCCTCTCTCCCTTTCCCTCTGCCTCTGCCTCTCCCTCTCCCTCCCTTCCTCCTTTCCTCCTTCTCTCTCTCCCTTTGTCTGTCTTTCTCACTTTATCTGTCTGTCTGTCTGTCTGTCTCTCTCTCTCTCTGTGTCTCTCTCTGTGTCTCTCTCTCTTTCTTTCCCTTACTTCCTTTCCTAGGAATGAAAGAGCAAAAGAACACAAAGTATGATCCATTGCTTCTGTTTGTTACATGTAAAGAACTAAGTACTATAAGTTACATGTATTCATCTCCTGGAAAAAAAAAATTCCTCATGTGGTAACTAAAACAAGCAAGTTCAATCATTTATCATATTCAGCCTCATATCATACGTATTTGCATACATTTCTCAGCTAATAATTGTTGGCAAGGTGCTTAGTGCTGTATTCTATGCTGCTGAAGGGTAGCAAGTACCAACAGTGCCCTCTAAATGCAGCACTTTTGTTTAGCATCTTCTAAACTTAGTATCCCAAGGGACAGCCTCAGTTTCCCAGTCTTGATTACAGATCTTCTTTCTTGGCTTACTCACTTACTTCTTCCTATAGTCTGTCTTCCTGTGGTATTGCTGGTGGGAAATAGTTGCTGCAATATAAAGACGATAATAGGCATCATGATGTTTCTGAGAAAGCTTTGGGCTAGAAATCAAACACTTGACTTCTAGTCCTAACTCCATCACTAATTTGCTATGAACTTTGGACATTTAATTTCACTGTTCTGGGTCACCATTTACTCATTTATAAAGTTAAGAGTTGGAATAGATAAACTTTAAGATTTCTCTTTCCAGCTTTAATATTTTGTGGTAATAAAAGTCCCCAGTGACTCTCCCACTACTCTCCAATCATGGACCTTGGATGACCAACATTTTATGTGGAGTAATTTGTCACCTGGTCTTCCAAAGGTAGACCTGACATCAATGTAGTTCCTGTATATGGAGCACAAAGAACAGGGAAATTCTCAGAAAGAATTTAATGGTAATAATAATAATAATAACGTAGACACAGACAGTAGCAGCAACAAGCTTTCAAACAATGAAAGCATAGGAACAGAAAGCATTTAAGAAAGAAAATTCAAGGCCATGCAGAGAGTGAACATTCCCTCTTAACCCACAAAAAGCAATATAAGTTCTCATTTAACTTCACTGAATGACTTGAAAATCATTTGTAGTTTGAAATGACACTAAATTGCAAACTAATTTCCCAGTGGGACATGTTGATGGCCTCTGGGATACAGCATAAATAATGAGTTAGCAACAAGAAGCCCAAATAAACCACCACATACACACATGATATTTATAAAAAAGTGTTTTGTTTTTAAATCTGACATTGCAATGTGAATGCAACTAGTTAAGACTTGTACTGTGTCAGCAGGTGAAGTGTCTGACAATAAGTCAAATTTTAATAGGAACCTATTATGCTACTATAGCTCAAAGTCCTAGTATCAGTATTAGGAAGCTAGGATGCACAAGTGTGGCCTTATTTAGTATCCTGGTGGGGGGAGAGAGGAACGGAGGTGATATCTATTGGCTACTATCCTTTAATTATACCTTTTTCAAATGCGGACATTTAGGCTAACTATTCTCAAGTAGCTCAGGAGTACTAAGGGTAGGCAAGATAGACAGTTACCTAAGTTGCTCCAACTTTTCTTATATTAACTATTTTACTTCAAAAAAGTACCTATTTTACTTCAATGAAGTCCTACTTAGGTACTTCCATTATGGTGTCAGGGAGATGGTTCTTATCTATGAAAGGTTATTCCTGAAGACTGCAAGCTCTAAAGAATCCTCAAATTAGGTAGGATTTGAGCAGAGGTCCTCAAAAATATTATCACCTAAGTATAGAGAGGTTTATCACCAGAAAGTTGAGTATCAAGTGATGAGTTACTCATTCATTCATTTATACATATATTTATCTAGACAGCAAGTAGGTGGTGCAGCAGATATAAGGGGGTCAGGAAGACCTGAGTTCAACTCTAATCTCAGATTTACTAGGTATGTGTGACCATGAGCAAATCACACTTACACACACACACACACACACACACAGACACACACACACACACAGACACACACACACACACACACACACACACACACACACCCTGAGCTGGATATGTGTCTGGCTCAGAACACCCAAAGCAGAATTCTTTATCTTTCTTCCTCAATTCTGAATACCCCATTCTTTCAAATTTTCATATTTCTCTAGAGTATCCCACCTTTTTTCTATTCATCCAGGATAACAATCTAATGTCTATCCATAAGTCTTCGTGTTCCATCTCCCATATCTAGTCAGTTGCCAAGTCCTGCCTGTTCTACCTCTTCAGCATCTCTCAAATCCTTCCTTGTCTCTACGCTTAAGTAGTAACTGTTCTAATTCAGATTATTATTACCCTTTTCATGGAAAGTTATGATAATCCTCCAATTAGTTTTCTTGCTTCCAAGTTCTTCCCTCCCCAATCCATCCTTCACATAGATGTCAAAATAATATCCATAAGACACATGTATGATCACATTCCTCCTCTGCTCAAAAATTTTTGTTGGCTCCCCATTGCCTCCTTATCTCAAAACCTTTGACAGTTTCTCACATGTATAACCTATATCATGTTGATTACAATCTTAGGAAGGAGGGAGGGGAGATGTAATTTTAGAACTCAAAAATTGATTAAAAATGAATATTAATAATTGTCTTTACATGCAATTGGAAAAAAAATCCAAACAACAACAGAATCTTTTAAAATCTGACTCCAGACAACCTTTCCAGACAGTTCACATTACTCCCTTTGATGTTTTCTTTGTTTCAGCCAAACTGAAACTGTGACTACATTTACTAAGAATTCCATCTCCCCTTTGTATGCCTTCACAAATTCTATCTTCAATACCTGAACTGCATCTCTTTCTCCAGCTCCTAGAAACCTTCAATGTTAGGATCAAGTGTTATTTCCTAGATGAATTCTTTTCTCATTCCCAAATGGTCTGTGTTCTCTCTATCCTCAAATTATCATGTATTTACATATCGTTTACATGCTGTATCCCTGCCCCCCCCACCCCCACCCCCACTGGAGTGCTATGAATGTTGAATTTTCCAAGATCATTGAGTAACTAGATTCTCCTCCTCCTCCTTCTCCTCCCCGCCTTTCTCCTCTCTTTCTGCTCTTCCCATCCTCTTTCATTTTGTTCTTGTTCTTCTTGTTCTTTCTCTTCCTTTTCCTTCACCCCTTACTGTTCCTCCTCCTTCCTAGTATAGATTCTGACACATAATTGCTTAACAAACACTTGTTTGCATTAAGTTGAAATTGAGAATTGCTTCTACTTATTTGGTTTTCTATTCATCATTTTTCATTTTTTCATCTTTAGAAATAACATTATATTCTCTTGAATAATGCAGGAACTGGAGATGTCTTTTACCTTTACCTCCAAGAGACCAACATTTTATGGCCATGTAGGTGTCACTTGTCATTTGTGGAAGAATTCAGGAAGTGCATTCTCTGAATGCCATTTGGTTGCTATAACTCATTTCTTGAATTCCTTATCAGTTCTATGTCATTATTATGGTTGGCTCTTGTGTCTAAATATGACATAGACTACATATATAGACTCTACTAGGAGAACATGACTCTATCAAGAGGAGGCTCTTTGCCTTTTCCTGTGATTTTTCCCTATGTCTTACAGACAATGAGATGTTACTTGTTCATGCACTCAGCGTCATTTGATCTATAATTAATAAATTTTGGCCAAAGTTACAGGGTCAATAGAATCTATCCTGCTTTATCTTCCAAAGTTCTTCAGTAGAAACTCAACCCTTTCTTCTTGTTTTTTTTTTCTTTTCAATTTTCTGTTCAGAATTTAGGCACAATCTTGTCTCTTAATGGTTTTATTGTCTTATGTAATGTCAGAAATCCTTATGAGGTTTGTAGTTGGAAACCAGAATTGAGAATAGAGGTTGGTGGTTACTTGAAGAGATGTTCCAGAACAAAGATGTCACACAAGCATTCACAAAAATCCTAGTCTGCCACTAGAACCAGATTAAAACGCAATTGGGAAATGTTTAATAAAATAAATAAAAACATAATACAACGCAGATAATGTCAATTTTGGTTTTGTAAGTTAATATCTATTTGAGCTTGATACTATTGTAATAGAGAATCTGGTGAGATCCTGGAAGATAGATGACAGGAAATAGGTTTTTATCTTCCCATGAAGACTTAACCCCTAGTTTAAGGGTTAGCTAGTGGTGACAACTTTTAGGCTAGCTTTTGGCATTACTGCTTTAAAAAAAGTTCAACATATTGTCCAAACCTGGGGAATATATAACCCATTTCCTCAGATGAACAGAGCAACTTCACTGTTCTAAGTTCTAATATGGAAAAAAAATAATTAGGACAGTAAATTAAATGTTTAGAATCCAAAGGATACTATATTCCCTTTGACACATGTACACATTTTGAAAAGTGATGTTTTAGCACAATCATGATATAATGACTTTATACTTGTAGATAATTACCTAAAGGGTTTTGAAACTTCAAGCTTCCCCACCCTCATTTTCTCACAAAGCACTCATATCTCACTTGATTTTCTGGGTAACGTAACAATTCCATGTTTTCTCTAATCCATTGTGAACCCCAAAGCTGGAATGAACTCTAGATTTTCTTATCTAATCTAACATCCTTATTTTATGGGTGAAGAAAGTGGATTCCAGAAATGTATAATATATATTGACCAAAATTCATGCAGTTACTGAATAGCAGCCCAATGACTTTTTTTAGACTTCACTTCCTTTCTTTGAAATATTTTTTCTCTGATTCCACAAATGGGAGGTCTTAAATTTCTAAATGATTTTAATACCAACAGGAAAAAAAATATATCTGAAATGAAATTTATTAAAAGGCACCTCTGCAGCTTCTCTGACTATTGAGAATCAGAGACAGAATTTTGAGTTTACAAGTGTTTATAGTCTCCTTGAGGCTTCATCCCTCTAAGCCACTGTGCCTGATGTTACCCACTCTCATTTCACTGAAGAGCAGAGGCAAGGCCTGTATATACCTGTTGTTCAATCTCTGCAATGTGTGCACGAATTAACCATAGGACTAGAAAGAAAAGAGAGGAAGTGATATATTCTGTAGACAAAAAATAAAAATTTGACAGATTTTGAGAAGGGGGGTAAAAACCTACCAAATAGATAAAGGCGACTCCATTATTACATGTTTAGGAGAATGCAGGCTACATTTAAAGATAATTATTATCACAATCCAAAAGTGCTTTTTGTTTGTTTGCTTTTGTTTACCATATAGAAGGTAGATTTGAGCAGCACTCTTCAATTTGATACTATGATGTAGTCAATTAGTCAGTCAACAGGTACTTATTATGTATATACTACTGACCAAAAGAGCTTTGAATTCATAAGCTAAAAAATGAACAAACCAAAACCAAACTCAAAGCTCTGCTATTTGCTAAGACAGAGGCAGCTTGGTGGTGCAATGAATACAGTACTGGGCCTGGAGTCAGGAAGACTTATCTTCTGTCATTCAAATATGGTCTCATACTAAAACGAGCTGGAGAAGAAAATGGCAAACGGTATCTTTGCCAAGAAAACCCTAAATGGGGTCATGAAGAGTCAAACATGGCTAAAAATGAGTCAACAACAATAACAAGTATTAGAAAAATAGCATGATGATGTAGATTAATGGCATAAAACTCAAATAAAAAAATGGTTACTAACTATACACAAGGATTCCAGAAAAGTACATATTTACTTGGAAAACTATATAGTAGCACTATCTTTGTTCTATTGTATTTTTATTTATTTTGTTAAATACTTCCCAGTTATATTTTAATTGGGCTGAACTCATTAGTGTTGCAGTCCATGTTGGCTTCAATGAAGCCTGCTAGCCTTGTGATTGTCACCTCTGTCATAGATCGTGTTGGAACTGGAATAAGGAAGCTGTGGGGTCAAATCTTACTTCTGACACTTACTAATGCAATGATCAGGTGGTATTGATAGCCACTCATTTCAGTCTATTCTGCAATGAAAATATAGCTTCACCACTCCTCTTCTGCTCATACTAGTATTTATGAGCCTGCTCTTCTGCACAGAAATGCTGAGTAAGGACAAAGCTTTCTAAAGTCTTTAAAGCATCAAGGGCTATCTCTTTCTAAATTCTACTTTTGTCTATGAGGCACTGTTGATTTGTTGTCAAGAGGTATGTGAATTTGTAGAATTATCCATTTAGAAGTTAGCTCTGATTCTCCATCTACTGAGTAGATCCGATACTCTTTTGACTTGCTTTTAGTTCAGTCAGATAACCTTGACATGATAGAGTTAGTTTTCCACAGAATTAAACAGATATCACTGGATACTATAGTATCCTTCTCTTAGAATAGAATTGGTAGGAAAATAGTACAGAAGGACGTGAAAACAATGTATAATAAATGCCCACCTAGCATATGTGAGCCCATTCATTACCCAAACCATGGTGATTCTCCTGACTATACAGAAGCTGCTTTAAATGTAAGAGCTCCAGGAAATATATAGTTTGTGTTTAGTTTCCTGTTGTGGCCCTGTCTGAGAGCAGAAAAAGATATAAACAACACAGTTTCCACAGGATTCTTAACTCCCATCTGGAAGACATAGTCATTAAACAGCTCAGTGGTACAATGGAAAGATCATTGGCCTTGGAGACAGAAAGACATGAATTCAAATCTAGTCTCTGACACTTACTAGCTATGTGATCTTGGACAAGTCATTTAATTTCTATCCAGTTTCCTCAACTGGAAAAAAGGGGATAATAATAGCACTTACTTCACAGGGTTGTTGGGGGGGTGAAAGATGATATTTATAAGTAGTAGTAATTAATAGCACATAATAAATGTGCTATTTAAATAAATAAAATAACAAATGAATAGTAGTACATAGTTGGCACTTAACAAATGTTTATTTCCTCCCCTACTTCATTAAATGAAGATACAAAAAATCTACACTCAGGATGCAGATCAGTCCAGTCCAAGACTTAGACCTCAGGATGCCTCTGAGATAATTGTTCACAATGTTCCTTTACTAAGGAGAGGTAGTTATCATTGTCCTCCAAATAAATTTTAATACACAAAAAAATTAAGATGCACTCTTTCAAATTATGGAAGTTTTAAAAAGAAGACTGGAGGATGCTAAAAAGGAAACAGCTGTCACATATTCCTTGTTATACATTGTATCTTGTTAAAATTAACCTTTTTCTCAGTTGTGGCTGTCTGATCCCTGGCAAGAGCCAATGACTATTTCTGGTCAAGGTGAATGGATACATCAGTCAGCCTTGGAAAACAGAAGCCTCCCACCACCACTGGCAGCCTGGTGTTCCTCTGAGACATTCACAATAGCTCCTTTCTGTAATAGCTGTATCCTGTCATTTCCTCTTGGGCCCTCAGCCCCCAATGCCTCAGGACTCAAAACTCAGGGAGAGACAGCTCAGGGAGGTGACATTAGCTATGTGAATGAGGCAGTCACCAGGGTGTTAAGAGTAACTCATGTCTACCTCACATGAGACTCTAAAGAGATCATAGGTAAAAAAAACTCTACAAACTTTTAAACCATTACACAAATGACAGTTATTGTTATTTTCTGTGTGGTGCTGGATAAGTCATTGCCTTGCTCCATTCCTCTGTTTTCTCATCAGTAAAATGAGAGAGTCAAACTGGATGACTCCAAGGTCTCCTTCATCTATAAATCTCTTGGCCTCTGGAATCTTTGCATCGGTCAGTAGAACAGCCCTGGGGTGGGGGTGGGGGGAGAGGAATCACCATACCCACAATCTGACAAACTTCAAAAATTCTCACCTATCTCCAGAATAATTCCCGAATTTGCAATTGTTTTCAGTTCACTGAAGAAAGGGTATGTTATACACATTGCAAAATAAACTCTTCTGTGTACCTACTAACTGTGGAGAACATTATGGTTTTTATCCAAGTAATGGTGACAGTGGGGCTAAATCTGTGCATTTGTTTAGCTCTTCCATTTGAAAACAAAGTGAATCTCAGCCAACTAATTCAGTTGGGACTATTCTTAAATATCGTCCTCCCGCATGAAGAAGGTTTGTCTAGCCTCAGAAAATATTTATTCTGTATCTCAATCTGCATGTAATCACACTGGCCCTTTGTCTCAGACTACTAATTCACCAGAAATGGGTGGGTTACAAATGCCAAGTAAGGCAGATGATGTTTTTCCGAGACATGGCAAGAATGAGATGGCTCTTGGAAAATACCACGCCAATCATTGGAAAAGCTGTATTTGCTTTAATCAATTTGAAATAGATTTCAGTGGGATCGCTACATGGTCTGACATTTATTAATGATTGGCTGTGCAGACTGCAAGTCACAATTTGCCCATCGGTTAATATGAATTGGTCAGTGTGAATCAATGACAGGGGAGTTAGGCCATATTCTTCATTGTGGAGTGAAGATGTCGGGGCACATAGTTCAATGTCCTTCACATTTACTGAATATCAAGTTAAAATACATACATATATATATATATACATATACACACACACACACACACACACACACACACACACACACACACATATATATATATATATATATATATATATATATATATATATATATATATATATATATATGTAGAAAACACATTGCCTGGATTGAAATTTGACCCTGTGCATGTTTGTGTGAAATTCAAAGTCAACTTAAGATGATGTTTGCAGTACACATAAAAGCAACTTTTTTTCTCCCATTTCCTATTTCTGTTTCTAAGATGGCAAGAACCAGAGTGCTGTGCATTGAAAAGGATTCAAGGAATCAAGAAAAAGAGGATTTCTTAATTCTAAAGCATAGTGGAAACTGTACCAATGATAACAAGTATTTGTGTATTATATGTTACTTTGTATCTGGAGACACTAACTTATAGGCAGAAAATCTTGCAATGAGTCTTCATGCCTTCATATGTATTCACTCTGATTTTCACCACACGGTGTTGGAGTAGTTTTTTGTCTGTTAGTTTTGGGATTTTTTTTAAAGAACTTGTACTCTTTAAATAAAGTTTCATGTTGCTTCTAAAAACAAACAAACAAACCCATCCTTGCCTCTATTTAAAAAAAAAACATTTTAATAAAAGGATGGTTATTTGGGCATCTATCTCTTAGACCAAAGACAATCATGACAGTGGGCTCAAGGATTATATGTTCTTTTGGAAGAGGAATGTTCAAAAGGATGGCAATCAACTTTGATTTGTTAATAATTCATGAGAGAATGAATATTAAAATGAGGGGCTGGACATGAACTTTGATTATGCCATTTAGTTCTTAAATTCCACCCCCACCCCCATTCAGAGAATGTATGCCCCACCCAACCCTGTACAGAATAGCGATTACCCTTCCTAGGTTGGATCTAAACAAGATAGTTAGCCCAATCTCATTATCAACAATGACCTTCAAAGAGACTGAACTTTTAAAATCAGGACTTCAGAAAATGGGGAGGAGGATTCTGCATCTCTCTAAATCATTGGCTTTTAATAATTATTTCTCTCAACAAACTTAACTAAGTTCTTGCTTTTTTGAAAGTATGCTGAAAGAGGAAGACCAAAGTATCCGGCGTCAGAAGACCTGAGTTCAAACCCTGTTTCACCTGGCCTCTGCCATGAGTCTCAAATTCCTCACCTGTAAAACAAGGTAGTTACATGAAATTCTTTCTAAGGTATCTTCCAGCTCTAACATTCTATGTTTTGCTTGAGTATCTAAAGAACATTAGCAATTTGTTTTCAGCGTTATATATGCCATACATATGGTGAAAAAACCTATTGAATTTGGAGTTAGAAAAATGGGGCTCAGCTGCAGGCAGAACAGTTGTGTAATCCTTCATAATCTATTAGCCTCCCTTCAGCCTCAGTTCCCTCATTTGTAAAATGTGCACATAATTTTAACCATCTATAATCCTGCCTTGCCTAAACTAAAACTATAGAACAGCTCTATAGCTGTTAAGTATTATTCCTAGCATTTGTAATAATGATGAACAGCATGGTGCATTGCATGAAGAACTGGCTTCATAGCAGAAATATATGTGTTCAAATCCTACCTATGACACAGACTAGCCATGTGACCCTGAGAAAGTCCATTGTGATGAATGAAAAATCTAAGAGACAGGTAATTAATAATCAACTTATTAATTAGTTAGCCAGAAATCAATAAATTGGTGGTCAGTGGTTTATCTTGGTAACCAAAGTCTCCAAGCGAGACCCTGATGTCTTAAATCCCTTCTGAAAGGAGACTACCCTGACAAGTGAAAATCAACTCTGACTGGTAGATATTTCATGAGGAGGTGGGCTAAACGTCTTGTACTCTTCCTGGTGAGAACATGGCTTTATCACAAGACTCAGCAGCCTTAAGGTATCTGGGTGGGAAAAGATATTTCCACCCAGACCTCTCAAGCTAGTTTTCTCCTTAATGAACTGGATTGCTCTAAACTCTAATGCAAGGATCAAGGACTTGGGTTATTACCTCAGGGAAAGGCTCAGCCAGACTGGATTCTGTTGATACCTTAGACAGAAATTTGGTCTTTCAGTTGGATAGGGTCCTAAAGCTAGGAGAAATCTCATCAGTCAGTCATTTCTGATTGACAATTTCCCTTTGGAGATTGACCATTTCAGGAGTTGGGCCTTAACATTAAAAAGGAAGAAAAGGGTATATCACAAATTAATAATTCATTATAAATATAGTAGCATAATGTTAATTTACCCCACCTGTAACCTCTCAGTGCTCTAGGACAATACCGTATCACTCTAATTATAGAGATGATCCTGACCAAAGTTGTCAGAGACAGTTTTCTCATCTAGGGGTTTCATATATAAATTAAATAATGCGTCTGGTCCTTTTTCTTATTTGTAACAATGATAATCAAACAGCATGATTTGAACATCCTTTCTGGATCATCAAATAAGCACATAATTACATTCTGTATCATTTGGTTTTTTAAAAATTATTTTTAGTATTTTAATTATTCTACCTCTGATAAGACTGGCATAGCACATAAATCTACTCTATTAACTAATCAATTGAACTCAGTGAGATTCAGTGTGGCATCATGAAGTCACTATACTTGAAATAAGGAAAATAGGTTTAATAGTATAAGTGCTTACCATGTAACAGGCACTGTGCTAAGTTCTGAGGATATAAATACTTAAAAGAAAAGACAAAAAAGGAAGCTGAAAAGAAAGTGGGGTATGGAGGTGAAGAATTCAAACAAGTCATAGAGCAGTGCACCCGAGTGAGCAATGAAAAATCTGACTTGAATTTCCTCCTTAAACGGAGGTTTTGGAATTTTTGGCCCTACTTTCCAATCCAAAAGGCAAAGGATAGTGATGAGATGGGGTATCAAGGTTGATGGGATCTTGCAGGATACTGCAGTTTTGCTGGCAAGGAGCTTCCTGAGGCACAATGGAGAAGTCAGAAAAGTTCTAGATAATACAACCAGGTTGAAATCTCAGCTTGGATATGTTGTTACCTGTATAACCCAGCTGAAATCACTTACTGACTTTGAGCCTCAGTTTCCTCATCTGTAACATGAAGGAGACTAGGTAGCCTCTAAGGTCCTTTGCAGATCTAAATCTAAGATGTTATTCTTTTTTTTTTTTTAAGACAGAAGATAGAAGGAAGCAGAAATGGAATTAGCCACCTTTGCACCTAGAAAGAGAGATTTGGAAAGTCTGGAAAAAAAAAGTACCTAGAAGTAGCCAGTGTTTTGGTTACTAGGGAAATGAAACACAAGCCCTAGAACTTCTGAGTCTTCCACCTATTTGGAAGGATAGCCATCAATGGTGGCACCAATTATACTCTGGCTACTTCACCAGGGTAGGAAGAGCTGTTCACCAGGAGGTAGACTATTGTTGCACAGTTCCAGCAGCTACCATCACCCACAAGGGGCAGGCCAATGAGAAGAGGAAGCATTCTTCTGCTGCCACCCATCAGGAAGTGGTTGCCAATGCCCTCTAATCCAGTGATTCTCAACCTTCTTAATGCCATGACGCTTTAATACAGTTCCTCATGTTGTGGTGACCTCCAACCATAAAATTATTTTTGTTGCTACTTCATAACTGTAATTTTACCACTGTTATGAATCATAATGTAAATATCTGATATGCAGGATGTATTTTCATTGTTACAAATTGAACATAACCCACAGGTTGAGAACCATTGTTCTAAATGTTCTGGGGCAAAGCTCTAATTGCCTGCCCTATCCTACTTATATTTCTGAGAAGAGGCAAAAGCAGTTACAATATGCAATCACCAAAGTATTTCAGCTCTTCCACCAATCAATCAAACCATCAACAAGCAATAAGGTGCCAGCCATTGACTTCGGGGACTATAGTAGTTCAGGACTCACTGGCAAGACTAATGGTAAAGAATTTCAGGATTCAAGGTGCCTGGAATCACAAATAGCTCATTACTCAATTTAATTGTACATTTCTCCCTTAATACCTTCTGTTAACATTTTGCAATTGTAATGTTTTCCATCTGTGTCTTTGCTTGAATTGTGAGTACAGCTGAAGTAAACTAGTATCAATCTGACTTTCAATCTCCTATTTGTTTAGTGTTGACACACTCACACCAGAAGAAATACTATCTAAGCCGTGCACTTTGTGTTATGACATGCTTTATACCCAATATTCAAAGCCTCCCTTCTGTTCTCCAAAATGCTTTTCCATTCCTCCTCCTCCTCTTTGCCACGGCAGCAAAAAACAAATGCATCTCCATCTATTTAGGAATCGATACAGACACCAGCACTCTGAATAAAGGCAACAAATGTGAAATGTTAGCACAGAGGCTGTTGAGCACCCAGATAGTCTTATATTTGATGCAATGTAAATAAATGAGAAAAATATCATGGTATTCTTTTTGGTAATACTGCTTAAGAAAAATGTTTTGGTGCCTTGGATACTCTAAAACAGGCTATCAAATACATTCCTCATATTTTGCTCAATGATAAGAGATATTCTCTTCCAATAGATATTTTTGATTTTATGCTAATAAGTAGGACAATATTAGGGTGTAAGCCAAGGGAAGAAAAAAAGAATTTATTAAATGGCTCATAGTAGAGGTTCTGTGCCTTGTAGGAATAAGACCAAAGGAAATAGCAGTATGTCTTAAAAACTTTGTTACATGGCCTATTTTTTCCAATATAATAATAGCTAATACTTATAGTGTACATTAAGTTTTGCAAAGGACTTTAAAAGACAGGTTTTCTCATTTGATCCTAAAAACAGTCCTGCAAATTATGTGCTTTTATTTACTCCATTACAGATGAAGAAATTGAGACTGGAGAGGTTAAGTGACTTACTCAGGGTCAAATAGTAAGTATCAGAGACACAATTTGGACCCAGCACCTCCTGACTCCAGGTCTTGGACTCTATCCACTGCACTGCATCACTTAACTGCTTTTTGGCCACCTGAGATTACATTGAATTTAATGGTGTTGTTTTTGTCCTTCATTCTTGAAGAGGACCATGATTTCAGAAAGGTGATGCAACGACATGCAAGTGAATTGGATTTAAGTGAGGGAGGGCTGTGCAAAGTCACCAAGCTCACTTTCTTCTCCAGAGCCATTTGGTTCTAGTGGTGAGATATACAGATAAGGATGACTGGAGATAGCCCTGGATGAAGTGGGAGACCTTGGCCTTTTTAAGCTTATGTCTTTAACAGGTCTCAGTTTAACTGAGGCACTGCCCATTTGGTGATTAAGGCTAGGTAAGAAATGAGGCAAAGAATGGAATCTAATGTGAGACAGTGTGCAAGGAAGTCTAGGATCAGGACCAAAATCTGCTTTGGTTGTCAGCATTAAAATTCAGTGTTCTCCTATACCATAAGTTCTTAATCATCTGAGCTGCTGATGGAAGAACTCAATACAGCTAATGCATAATGGTGGCTAGTGTGTCTCTAACCTTAGTTTATGTCATGATGGTGTTTGAATCTAAGATTTAGATTAAATAGTGAAAAAGGTAGATTCCTGGAAAGTTTTACAGAGACTAAAGATAATGACAGAGAGGTGGGGGAATATAGATTTCCAGTGTCTTTCTCTACCCCATTATGATTGATGTTGTTCTGTCCAGTTTGGGATTTCATGACCCTCTCTGAGGTTTTCTTGCCAAAGATACTGGAACACTTTGCCATTTCTTTTTCCAGTGGATTAGGCCAACAGAAGTTAAATGATTTGTTCAGGATCACATAGCTAGTGAGCATCTGAATCCACATTTGAAGAAAGGTCTTCCTGACTCCAAGGACAGCACTCTATCCACTGTGCCATCCAGCTGCCTCCAAAGCAAATAGAGGTTAAGTGATTTGCCCAGGGTCACATAGCTAGTGACTGAAGCTAGATCTGAGCATAGGTCTTCCTGACTCCAGGTAAAGCATTCTATCCACTGAGCCATCCAGCTACCCCGTTGTGATACTTGCTCATTAAAATAAACAATTTTAAATTTGCTTTGCATCCATGGGTAATGAGGTAGCTGCAACTGCAAAATCATCCTTATTGACTGGGTTGTGGGGTCATTAGGCAAAAAAGCAAAACCTTTTGTTTTGTTTTGTTTCCAAATGGAGAAAAGAGAGAAAAATTTAGAATGTGTCATACAGAGACTTGTAATGCAATAGATCAGGACTGTCTAAGTGGACAAGATGGAGAGTTATGTATTTAAGAAATAAGATAATTAACTTATGAGCCAAAAGAGAAAAATGAAAATATTATCCTACCATCCCTACCAACCATCTCTACTACTCAGGTGGGAAGATAATTTTAATGCAGGAGGTATATATTTAAGACCAGAATTATCATGGCATATAATAGTATTTAATTCCAATATAATGCTTTATAGTTACAAAGTATTTCAAATACATTTTCTTATTTGATCTTCTCTCTAGGAAATGTTTTAATTATTGTTGCCTTTATTTTATAGAAGAGGGAACTAAAGGTTGGAGGAGCCATTGAAAATTATTTTGCAAGTTTTACACTGTAACAGAAATATTAATAGTGATGAGGAGGAGGAAGAGTAAGAGGAGGATACTATAATGTATTAGAACCACCTTGAGAAAGCTGATAGCTAAATTTTCAGAGTGAATACTTACATCTCAGAAATCCTTCAACCGTCAAATCAGGACCTGATTTTTTGTGTGGTTTACTGTTTATACTTTACAAAGTGATGGGGGAAGATTCAAATAATACAGGTAAAATTTAAAGGATGTCATGCTGTTAAAATTGTAAACTTTCTATTGTTTGATGTTAAAATGATAGGACTCCAACGTGGTGTTACTTAGGCTCAAGGATCCTAAGACTCATAAAAAACCTACAAGCTAAGAAAGACAAGTTTGTATTTTTCCACTTCTCTGATCTATGTTAACTATGTGACAGGCAGATAATGGTCACAATATTTTATTGGGTAAAATTCTTGACCTGTTGAAGGGGTCTGGAGTCATTCTCTTAAGCTACTTAAGATAGCTAGCCTAGTTTATGACCTTGATAAAGAAACTCCTCCTATTTGAGGTCCACCCAAACCTAATATTGATCAGTGCTTGACTCCTACCCCCAGCCATTCTATCTAATTAGAAATGCCCCCTCCTGCAACTACCTGTTTTCAACTAAGCCCATCTTTAGGGTGTATATTTTCTCTACCTGAACCCCAACTTTTAGCGTGTTTTCTCTCCTACGTATCTCCCTCACCCTCTCACTAGGTAAGTTTATTGCATCTGTGGGGGCAAACCTCTTTTTATTTTACCATATAGTGTGAATGCTTTTTTTTTTTGGACTGTTTGCTGTACTACATAATATTAAAACTCTTGTATTGATCAGTTTCTTGAGTAGTAATTTCCTGAAATGCTTAAACTCAGATCTTTGTTTTTCTCTATGCCATAAGACAGTGGTTCTCAACATTCCTAATGCTGTGACCCATTAATATAGTTCCTCATGTTGTGGTGACCCCCAACTATAAAATTATTTTCGTTGCTACTTCATAACTGTAATTTTGCTACTGTTATAAATCATAATGTAAATATCTGATATGCTGCATGTATTTTCATTGTTACAAATTGAACACAATCCACAGGTTGAGAACTGCTGCTATAAGACTAAAAAAAAGCATGGATATAAGTTTTTTTTTTCAGAGATCAGGTTACTAAATATTTACCAGCCCAACCCTGTATGATATGATGATAACAGAATAACCTCATGAAAATAATGCAACTCCCTCAAGATCATTGTCGATAGGGAACTAGATTTAGAATCAGGAAACTATGAGTTCTACTCCCACTGCCTCTACTTACTGTGTGAGTCTCTATGCCTCAGTTTCTTCTTATGTAAAATAAAGGAGTTTGACTCAATGGCTTCTAAATTCTACTTTCTATATAACTCTATTTTCCTTTAATCCATTAGCATAAGTGGTAGGACCAAGATTCAAGTTTGGGTTTCTTATTCTGAGTCATTTGTGGTTTATACAATATTTTGCTTTTATGTTACATATCATTTACCTAAACCAGAACTAAATTTCAGCCACTTGATTTCTAATCTGGTATTAGGGTAACTATCCCTGTCCAACAGATAATATGATTAGAAGGATTCTTGTTCCAGAGGAAGTCAATAACTCTTGTTTTATATTCCCATCACACATCACAGATTTGTGATACTTAGAACAGATCAGTTTCCATCTCAGCTGATGTGCCCTAAATGGGGTTGTTACATTTGTTATATTTTTCACTTAACTGTTGGAGAAAGATAGTCTAAGCTAGGAAGGCTTAAGATCTCTGAGGTGCAGTTCCTTGTCCATAAAATGTAGATCCCACAAACATATCTCACTGGATCCCTGGGAGAAACAAGTAAAATTATTCTAAAGAAATAGACAATATTTTCTCTAAAGCCTAGGGAGGTCTCCAAGTAACTTTACTAGAAACCTTAGAGAAAGAAGGCTTGAAAGTAAGCTGTACTCCTCCCCCCCACACCCAAATGGTGTGGAAATCAGCAGTTTATCTTTCCTCTGAGGAAAAATAAAATACTTGAAGGTGTGTGCTAAGAGTAAAGTCACTGTCTAATGTATGTTATGCTTCCCTTGAAGGGTGCTTTGCAGATATTCAAGTATGGATATTTTCCTTACTGTGATTATTCAATCTAAAAGATTCATAGGGGACCTTAGACAAAAGTTTGCTTTGGGAGCCTTAAGACACATTACATTCATAGGGAAACTAGATCACCTAATCCAATGTCAGAAAGTCTTGTACATTCCAATGATCTTTGAGGACTGGAAGATCCAGATCTCTAGAACACAATCACACTATTCACTGGGGCTATTTCTGATGTGTATCTGAAGATAATGAAAGGAAGGGCAGTGTAGCTAATAGAGACCCACTCATAGCATTGTGGAGATCTGGTTTCAAGACCTTCTCTAATCCACACTAGCTATGTGACCATGAACAAGTCATTTAGCCTCTCAGCATCCCACGTTCTATTAGAAACTAAAATGGACAAAAGTAAATCCACATTGGTGAAAGGTGTTTGTACAGAGGGAAGTCCTCAAACCTGATTATCTGGATCGAAATAGAATGTGTTCTTTTAAAATCCAAAAGTATAATTTTTAAGAGAAGATAACTTGAATTTGGGTTGGATTATAAAAGCCCTTCTAAACCCACTTCACTCAAAATTTAGTCACTTTGGTTTCCTTGGAGGGATTAGTTGTTATTTATAGAAAGCAAGAAAAAGCTTCACTGACCCCTCTGATTTTATTTAAAGTACTTTTGCTCCATTCTTAGAAACTAAATTATCAAGTTGAAAAACTAAAACACACAACATACACACACACACACACACACACACACACACAGAATACATGTAGACTCAAGCACAGATTCAACCACAAATCCTCTAGGATAATTTAGGAAAGCATTTTGGGAGAGCTTTATTCTGAATATCTGCAATTTTCAAGGTGAAAATAATTCCTTGTGGATTGGTTTTTAATGGTGAGCTCAGTACTGCAAAGTGAGCAGAATTATGGCAGGCAATGTGGCCACACAAACTAATTTCCTTTCTAACAAACCATTTATATCACTTATCAGAATTTTAATTTCATCCACCAAGTAGTGTGTCCCAGGTGCATAGGTTATACATGCAGTTATAGGTTACAGCTGCTTTTGCATTATGTTATAGAATGCAATTCATTTCTATCAGCTTCTGTGGGAATGGGAGGGGTAGATAGTATTTCTGCTGGAAAGAAGAATTGCTTTTTAGTTAAAATAGAGGGTAGAACTCTAAAACACTTCTTCCTTATTATCCTATAGCAGAATACTTTTTCTACTCAGACCAAAACCTTCCGGTAGGATGCTTCACAAGTAACATCTTCATTCAAAAGATCCCCCACATAAGAGGACTTCCATATGAAGTTTCCTTCAATATACACTGCAAACAGAAGCAACGAATTTACAATAGAGTCTATCTATTGTTCTACAATGGAATTCCTATTCTAATAAGATCAAGTAACATTTGAATCGGCTATTAATATTCTGACAGGTGAAGAGGAGTAAAAGGGTAAAACGTAAAAGAGAAGTCATTACATATGTTAACCATTCCTATTCATAGTGGACTACAGAAAGGGTCAATGGAGTTGCTTACACTCTCTGAATATATTCTCCCACCTTGGTTGAACGGATTTTAGTTTGGTTAAACTACTTGTTTTCCTCTTTATTATTATTTTGTACTTAAAAAAGGATGGCTCTCTGGGTTGGAAAGGGAGCAGAATATTTGGAAATGAAAGTAATACTGTGACCAAAACATCAATACTAATTAAAAGAAAAAAATGAAAAAAAGAACAGATGGAGGGAAAGTTGATGTTGAGCTGCCCTAAGAGAGGGCAGGTCTGGAAATGGCAGTGGGAACAAAAAGTAAGCCAAGTCCTCCTCCACAAAAAATGAATCAGGGCGTACGAAAGAGATGCCAGGTATGAAGAAGGTGCCCAGAGACAATTCAACCATAAAGGTAATAAACACAAATATATAAAAAAGACTTAAAGGAAGGAAAGTCTGAGAGGGAATGCGCCAGCAGTTTCAGGGATCAGGAAAGATGTCATAAAGAAGATAATGGCCAAGCTGCATCTAAAAGGAAGAAAGGGATTCCACTGGGTAAAGGTAAAGAGGGAGTACATTCCAGGCACATGGAAAGATACTGCAAAGTCATGACAATTGGGAAGGGAGTGTGACCGATATTGGAACTAAGAGAACGTCGTTCTGGATGGAGTGCAAAATAGGAAAGGGGAGTAATATCCAATGAGGCTGAAAGATAGGGTGGGCTCAGATGGTTTAGGGTTTTAGAAGCTAAGCAGGAGTTTATATGTTATCCTAGTCACATTTACTTTGGAAGCATTGTGTATGATAGACTACAGTAGAAAGAAACATGAGACAAGGAGAACAATTACAAGGCTGTTCAAATAATCTAGGAAAGACATGATTGAGCACCCTAATGAAGGTGATAGCTGTGAGTGGAAAGAAGGGAAAAAGCTATCAAAAACTTATGTGAGGGATAATTTATAGTGAAGTTTCCCCATTCTGAAAAATCAAATCTAGAATGGCTTCAGTATTCACTGGGCCTAAGGTCAAGTCACCTGACCTTCAAGCATTAGAGCAATGGAGACCCTGCCCCAGAGCCCATACAGCAGAAGATACGCCAAATAAAGTTAAGACTGTTTTTATTGGATACCCACATATTTCCGGGTATTTTGTCTCAGAGAGATTCCTGCGCTTAGGTTGTGGGACAGCCCCCCTACCAATAAGAGTGAAGGCCAGTTGGGGGGGTTGGGTTTCTGCCTTAGAAGATTATATAATCATGGGCTGCCTTCTACCTGGCGTTCTCTCCCTGCAGATGCCATGTTGGGCGACAGGGGATAGAGTCCTTTCTCATGAGAAAGAATAAAAACCTTTACTGATCTTAGATTCAGACTCTGAACTCTTTCATCTCACACAGTTAGAATCATTGATTTATAGGTAGAAGGAGTTTTTAAAGACATCTGCTTCAGCCTCTTCATTTTCCAAACGAGGAAATTGAAGTTCAGGAAGTGGTTCATAGGTTCGAAGAATTGCCAAGGGTTATATAAGCAGTAAGTGGAGAGGCCAGCAGTTGAACTCTGGTTCTCAGGCACAGGGTATAATCAAATCCAGTAAGTTTTCCACTGTACCCTACACAGACATGTTCCAGGGGGCAGAGGAGAAAAGTGTTTTATGGAAGCAGTTAAGGCTAAACCTACTATACAGAATAAGAAGGCATGGCAATCATTTTTAATGCTGAGCTCACTAGCTTATCCTAAACTATGCTCAAGCATCCTATGTATCACAGGTCTTAAGGAAGTTGTTGAAGTGGAGAAGTGACTCTCCCAAAATGTGAGAAAGATCCCAGAGAATAGTGCAGTCAGCACTTAGCACAATGCCTGGAACAGAGTTGATCATCCTTCATTTTTGAAGCACATCAGTGATATCAGGAGTGATGTCTTGACTTGCAGATGGATTGGATTTTTAAGTGAGGTAGAATTGTGCAGTCTCAGTCCCTCTCCCAGAGTTATCAAAGTCCAGTGGTAGGACAAAAATCAAGACAATTGGTGATGGCACAGGATGCAGTAGATGACATTGGTTTCTCTGATGTTTGACCAAGCTCTAAGTGCTTCACAACACCTGTTCCAGCCACCTTCTCAGTCATTGCAACAAATTTGTCTCATCGACCCATTCCACTGGTGTAGATATCCCCATAATGCACTACTGGGTTTGAGGCTCACTGATTACCTTCAACCTGCATTAGCGCATCTGCTAGGATGGTTTTACCAAGGTGTGGCTGTGAGCTTAAGAGATGTTTATTGAGTGAATTGTTAACTGAATTAGTGATAAGTAAAATTTTCAGCCATGGGACTATTAGCAATGGAGTTGTGGGGGTGATGAGGTACAGATTCTGGGAACCCCCCTGGAACTCTAATTGAATCTTCGCATTTGATGAGGCACTTGCCTGAGGCCATAAGCCTTTCATTATAGCTAGGCCCAAATCTCTGTTACTAGCCTATCCCTTCTTTGTCCAGCTACTTCCCACCCTTGATCCTCTCAAACCCTCTACTGTCTCATCTCCAGGTAGCCTCCATCTACTTCCCACCTTAATCTCTCATCACTGGAGTCTGACCTCATTTGACTCCTCCTGAACACCCTCCCCAAACTCCTCCTCTAGACAATCCCTAAAATCTTACCACAATCTTTCTGTATCTGAGAACCCCTGAGAATGATCTAGGGCAGAATCATTCAGTGTCGGATTATGCTGGCCCGCTTGTCCAGTACAAGCGTCACAGATACTGAGGCTCCTTAAGAGTCTACCCATTATGGTTAACTTTTAATAAACTTTGCTTTTCTTTGGCTGAGAGAAGACTTGAGTCAAATTCATTTGGCAGGACCTGGAGTGTTGGTATTTTGGGTCTCGAGCACCCCTAAATCTCTAACCTCAACATTTTATGATTACTTCTTCAGGGGCATGGGGGATTGGGATGATAGATTGGGAAATTCTTCTCCCAGCACCTTCCATAGATGTTGGTATCTAGAACATTGTCCCATAAGATATTTATTAGTGCTGGATCTGGACTAATATAAAAAGATTTTATTAAGAGGTATCCTTTAATTACCCAATGAGATCCTAATTCAGAGGTTGATTTTCAGTTATATTGGCTCACCACCACTCCCCTCTAGCCCATATAGTTTGTAGTCCTATCAACTCATTGGAATTCCTGCTACTACAATATTTCAGTGTGATTAGTCACAGCCTTTAAATGTAATTCTTGAGAGGCATGTAGGATCTTTCCTTAGCAAAACTGGAGTCCTCATTGGCAGGCAGCAGAGACAGGCTGTGTTAATGTCAATTTCCTTACTTTTTATAAATGCCACCTGTGTTACTAGCATTGATTTGAAGGTGATGTAATTTTCTTGCAAATCCATTAGTTTTATAGGTTTTGTGCAAGCCACACTGTTGTGTTGATTAGATATAGAAACTTTGTCTATTTCAAAGAGACTTTAAATACTCCACTCAGCTCTCATCATTGGCTGGATAACAAGACATACAGTAGATACTTTAACTTACGGTTGTGCTAAGCAGTGATTTGACAGTTAGCTCAGTGTATAGTCATTTGTGATAATCAGTACTTTAATCATGGAGTTAACTGTAGATTCAGGTAATACATACCATAGGCAATCTTGACAATTAAGATATACAGTCTCCACTCTTTTTAGATGACTTAATTCTAACACATTTCCTAACACAAAGGGGTAATATTTACACACTGAACTACTCAGGGTTTAGGACCTTTGAGTAGATCTTTGAGTTGATCCATTTACATTTCAAACAAAAGTGATACTTGAAAGTGAAATAATCAAATATATTACAGTTCCATAGTTGGTCTCAATCTGTATATTCTAATAGTATTACTATATCTGTGTGTATGTATACACATATATGCACATATGTGTGTGCATGTATATGTATATAAATACACATGTCTAATACATACGTAATGTATCAGTATGTATATATGTGTATGCTTGTATCTTTATGTGTGTGTTAGGCTTTGAAGACTAGCTGATCCTTTATTCTTCTTATTCACTTCAATTCTTTAGATTTTTCATTATCTAAAGAGGCTAAGATCTCATGCTCTATTAAACAAGATGCATCCTTTATTGTCTTTTATCTGTTCCATGAGCCTCTTTATGCGGATGCTGCTTGGTGGCTTTTACATGTTGCCATAGATATTCAGAATAACAAACACATCAGAAGCAGTTAGTCTAGCATAGCTCAGCGCCTCTGCCTATACGTGGATTCATTGGAAGGAGACATGAATTGCCTATGAGAAAAATCTGTATAATTAGGAAGGGATAGTGGTTGAAGAAATGTAAAGGAAGTAAACTTTATGGTGGATAAGCTCAGACACTTAGAATTCTTACTCTTCCTACATCTCCATAGACCTAAGGCTCCAGCCCAAAGTGGGGAGGGGCAGTAATGGGTCTCTGATATTTTTTTGAGCAGGGTACTGACATGTGACTTCACTGAAATAATGAATGAGCCCCCAGCTAGGAAACTCTGCCAAAATAGATCAAGAGCTTTGCATACTATGTTCTTATAAATTTGCCTGGAGAATTAAAAAGGCTGAGTGAATTGTCCTGGCTCATATGTCCAAATATGTATCTGTAGCAAGGCTTTAATCCAAGTCACCAGGACTCTGAAAGAAGCTGACTACACATTAGCTAGCTCATGCTGCCTCTCAAGGTCACTAAGCAAAAATATAATCCTGATAAACTGGATATTTGATAGGCAGCAGGAAACATGAACTTCACTGTAATTTTATATCTTTTATTCATTCATCATATATATATGGGGAGAGAGAGAGAGAGAATGTATATGTTATGTGTTTACCCAGCACCCTTTATATGATAGGGTGTCTGCAATGAGTGGGCAATGTGGTAAAGATTAAGGATAGAACTTGGTGGCGCCCATGGAAATATCACAGGGAGTGACCAAAAGCTCCATGTAAAGAGCCAAAGGTCCAGCTATTTGGATAAAGACAGAGATAGTGTGAATTCTTGTGTTAGTGGATTTAAATTGCATTTCATGGATGGTGATCAAATTAAAATACCAACCTATTAATCATCTGCCTATTTACTGTGTGCCTATGCCTATGGCACTGTGCTGTCTTATGAAGATATATGGAGTGTTCAGGTAAGACTAGCTCTTATGGTGTGAGGGCTTGACAAACCCTTTTCAGGACTGCTTGTCTGCCTTTGGTGTCCACCCCACGTTCAACTGTCACCTGTAGCTCCAAGAAGTCATAGCTTGCACAGTCACCATAGTCCAGTATAAAGATCTTGAAAGATGGACTAAACAAAGCAGAAGGTAATTGGCAGGCCCAACCCCCCCAAAAATATATTTTTGAAATAACCGATTTTATTTTCTCGATACTATTTTAACATGTGTGAGGCTTAATTTTTTTTTGTTTGTTTTTTATTTTTGCTTTTTGGAGGGGGGAAGGCAGGGCAATTGGGGTTAAGTGGCTTGCACAAGGTCACAGGGCTAGTAAATGTTAGATATCTGAGGTCGGATTTGAAATCAGGTCTTCCTGACTCCAGGGTTGGTGCCCTATTCACTGCACCACCTAGCTGCCCGAGGCTTGAAAATTTTAGAAGGTTTTGACTCTTAGAAGTAACCAGGGGTAAGATGAATGAAAATATTTGACCTTAGAGAGGACCACAGGTTTAGAGCTAGAAGAAACCTTAAAAATTGAGTTCCATTCTCAAATATAAAAGGAATTGAGCCAAAATTATAAAATAGGAGTTAATACCCCAATTTATAAGTGGTCAAAGGCTACTAACAGGCAGTTTTCAGGAGAAGAAATTAAAGCTATCAATAGTCCTGTGAAAAAAATGCTCTAACAGTATTGATTAGAGAAACACAAATTAAAGCAACTCTGAAGTATTACCTCACACCTATCGGATTGGCAAACATGTCAGAAAAGGAAAATGTAAATACTGAAGGGGATGTGGAAAAATGGGGACACTAATGCACCATTGGTAGGACCTGGAATTGCTCCAACCATTCTAGAGAAAAGTTTGTAACTATGTCAAAGAATTGTAAAGCTGTACATACCCTTTTACTCAGTAATACCACTACTAGTTCTGTCTCAAAGAGAGCAAAGAAAAAGGTAAAAAGACCTATATGAACAAAAAGAAAAAAATTCACATCAGCTCTTTTTGTGGTGGCAAGGAACTGGAAATTGAGAGAATGTCCATCAATTACAGAATTACAAAAAAAAATGGTATATGATGGAATACTATTGTGCTTTAGGAAATGACCAGGAAGATAATTTCAGAAAACTCTGGGAAGATAGATATCAACTGATGCAAAATGAAGTGAACAGAGCTAGGAGAACATTGTATACAGTAACAGTAATATTATAAGGATGATAAACTGTAAAAGACTTGGCTACTCTGATGAATACAATGATTGAAGATAATTCCAAATTACTCATAAAGAAAAATACTATCTACATTCCAAGAAGGAACTGATGAACTTGGAGTACAGATTGAAGCATACTTTTTCCACTAACTTATTTTCTTATTTTTTTTTATCAATATGGCTGATGTGGAATTATGTTTTGCTTAACTTCCCATGTATAATTGATATTAAATTGCTTGCCTTCTGAATAGATGAGGAAGGAGCGGGAGGAAAGGAGAGAATTAGGAACTCAAAATATTTTTAAATGAATGTTAAAATAAAGTATAACTACATTTTCTAAAAAAATAAATTAATGAGTTCAACTTTTTCATTTTTAGAGTGAAGAAATTAAAACCCTGAGATTAAAATACTTGGCTAGGGTTACAGAGTTAATATTAGTCTAAGGGACAAACAGGTCTCCCTACCTCCATGACTAGCATACTGCTTATAATTTAGGAAATTAGAAACACCTAAGAATACTGAAAATTTTGCTAAGTAAATATCCTGCCAACAGCAGATTGGAGCAACTTGACTTGGAGTAAGAGAGATTGTCTAACTGGGGTAGAGGGAAGGTATTCTCCCATCAATATGGGATAGGGAAGGGTTATCTGAAAAGTGAGGATTAGTACTATGATGAATTGGGATTTTTGTTTGGTTATTTTTCAGTTGTGTGCGACATTGTGACATCATTTAGAATTTTCTTGGCAAAATTTGGAGTAGTTTGTCATTTCGTTCTCTGAATTAAGTGATTTTCCCATGGTAACAGAGCTAGTTACTGTCTGAGGTCAAATATGAACTCAGGAGGATGTTTCTTCCTGACTCCAGTCCTCATACTCTATTCACTATGCAAACAAGCTGCCTGAATTGGGGCTGGTGATTGTGATACTATCATCCTTGGGTGGGAGCTTAGTGGTTTAGTTTTGTTTTATTTTTTCTCTCTCTCTACAGGGCACATTGTACTAGTAGGAAAAAAAAAACTCTGACGATTCAAACAGGAACCACAAAGACAGAAAGTCTTCCTTTACAGGTGCTATGATTATTCCCTTTTTTTTAATAGATGAGGAAACTGAGTCTGACCCAAGGTAGGTGACTTGCCAGAGTCACAAGGCTAAGTGTCTGAGGTCTGATTTAAATTCATATTTTTTGAACATTTGTCTATTTCACCACTTATGTGCCCTGCTAAGGATGGCTCTGAATAAATCATTATTATCAAAACCAACAACTTCTTTCTCCTTTTTTTAAAGCTCTAATGTATTGGAACAAGGTTTCCATTTTCTGTTTGGAGGGAGGAGATTTAATCTAAATCAGAGGTGTCAAACTCACATAGCCACAGAAGCCACAAAACCCTATATAAGAATCCTTGTAAGTTGTACATTGTTTTACAAAACCATATATTAACATTATCTATGTTCTGTTGTAAGGCACCTAGCTGGTTCAGTGGATAGAGTGCTGGACTTGCAGTCAGAAAGACTTGAGTTCAAATCCACATACAAGCTGGTTCACTCTGAACAAATCACTTTAATTCAGTTTGCTTCAATCTACTGGAGAAGGGAATGACAAACCACTTCAATATCTTTGCCAAGAAAACTCCATGGACAGCATGGTCCACAGAGTCACTGAATCTGGCATAACTAAACAACAATGATGTTCTGTTACATTTTTTTATTTTGTTAAATGTTTCCCAATTATATTTTAATATTGTTCCAGCTATCCTCTAAAGTTTGTGGGCCACATGAGGCCTGCAGGCCACGTGTTTGACATCTTTCATCTATGTTATAGATTATAAAAGAACAAGTTTTCCATTAAATCCAATGTATACAAATTCAACCTCACTAGATAGAAGTGAGGAGTCTAAGATTCTTCAACATGTTGACATGAGATCTTATCAAGATGGGTATTCCCTTTAACAGTATATTGCAATCCACCCATGGCTTTATATCCTTTGTTACTCTTTCCTGTGTCTACCCACAAATCCTCCATAGGAAGCCCACTCAGTGTACTGTGGGCCTTCCTCTATTTCTCTTGACTTTATTTGGATTTCAGTGGAAAACATAAGCTTCATAAGTATGATCTCCTCTGGTAATTCTTGGCATGCTCTTCGACCTATATTCTTTGGAGTCTGTGGTATTCAATGACTCATAGAATCTCAGTATTAGTATAAGGACTATCATTCTCAAAAAGATTGTTTCTAAGTAAAATTTGGGGTCATTAAAATGTGCTGTTTCCAAATACAATTCATACTTCTTGTTTATATCTGTTTAAATCTAAGTTAATTTACTAGGAATGAGAATGAAAATGACTACTTTCAGATGAGGCATTCTCTGGTAGAATGGCAGAGCTAAGTAACTTCGAAAAGCATATATTTCTATATATCTATTTATCTATATCTACCTATTTGTACATTGGAAGCACTGGACAGCATCACTTTTTTTTTAACCTCATCCTTATTTTCTATAGAATTTGTTCTCTAGTGCAATTCTACAGACAGTAGACCTATAATCTCTCCCAGTGAAGTCAAAAGTTTAATTTGAATACTGACTTACCCATTGGGGTGAGTTTAATACAAATTTTAGCAGAACATTAGTAACTTCTAGAGGAAAATAGAAATTCTTCACTTGGGAGAAAAAAAAGGCAGAGCCCAAAAGAGAAAAATAGAACGTCCTTCGTCTTTTCATTGGTAGTGCACCACACAGCAATTTATTTAGCTTTAAGAATCCCTTGTGAAATTATTTATCTGAGGACTTGTGATTTCTTCAGTGTTGAAATTCCTTCCTAAGAGGCAGAATTAACTCAAGCTATGTCTTAACAATCACAGATTTTTGCTGATGTTCATTTTGGTTTAAGTGATCTACCCAAGGTCACACATTTAGTGTTAGA
>CM053580.1:437123966-437137026 GCA_028627135.1 Pseudochirops cupreus | reverse complement strand
CCACTGGATGAATTCGCACATATTTGCAATGTGAAACCTTGGTTTTCGTTGCTCACATGTAAATGAAGATAAAAAAAATCTGCTTTTTCATGATCAGTCATTAATCATCACTCAAGTCAAGGGCAAGAGGGCTGATAGTGTGGTTATTGTCCAGTTTCCATATTATTCTGTGACTTTCAGAGAAAATATATGATTTGAAGGGGAAGTTCAAAGGCCAAGGAATGACTTACCTCTTGTTGATAGTTCCTGCCATCTCTCAGGGAGAAAAATAGCATCTTAAAAGATGGGAACAGTCACTGTTTTCCAACTTGTCTTTTTTTTTATGTTCATGCAAGGACAGAGTGAAGTCCTTTCAGTATAATCCTCATTGCCATTCCTAAACTTGAGCTACCCTGACTCTTGTTGAAATGATGTGTCTCTGGGGGAAGTAACACTTTCTTCAATTCAGCTATAAGTTACAGGGAGTTGATAGTGGTAATATTTGGATTAGAGTTGGGGGAAGTGGTATAAAGAACTTATTTTGTTTTATCTCAGAAGTTTCAAGAACACTTTCATTTTCCCCTACCTTGTCATTCATAAATACAGAAATAGGTATATGTCATAAATTTACCTACCTGTCCTTTCTTACAGACATATCATAATTAAAAATGTAATTCTTCATTGCCATGAATAACTTTCTAGACTGTACTATAGGATGCTGCAGGAATACAAAACTTTTTCCTCTTTGGCTGGCTATATAGTTGCATACACTTGGCTCATCGTTACATTGTTTGTTTGTTTTTTTTTGCTTTTTGGAGGGCTGTTGGGGTTAAGTGACTTGTCCAAAGTCACAGGGCTAGTAAGTGTGTTAAGTGTCTGAGGCTGGATTTGAACTGAGTTCCTCCTGACTCCAGGGCCTGTGCTCTATTCGCTGAGCCACATAGTCACCCCAATCATTCCCATTCTTTTCTTACATATAATAGGGATTAATAAAATGTATTCAACTGAATGCAACGTTCCTTCTATAATGACAAAATTCCTTTGCAAGCTGTCCATCTAGTGCAGGGATCTTTTACCTTTTGGAGCAGCTAGGGAGCTGGCCCTGGAGTCAGGAAGACCTGAGTTCACATCCAGTCTCACTTATTAGCTGTGTGACCTTGGGCAAGTCACTTCTCTCTATTTGCCTCGGTTTTTCATCTGTAAAATGAGCTGGAGAAGGAAATTGCAAACCACTCCCATATCTTTTCCAAGAAAATCCTAAACAGGGTTACAGAGAGTCTGAAATAACTCAACAATAACCTTCCCCCTTTGGACTCTTTCTCACAACAATGCTTTTATGTAGCTGAAGGAGTAAAAAAATTAAATAAAAGGCAGATGAAAATAAAGATGTAATTGTTTTTCTCTCAAATTCAGGGATTCCCTTGAAATCTATCTTCTTATTTCTTCATTGCAGGTTAAGAACCTCTGACCTAATGCTTAACCTAAATGCAAAAATATCTGTGGTTTAAAATCACCATGGAAAGAAATGGCTTTATTCTGCATGCAGAGACCTATTTGTCCTGGTCAAATCAAAAGGGGGAATTCTATATGTAACCAATTTCCAGTCATTCTTTTTCATGTTTTTGCTTTTTTTTTTTTTTGGAGGGCAATTGGGGTTAAGTGACTTGCCCAAAGTCATACGGCTAGTAAGTGTGTCAAATGTCTGAGGTTGGATTTGAACTCAGTGTGTCCTAACTCCAGGCCCAGTAGTCTATTCACTGTGTCACCTAGCCACCCCTCCAGTCATTCTAATATCTTTTCTATACTTTTTTTTTTAAAAGAGACCGTTAGTGACAGGTAAGAGAAAGAGATGTAACACTGAGGCTCTCTCTTCTTATGAGCAACTTAGGGTATAAAAATCATGCTCTTTCAATAAGTTTTATTTTCCTTTGCATTATATTATATCTCAGTTAATAAGGATGTATAATAAAGATGCCCATTAAAAGACAGTAATCTTAATATATTAGGCACATTCCAACAAAGCTCTGTAAGATTCACCTCATTAAACGAATGGAGTTGACATGTTTGTGTACATTCTAATTAAAAACCATTGTTAATGGGGCTATGGCATGTTTTACAAATGTCAACAGTAGGAATCTCTAGAAGTTTTTTTTTAAACAAACAAAATGTTTTCCATATTGAAGCATATTTAATGAAAATAAATATGCTTCTCCCCTTATTGGCCTCCAAATAGCCTTGTCTTCTGGATTCCTGAGAGAGCTTTCCCTTTTGTCACACTGAAAAGGTTCCTCACATCAAAGCTGGCAGGTCCATAGCTTAACTATCCTTAACTTTTATTCCAATGAAATTGAATAGAACCTAGAAAATTTTAAAATATGCCTTGGTATAACATTTCCATACAAACATACAGCCATTCATATGTACGTATAAATATAAATATATTGGAGGCAATTGGTGGTATAATGGATAGAATGTGGGGCTGGAGTCTCAAAGGCCTGATTTTAAATCCATCTCCAGATACTTACTAGCTGTGAGATACTGAGCAAGTTAGTTAACCTCTGTTTGCCTCAATTTCCTTGATGGTAAGATGGGGATAACAGCATCTTCCTTATTGAGTTGTGATGATCAAATGAAATATTACTTGTAAAAAGAAAAAAAACAAACCACTTAACAGTGCTTTGCACAGAGAAGGTACTACATACTTTTTCCTTCTCCCTTCCTCCCTCCCCTCTTCATTTTTCCTCCCTTTTTGCTTCACCTTTCTCTCTCTGTCTGTCCCTGTCTCTTTTTCTAATTCTGTCTCTTTCTCTCTAATAACTTCTCTAAGTCTCAATTTCCTCATCATTAAAGAAGAAGATTTTTCAATCTGTACCTCATGGGTATATTTTGAGAAGTGTTCTTTAGAATAAAAAATACAGACATGATCTCTATTGAGTATGGGGTATATACTCACATGCATGGGATAGCTATATACAATAAGTATAAAGACATATGTATACACAAATATGTCTGTATGTATTATTTAAATATATTTGTGCATTACCTATGTTTACATACATACACACATACATGTACATATACACATACACATGCATGTACACACACAAGAAACTTCTAGTCATTAATCCCCTGTGAAGAAACAGGAACATGGACATAATAAACTTGGAGTCAAATTGGCCAAGTTTGTTTTCCGTCCCTAGCACTTCTCTTTATCAGTTCCCTCATTCATAAACTGGGATAATAAAACTAATATGGACTTCCTTTTCAGACTTGCTTTTCTGAAGAAAACACCTTCTAGTACATGAAATATTACATAAATGTTATTAATTACATTTTTGTTATATAAAATCACTATATAAAATTATAAATAAGTATGCATGAACTGTATACTATATACATAGTACATATCCATACATATCTGTACATAAGTGTGCACACAAACACATGCACATATACATAAATACACGAATATATGTATACACATATGTGTGTGTGTTTGTGAATGAATAGGAATTGGACATGTGCCTTCATTAATACAGAGAAATTCCCAGAAAAGGAAACTCAGACAATGCAGGCAGGCACTGTCTCAGCAGCTTAATAGTCTCAGGGAGTTTCCTAGATCACTGAGCAGTTAAATGCTTTGCTCAGGATCAAGCTATATATGTCAGAGGTGGGAATTTAAAACAAGTCTTCCTGGTTCCAAGGCTGACTTTCTATCCATTAAGCCATGTATAAAATAAGACAACTGTAGAACATCAATTGATGAAAATTATGGCTTATGAAAAGGGTGATTATGGAAGCTCTTAGTGTCAATGGTATCATTCTAGCAGATAATGACAACAATAATAATTAGTAACATATAACATTTTAAGATTGTGAAACATGCTTAACATCTATTATATCATTTTATGCTCACAATTGCTCTCTGAAGTAACTGGTATTAGTAGCTCCATTTTATAGATGAAGAAATTAAGTATCAGAGATGTTGAAGTGACTTGCCTAGGTTCACACAGTCAATATATAGGAGGCAGGACTTAAATCCACGTTTTCCAGACTCAAGGTTAGATGCAAATACTCTATCAACTGTGTAACCCAGACACCTCCATGATGGTGGGATCTCAGTGCAAACAGAATAGCCCTAAGAATAAATCATCAGACAAGACTCCAGAATATTAGTAGTCATTGCTCTAAAATTCCTGTGCTCCTCAGGCAGTATCTTAGCTATAAAATGCACTGAAACTCAGCATCATTCAATAGACTTCTATCAATTGGTCTCTACTTCCAGCAATAGAGTGCCAAACCATCCTTCAGCTAATATGTATCTATTTGTTCATCTTAGGATTGGTGGTACAGGCCATTGACTTCATAAAGGCTTGCTGTATCAGAATTCCCCAAGAGATCAAACTTTCCTCTGGTGTAACCAATGATCTGATCATATTGACTGAGGAGTATAAAATGCCTTAGTTGCAGAGTTACCAAAAATAGGTGATCCAGGATGAGTGTGGCACACTAGATTTGGCAGAATGGACTTTAATTGGTTTGCTTCCACTGAAGTAGGGGTGTAACCCCTTTGTAGACATTGCAACACTGAACGTGAGTCAAAAGCTCATCTCCCTCTTTAGATTCTTTCTGTGAGAGTGACCAATATTTCCACCAACACTTAAATATAATTTGCTTCTCCAATGGTAGATTTGAAATGAATCACTTGTGACTCCAAAGCTTCCAACTATACTAAATTGACTCCATAATAATTATGAATTATGTTGCTTATTATTCAAGTGACCTTGAGGAAGTTAACGCTTTCACTTGGCCTCAGTTTCCTTATCTATAAAATGAAGGAATAGGCTAAATGATATCTAAGTTTGTTTCCAGATGTAAATCCAATTATCCTAAATGGAGCCATAATCAGCTACAGTGAAGCCCAGAAGGGACTTGTGTTATAGTCATGAGCTAAAATGGTTACAGTTTTGATACACTCACTTAGGAATTACTGAGGTCATTAGAGACTTTTATGCAAATAAACAAATTCATGAAATAGCTCCATACTGAGTAGCGTCTGCCATGGAATTAATAGTCATTCATTCTCAGAATTCTCTTTTTGTGAAAGCTAAAGTGTGACACAGAGGGACAGGCTCCATGATCCTTATATCCATCAGTCTTCATAGACTGACTGCATCTGTTCTGAAGATTTAAAATATGAGTATTGATTATAAAGGTGATATGAGTTAACAAATGTAAAGTGATTTACAAATCTTAAAATTGTAATATTTCTGGCACAAGGCCCCCAATCTCTTTAGTTTCATTGGCAGCAATATATCTATGATGTAATGTACATTTCCCAACAGATTATTTGTATTCTACAAAGTGGTTGATGTGGCCAGAGCATGTGTGCAATGGATTTAACAAATCGATAACTTTTTTATAAAAAAAAATTTACTCTTTTATTTTTCCCCAGTTACATGTCATAACAATTTTTTAACACTTATTTTTAAAACTTTGAGCTCCAATTGATTGAGAAGGCAGGTAATTTGATATAGGTTACACATGTATAGTCATGCAGAACACTTCCATATTAGCATGTTGTGAAAGAAAACAGACCAAAAGTAAAAAAATAAAAATAAAAAACCATCAAGAAAAACAAAGAAAGTAAAAAGAGTATGCTTCAATCTGTATTGAAATTCCATCAGTTCTTTCTCTTGGGGTGGATAGCTTTTTTCATGATAAATCCTTCAGAATTGTCTTAGATTATTGTATTTGCTGAGAATAGTTAAATCATTCACAGTTGATCATCTTACATTATTGCTGCTACTTTGTACATAGCACATTTCACTTTGCATCAGATCATGTAAGTCTTTCCAGGTTTTTCTGAGAACATTCTGCTCATTATTTCTTATAGCACAGCACTATTTCATCATAATCACATACCACAATTTGTTCAGTAATTTCCCAATTGATAGGCATCTCTTCAATTTCCAATTCTTTGCCACCAGAAAAGAATTACTATAAATATTTTTGTACATATAGGTAAATTTCCTTTTTTGTTTTTACCTCTTTTGGGGTACATTCCTGGTAGTGGTATTGCTTTGTCAAAGAATATACAAGGCCCAAAGTTATGCTCTACAGAACTGTTGAATCAGTTCACAACTCCACCAATAGTTCATTAATGTATCACGTTTCCTTTCATAGCACTTTTAAAATATTATTTCCAACATTCATTTAAAAAATTGAAATCCAAACTCTTTTTCTCCCTTCCACTGCTTTGCCTCTCATTGAGAAGGCAAGCAATATGATTTCAATTGTAGACACAAAGCCATGTAAAACATATTTCCATTTTAACTATGTTGCAAAAAATAATGAGAAAAAAAACATAAAGAGAAAAAACATACTGTTCAATATGCACTCAAAGTTCATCAGTTCTCTCTCTGGAGGTGGATAGCATGTTTCAGCATGGTTCCTATAGAGCTGTCTTGGATCTTTGTACTGATCAAAGTAGCTCAGTCTTTCACACTTGATCATTTTTACAATATTACCATTGCTGTGTACAACATTCTCTGCTTCTGTTTACTTCACATCAATTCATATACATTTTAAAGCTTTTTTTCTGAAACCATCCTATTCATCTTTACTAAGAAAGGGCCCCTACTCTGCTTCATCCATAAGCACTAGTGCAGATGTTTGCCTTGCGACTGAGAACAGATCTCCAGCTCCCTTTTGAGGGACTGCAAATATTTCTCTCCAATCTAGAACTCAACCCGGAAAAATATGGGCAATGGAGTTGTCAATCAGGGCCAAGCGAATCCAGTGCCAGCAAATGGTATCCTGTAATTTTTCTTTGATCAGTTATTTGACTCCCATACCTTCTCTGGTCTAAGAGTTCCTGAAGCTTATGTTGCTGCTGCTGTCACAGCTGCCTTCAAGGTTCACCATGGGTACTGCTGCAGTATATGCTCTAGGTCACCCCTACGCTGGTGTTACAGACCTCTTCTGCCAACCTAAATAGTCTTAGGTTGGAAAAATGTCTCAATGTGATCTGTTGTTAGCTCTGCCATTCCAAAATTTGATTTGAGAGGTTATTTCAAAGTTTTTTAAAATTTTTTAAATTTTAATTTAATTTAATTTTAAATTTAATTTTAAAAAAAGAGTAGGTATTGTATCTTGTCAAAAGCTATTTCTGTATTTGTTGATATAATAATGATTTTTAAAAAAATATGATCAATTATATTTATTATTTCAGTCATATTGAAGCAGCATTGCATTACTGGTATAAATCCAGCCTAATTTTAGTGTATAATCCTTATGGTAAATTGCTGTACTCTCCTTGCCAGGGAACTTGAGGTGGTGGAAAGTAGGCAGAGCATTTACAGGCATGTGGGACAAACAGTGCAAAGGCACAGAATTTAAAGATGGACCATTACACATGGGACATCAAGTAGGCCAGTATGGCTAGACAGATGAAAGAGTAGCAAAGATCAAAACATAAGCAGAGTGGAAAGGCAGGAAAGGGTCAGCTTTAATGCGTAACAGGAATTTTTATTTGATACTAGACATAATATAGATGCACTGGAGTTTAATAAGTATATCTGTGTATATGCGTGTGGTGGGGCGACATGGACAGGTTTAGGACTTAAGAAATCATTGTTGCAACTGAATGTATGATGGCTAGGAGTGAGTGGAGACTTGAGGTAGGGAGACCAATTAGAAAGCTATGACAAAAGTCTAGAGAAAACAAAGAGCTCTACTAGGGTATTGGTGGTGAGAGCAGAGGAAAGGACATATACAACAGATGTTTAGAAGGGAGAATAGATAAGATTTGAAAATAGATTTGTTATATGGGGTAAATAATAGTGGGAAATCAAGGGCACCAAGGTTTCCACCCTTGGTGACTGAAAAGATGATAATTCCTATGAAATTAATATAACAGTTGGGAAGAGGGGAGGTTTGGGAGTGGAAGGAGATAATCAATTCTGTTTCGCACATGTTGAATTTGAGCTTCCTACACAACATCCAGATTGGCGTCTTTAAAAGGCAGCTGGTAATGATGGAATGAATTTAGTCAGAGAGAAGAGGGCTAGATATATAGATCTGTGAATAATTTGCATAGAGGCTTGAGGAGGGGCACCAAGGTTAAGAACATTGATTGTGATGAGTAGGATATCAAATCAATTAGGATGGTGTAAAAGGATTGCCTTGATGCATTAAGGGTCCATTCAAGATTATGTAACAAATTTGTAGTGGATCCAATTAGTGCAGTTTTGTAATTTTCTCCAGCTCTGTTCAGCAACATGAACAAGAGCCAAGGAAGTGGATGGTGGGAGTTTAACAAGTCTTGATTGACATAGGACAAAGGGGAAAGAGATTTTACAATAGAGTGTTGTGTAGAGTTTAATTGGTTCACCAAAGGGTAAAGATAGTGAAGAGGGAAGAATGTAGTCAGTGTAAGGTCAAAGGCCCAGCAAAAATACTGAGGAGGGAAAGGAGATTAAAAAAAGGGCACAAATAAAGAATTGAAGACTGTAAAGCATAAGAAAAGATATTGAGAAAATGTAAGTACTTATTAGCAGAATATGGAACCTCCTACTTTATATATGCAAGTAGAATAGACATGATTGCTGGAAATATCAAGAGTACAACCAACCTATGTATGCTTGTAGGTTTTAAATAGTTTTATTTGGAGGAAAGTTTTCTTTTTTGTAAAACGTTGACTTCTTAATTCTCTATTTTCATTCAGAGATTTAATCAGTTAACATTACAATTATACTTGTGTTTTCTTTCATTAAATGTATTCATAGACAACTCTTTTAAGTCAGTACTTCATTTCTGGGGTTTATTCATAGTAATTTGATAAAAGTTTATTCTCCAACTTTCCCTTGTTCCCATTTACATGCCCTATCACAAGGGCTTTGAGTTCCATTTTGTTTTTATACAAATATTCTCTGTATCTATTTCTCTTTCTGTCTCTGTCTCTTTATCTCTGTCTTTGTCTCTCTGTCTCTCTGACCCTGTTTCTCTCCCACTCCCCTTACTCCCTTTGGGTTTGCTTTTTTCTTTTATTTACCTTTTTCCTAACTCAGATAAACACATGGTAACTGATCCTCTTTGACCCAAATCAGTTCTCTTAATTCAAGTGACACTAATTTGTTTTGTAATGCCACTTTCTAAAAAAAAATATTTCTTTCACTTTGCTTCCTTTTTATTGCTTTTTGTTCCTTGTGTCCTCTAGAATACCTTCCTGAAAATTTTCAATCTTAATTTAGGCCATGTGGTACAGTTGAGCATGCTCTGTAGACTTCCCCAGTTATAGTCCTAAGCTGATTTATAATGACTTTCTCACCCCTATCAAGAAGGACAAACATGGGCTTAGAGTTTTATTTTTTTCTTCCACTAGTGACCACTCAATTTCAAAAGTTGTTCACTTTAAAAAAAATCTTTTACTCTTTAGATCTTTTAGACCAATGATGGCCTTTTTTACTTTCTCAATATCTTTCAGATAATGTGTATTTAAAAAATATATTTAAAAATAAAAAAGGAAAATATTTTCCACTCCCAAGCACTTAGACTTTTCTAGTTCTATCAATAAAGACAGCCTTTCTTTTATTTGGCTATCATTCTTACTTGACAGTGCTACACTTTCTTCTGTTTAGTCAGTTTGTATATCGAGCACTGTAAGAAAATTGTGGATGAGGTAGTAAGAAGGAACACAGGCACTCAAGGATCATGTGTTAGGCAGTTTATTACTTATGAAATATAAGCCTGTGGCTTCCAGGTCTTTCAACCCTTCAGCAAGCACAGACCGTGGTACAGATATGTGATGGGATATGTACTCTGGTTGCACAGAGCTCTGGGTCTCCATCCTTGTATCTGATTGATATTAATGAAAAATTTCAGGAACCAAGTGGAAGGGAGATCATAGGGTCAGTTAATCAGCACGTGGTCCAGACTGAGAAGCTCCCACTCCCACTATCAATCGTAAAGAGCCTTTTGAATAGGAATATTTTCTAACATTGCATACAGTGAATAGATGAAATTTGCTAAACTAAGTATGATAGTGAAACTTTGAATTCCTTGCCTAAGTGGAGATAACTAAGCAATATATTGGTACATGGGAAATTCTTGGTACATTGATGGCTTAAAAAGTGACCAAATATGGAGTCACTACTATCAGCTTGTTGTTATTGTTAAGTCATTTTTTGCTCATGTTCAACTCTCCATGACCCCATTTGGCAGAGATATTGGAGCAGTTTGCCATTTTCTTCTCCTGTTCATTTTACAGATAAGGAAACTGAGGAAACAGAGTTAAGTGACTTGCCCAAGTTTACATGGCTAGTAAGTGCCTTAGGTCAGATTTGAACTCACAAAGATTAGTCTTTCTGACTGCAGGCACAGGTCTCTATCTACTAAGCCACCTAGCTGCCTCATATGTCACCTAGGGCCAAATAATAGGAAATCCTCACAAAATTGTTTCTTGCTTATTTATTTATCCATCTATTCATTCATTCATTCCTTCATTTATTTATTCATTCATTTATTTGTTTGTTTATTTATATTGTTTGCTTCTGTTATTTGAAGGAATAACTAAAATTCTATGCTTCTATACACAACAACACTGTAGGGGTAACTGTCATCCTCAAGCCTTCCCCCTGCTAGGGCCTTCTCACAAACTTACACTCATAGCTCATGCCTCTTTCTCCCTCAGCTCTAACTGCTCTGACCAACTTCCTGTCAGCTCTTTTCTACTCTTCCTGCTCCACTCTTTCTTCTCAACCCTTCCTGCTCCTCTCTTTCTGCTCTAACTGTTCAGCAAACTTCTCCCCCATCACAGACTTCATGCAACTCAAACTCATGTGTCTTAGGCTTCCATGTGTCTTAGGTTTCTAAGTGACTTAACCAGGTCACATGTATCTATTAATGGATGGGACAGCTCTTACCATTTACATTACCATTACACCCATTCACCCATGAAGAGAAGCTTATTTAGGGGAGTCTTGCTTGTAGGAAGGTTTTCACACCTTTTGTTAATTTTTAATTAGCCACAGAATCGCAAGGGTTTTGATGCCTTCTGACTCTGAGAAGTGTATACATACTCTGAGTTGGTATTTTGCCTTGGGAGCTTACTTATGAGAAGGATCTTGTGATTCTCTAGTTGAGATTCTGAGTAGCCCTATGTTCAGAGCTCCCTGACGACTGAGATGTAAAGGCTCTCTCAATCCAGGAAGGTACGTAAAGTGTTTAGTTGATTCAGGCAGTCAGAGCCCTGTCTGTTGGTCTTTTTTTCTCTGTTTGTATTTTCTCTGTTTGTATTTTCTCTGAAGTTCAGGGTACTGACTTTTCCCCTGAAGTAGCGAATGTAGTTAGAAAAGATTGTTGACCCCTTAAACAGCTATCTTTCACAGTAAAACAGATCTAAGAACCTGTGTTAGCAGCCATCCTGGGTATGCCTGTGTGGCTGCCACTACAGAAAGTAGCAAGCTCTAAATGAAAAATTCTCTAAGACCAAAAATGTTGGAGAGGATGCTCACCTTTTTTTACCCTCTCGAAGGAGTTTGCTCAATTGGACTTGAGAAGTGACATTGAATGGTGACATTTGCTGACATTTCACCATCCTCATGTCTTTAATATTTTAACTTTTTTTTTTGTTTACTTTCTAAACCATTCTAGAGTATCTTGGCAGTTCTCCATCATCATTCCAGGGTGGCTTGCAGAATATATTGTGAAACTTTCACATTCCTCTAGGGATTTTGGTGCAATTTCATTTGTTGTAACTGAATGTTTGTTCATTTTTCATCAGTTGAATTGTATCTATCTTCAAGAGTCCTACTGATTTTTCTTAAATGTCCTGGTTATAAATGTTTTTATTATTGCTAATTTTTCCCTTCTCTAAATGTGATGTTATTATGCTCCTTACTCTGTTTCTGGGGCCTCTCACTGGATGAAATCTGCACCTTTCGAGGAATGAGAAACTTGCTTCATTGGAAACATGTTTCAGGAGAGACTGGGGGTACATGATAGATGGACCTCTTCTCTGCCCTTCCTAACCCAACTCTTCTGCGTTTCTCCCACATCTCTTCAAATGACTTAGTTTGGTTTCTTACCTGACCCTGTGTGGGAAAAAATGGGTAAGGGTTCTCTGTGCACTCCAAAGAAGAAAGGCCAAGAAGCCTTTTCAATTGGATTTCTCTTTACCCTTTCTTCAGGCTGCCTGTTTCTCCCTGTGAAAAGTTGTAACCATAGCTTACAATTTGGAGCCCTTTGCCCCTCTACAATATTGCCCCCCAGAGTTCTGCAATTTTTCCTATCTTTCTACACCTTCTCTACCATCTCATAACTGATTTGCCTTCAACCTACCCTAGGAGCCAAGATTCTTTCTCCTTCTTTTTCTTCTTACAAACATTGCCAAGGAGAATTCTAAAAGGCAAAATCTAAAAGTGGAGTCAGTATAAATGATTTGGGGACAGAGTGAACTTTTGGGGATTTAGTTTGGGGGCATTGGGGAACTGATTTAGATAAAAGGACAATGAATAGTGTGCTGGTTAGGTGGTTTGGATTTTTTTCTATAAAAATTGTCTATGGTAGATTCCCTCAATTTCCATTTTCTTGTAATTGTTAGATTTATTATATTTTTGCTGCTTATTTTTTTTTTTATCTTTCACAGTGGGGAGAGTAGAATAAAAGATATGTTCTTCCATGTTATTTTCTAGTCTATATATTTTTTTCACTATTCCTAATTGCATTTTACTTGATTCTGTCATTATCTACTATGTCCTTCACATGATTTGTAGCTGACTCCATACATTTGAATATGTCTACATAGCAATTTAGGATTATGCCTAACAACAGCAACTGACATTTCCAAATAGTGATGTTCTTGTGTTATTTTAGAATGGAGCTGTGAACTATTTATTTCAGAACATTCATTAGGAGTTGTCTTGCTTTTTGACTGGAAAACAGTGTAGTTGTATTCTCTTCAAATAGTGATAACTTATATCTTTGTCTCTCTGTCTCTTTCTCTGTCTGTCTGTCTGTCTGTCTGTCTCTCTCTCCATGTATATATATATATATATATATATATATATATATATATATA
>CM053580.1:437102855-437123466 GCA_028627135.1 Pseudochirops cupreus | reverse complement strand
TATATATATATATATATATATATATATATATATATATATACATATATATATATATATATATATATACATATATATCTATATAAACTCTATAAAGTACTTTGTGTATATTATCTCAATTGATTCTCTTGTTAGGGAGGTATAATTCAGGCAGAGTGCATTAATGGTATCTTTCCATGTGGTAGTACTGAGAAACCTACATCCAGCTTCTGAGAGAGCCATGGGGATGGAAAGTGAAAATTCTTCAAAGTATATCTGGAGCATGCCTAGGCATTCCATAATTGCTAGTGGTTGGCAAATCACACTGTGAAAAGGAGCCACTGTGATTGGATGTGGAAGCATTCATAAAGGTCTGTCAGTTTTGACCACTTGCTCTTTATGTCAGCATGTTGGGATATCTTAGTTTTTGGTTTTTTTTTTTGTTTGTTTGTTTTTGTTTTTTTTTGCTCACAATGATTGATGAAGGGAGTGGAACCTATAATCATGTAAGTGCAATAAGTATAGAGTTCCTTGGCTTGGTGTTAATACATATTACTGAATATGAATGTACAATGTACTTATAGCACTGAAATCATCTTTTGAACTTCCACAAATCTATTCTTCTCTTAGGCAAATAGAATTGTATATTGGCATAGGTAATATTCCTCTAATTCAACTAAGATGTGTTCACTAAAATTGACAAGTATAGTTGCTTCTTTTGTTGATTTCAGGCTGACTCTCATCTGCCAAGAACATTTCCACATATTAGTACTCATGAGCACCTTCCTCTTTGATTTTTAGCTAACATCCTAGCCATCACATGTATATTATCTAACATGTAATTCCTTTGCCTCTCTCTATCCCCCAAATTAACCTTCTTTCAGCCTAGTACTCACCCTATCTTTGAAAAGATTCCAAGCCTTCTCTTCCCATAGGCACACAGAACAGTAGAACTTAAGCATAAAAACTGCCAAAATCCTCATTGTGTCTGTTGCAGAGTGGAGATGGAGTGGATAACAAGATCCAGATGGGACAAAATTTGGCATATTTTATTTATCCTGGGAATCTTTACAACCCATCATTCTTGATACCCAATGCACCAAGCCTTAGACCTTTATAAACAAAGAGTCCTCGTGCCTTTATAAGCTGAGTTTAATCAGGGATGACTATGGAGGTTGATAATGTCTGAACCTGTTATATATACTACTGCAGCTTATTTGGGTCAATTTCCCTCAAGATGGTTGTTCTTGTCTCCTTTTCTGTTTGACAATGAAGTTCCCTCACTTTTGAAGGTCTCCTATTCAAGTGTACCCACTCAAGGTGGGGAGAGGACAGGAGGGTGAGTGGGTGGGGGTGGGACAGGTGGACAGGGTCTGTTGGATTCATTCAACTAAATGCAATTCAATAAACTTTTATTTAAAGCCTACTATGTGCAAATTACTGTATTATGTCATCAGTTATAGAAATATTAATAATAATCACAATTATAATAACAATATAGTAATAGCTAAGATTTATAGAACATGTTAAGTACACTTTGCAAAGTACACTTATTATCTCATTTTATATTCACAACAACCCTAGAAGGAAGATGCCTTATCACCATTTTATAGATGAGAAAACTGAGGTAGATGTTAAATAACGTTTCTTGGTTAATATGGTAAGTGACAGAGATGAGACTTGAACTCTCTACTCAAATTAATTTCTATCTGTTATCTGTGTACCTGTTGTATTTTTCCAGGAGATCATAAAATTCTTACAGGTAGGAATTCTTTCATTTTTAAAATAGTATGGCTACTGCCTAGCATAGCACATTGTATACAGTAGACAGTTGATAAATGTTTCCTGAAGTGAATTCTCTGTCACAAACTCTATAATGGAGAGGCAATTTAATGCCAGAATTTCTATACTGGCTGCTTCTGCAACTAGTTAATTTTCATGACCCATTTAAAATTGGACCAAGATAGCTATTTCCCTTCCCTGTATCCTCTACTCTTGAAAGCAAGACATAAATGTGTTAGCTATGGTAATGCTAATTAATGGGATATAAAATCTCCACTGCCCATTAATAGGCCTCAAGTGGAGCCCACTAAGGGAAACTTGCTTAGGGGAGGCTTGTTTGTGGGAAGGCTTACACACCTTTTCTTACTAAGTTGATTAGGCACCGAGTAAGGAAGGTTATGATGCCTTCTGACTCTGAGAAGTGTATACATGTATACTTCTAGCTGGTGTGTTGCTTTGGGAGTTCACTTTTGAGAAGGACTGTTTGATTTCTTGGTTGAGACTCTGAGTAGCTGTGTGTTCTGATGCCTCCCTTCCCCCCACCAACCTCCCCTCCACCTGCCACCGACTGCTCAGATGTAAAGGGTCTCTTGAACCGGGGACGTATGTAAAGAGTATAGGAGTATTGCTTTGACTTAGGTAGGCAGAGTCCTGTCTGTTGATGTTTATGCTAATTTCTCCGCCTGTACTTTCTCTGTTTGTATTTTTTCTGTTTGTGTGTTCTCTGATGTTCAGGGTGCTGACTTTTCTCCCGAACTAGTGAGTGAAATTAAAGAAGATAATTGACCGTTTAAAAGTTGCTTTCGTTTGAGAAAAGCAGATCCTATGCTAGCAGGCCATCTTGGGTGTGCCAGGATGCTTGCTGTTACAGCTATTGTTCTTTGGGTTCAGCAAATGTTCAGATATAGCGTAGACATAATGCATTGACAGAGGACTTCAGAGTCAGGAAATACAGGATATAATAATAACAACACTCCCTATCATGTGCACCTTCCTCTTTGACTTTAAGCTAACATCCTAGTCATCATACGTACAGTACCTTACAGGTAATTTCTTGCCTCTCTCTATCCCCCAAATTTGCCTTCCTTCAGCCTAGTACTCATCCTGTCTTTGAAAAGATCCTAAGCCTTCTCTTCCCATAGGCATACAGAACAGTAGTACTCTTACACAGTGCTTATGATATACCAGGCACTGAGCTAAGTGCTTTACAATTACTATCTCATTTGATTCTCACAACAATTCTAGGAAGCAGATGCTGTTATTATCACCCTCATTTTACAAGCAAGGAAATGAAGGTAGACAGAGCTTAAGTGACTTACTTGAGGTCACACAACTAGTGTCTGAGATGCACTCAGGACTTCCTGACTCCAGGCCTGGCATACTATTCCCTGTGCCATATAACTACTGGTAACCTATACCCTTCTAGCCCATGAGATAAACTGATTACATTCCCTTTGGGCAACACTCATAAACTCTCACTACCCCAAGGGATCACTAATCAGCCTTAGTAAAGGGAGTTCTTTAATTTGGAGTTCCTATTCCCATTAAGTCACAGGTCTGGCCCCTCCAATGTTAGCACTATTGTGTGACCATGATGTGTATTACATCTTTCATTCATACTTTCTTTTGAATTGCCATTTCTGCCTTCTATTGTTTTGTTTTATTTTTCCTGTGTTGTAGCTCTTATTCTCTATTACCAAAAAATCACTTTATAGTAAGGGGCAGAAGGAAGGGAAAGGACCAAGCATTTATGTAGCACCTACTGTTCGAGTTACTATGCTAAATTCTTTTTTATATTATCTCATTTGATTCCTCAAAAATCCCTATGCGGTAGATAGTGTCATTATTGCCATTTCACATTTAGGGAAACTGAGGAAGGTAGATATAAATCGACTTGCCCAAGGTCACATAGCTAGTCAAGTCTGAAGCTGAATTTGGCACCATCTTCTTGACACCAGGCCCTGCCTCAAGTAAGAACAGCTACTTGACCCCAGAGACTGAAATGATCTCTCTCATCCTCTCTCATCCTCTCTCATCTATCCTCACTCATCCATCTTCTCTCATCCACCTTCTCTCATTCATCCTCTCTGTCTGTCTGTCTCCCTCTCTCTCTCTCTCTCTTTCTCTCTCTCCTCCCCTCTCATTCCACTGAGACAGTTTTGTCAATGGATGCACACGCTTGGTGACTAGGTCAGGTTTAGTCCATTGAGTGTTTCACTTCTAATTATAAGGGAGTCATGTTCCTTTTCTTACAACTTTGTCTATTATATCCCACTCCAGCACCAGAATAATTTCTTAATGAAACCTTAGATTTTTGCTCATATCTAAGCATTTCCTCAAAAGGGGAGATGGAGAAGATGAGCACTCAATTTGCAATACATATCAGTTATGGGGTAGATGTTTATTGACAACACAGAAGATAAAAACTAAAAAAAATTTAAATAAAAAACCCATAAAATATCTGTACCAGATATTTACAGGAAAAAAAAATCTAATGCGATTCAGTAACCTTACTTCGAAGTAATTGTGTACTCTTTTGACAGGCTGACACTTGAAACTCACTTGAACATAAATAAAGCTTTCAGAAAGACAGTCATTTGCCTCAGTTTTGTCATCTGTAAAATGTGGATGATAACAGCATCTACCTCCCAGGATTGTTGTGATGACCACATGAATTAATAATTGTAAATCATTAATGCAGTACTTGGCACATAGTAAGCATTATACAAATGTTAACTACTGTTATTTCTATTACTATCTGCTGATTCACTGGCTCTTCCTGCTTAATGGGCCAATAAGGTGATTGCCTTGTCATCACCAAAGACCTATCTTAACAGCTATGTGGCTCCATTGATAGAATGTTGGACCCAGGATCAGGAAGACCTGATTTCAAATATAGCCTTAGACATTTACTAGCTGTGGTATCCTGGGTAAGTCAATTGACCTCTATCTGCTTCATTTTTATCATCTGTTAAAATGGGGATATTAATAGCACCTACCTTCAAGGGTTGTTATAAGGGCAAAATGAGATCATATTTGTTAAGTGCTTTATAAACTTTAAAGTACTGTTAAAGTAATAGTACTTTGAAATACTAGTAGTACTATTATTATTGTCAACGGGAATGAGAAATAGTAGTTTTGTGTATGCTCTGTTCAAACCCCAGTTGTTTTATTTGAAGGGAAATAGGAAGGTACAGTAGGTGTGAATTTTCTATAACAAGTGAAGAACCATGAAGGAGATCTGAAGTAAAAGATATCAGATAAATGTATGATCAAAATAGAAGATGACTGTCATGTGGTAAGATCAGGAAATAAGTGATACTATCCATGTATTCCTCTGTTACCAAGAGAAAGTAAAGGATATAGTTAGGATTTTGGGTGAATTCCACTTGTGGAACATCTAGGAGGCCATTGACAGGAGTCATCCAGGATGGTCAGGCATTAGTGGATTGAGACCTGTATTACTGAAGGGGACATCCATATTGTTGATATTACTTATCTAATAAAACATTTAAGTATATCAATGCTACCTTATTCTTCTTTCGTAGCCCATACTTTCTAAATGAATTTTCACTTCTATCTTCTTAAGTCTTTGTAATACAGTTGAGGTTTAATTTACCTCTCTATATTGGGATCTCTAGTCCAATGCATTTATTACCCATATTTTATAGATTTGTATAAAATGTATTGCATTGACTATATCATTCTTGCTGTTTCTGTTCTTGGATATTTTCTCTTGAGAAATAATTTTACTGTCCTTTATTGTTATTCTTCCTATTCTCTGTTCTGTCTGGCATGGCAAATTAACTCCTATGGCTGGTGGGTTGTTTTCTCTCTTCCTGCTTTTTGAGTACAAATCCTGCTTAATCAGATTCTCAAGACTGCAGGCACCAAAGTACACATTATTACAGGAGGAGACATAAATGAAGGTAAAAACCTAAAATTTAAAAAAAATCTTTAAACATGCATCAAGGTTCACAATTTGATTTGTATATGATTTTTTTCCCCTTCTCGTAACTGAGTTAATTCCTGTTTCTGAAAGTCATACTGCCTGAAGTGTTATGCAGGCTTGATGATAGGTGTAAGAAAAAGTACAGATCTCACTTTTGTTTTGGAAATCTGAAAATCTGAAAATACATAAATGTTCAGTTGCCATGTCTTGCTAAAGACCAGACTCAGTTCCTAATCAGGAGCATCTGTGCTTAGCTCGAATTAAAGTCTAGGCTGTGGTCTCCTAATTCATTTAGAGACCAGAACATCCAGAATTTGTATTTGTTCCGTAAGACATCTTGCTCTTTGTGTGTAACTTTTTCCACATAGCTGATAATTAGGATTGCCATGTGTCCTTCCTTTCCCCTTCCCATCACTAAATCACATTACTATGTTGCTCAATGCCCTCAGGTCATGAACTCTGAAAGTTTCGGAACTAGTTTGCTGATTTCCCTTAAGAAGAAGACATTTGGACTGAGTGTACAAAATGGTAGGGTAACAGGCCTGGGATTGTGTGTGTGTGTGTGTGTGTGTGTGTGTGTGTGTGTGTGTGTAGTGAAAGAGAGAGAGAGAGAGAGAGAGAGAGAGAGAGAGAGAGAGAGAGAGAGAAAGAGAAGAATTTTGTGTATACACGTATTAACTTGAATTGGGAGAGGAAATCAGTTTAAATGATGACAATATATTTGATTGTTGGCAATTATTTGCTGTTTTTGAGGATCATTCCAATACCATAATCTTCTCCAGATACTGTAGCCACAGATCAGTACCTAGGTCACAATCTCTTTCTGATCTTATATTATGCTGCCATCAGTAGTCATGTTGGTATGGCCCCAAATACTCTGGACTCCAAGTTCACCAACCTTTTCCACTCATTAGCTTGTTAGTTCCTTGGGGGCATGAGTTGTCTTTTACCTCTTTTTGTGTCCCCAATACTTAGCACAGTGTATGGCATATAGCAGGTGCTTAATAAATGTTTATTGACTGAACTCCCAAAAATTTACTGTTATATTCTACCTCAGTCATAAACAAGAATGGTTACATCCATCCTTTTACCAACTGTCATAAACTGTTCCACTTTCAAGAATGCTGAAATTCTCCTGACAATATCTACCTATCCCTTCATCTCTCCCTTTGCTTTACATTTCTTAAACTTGTTCTTACACCATAACTTCTAAATCTGCTACCCTTCAGTGTCTAGTGTTCTCATACCTATTGTGGCTTCATTTCTCTCTCCCTTCTCAGTCTTATCCCTATAGTTAACTGTACTCTCTGTCTCTGTCTCAGTTTCTGTCTCTCTCTGGTCTGTCTCTGCCTCTCTGTTTCTCTCCCTCCTTCTCCCCTCCTCCTTCTTCTCTTCCTCCTCCTCCCCTTTCTTCTCTCTGTCTTTGTCTTTCTTTCATAAGTATATGAACACGGATGTGCGTGTGTATATACATACATATTAGATAGATAAGTAATAGATTTTGAAGACTCGATTTCTATCTCACACAGACTGGAATTCATAGGAACTAGTTCCTCTCCTGATCATTATGAGAGCCTTGACCTGCACTATTATCATCTTGGACCAGTTTGTCATGTCATAAGCAACCTGGTAGGTCCCTATTTCCTGAGACTTAACATCTTAACGTGGATTTCCATGTCCCACAAAAAACTCAGAATTTGCTAGCTCAAGAGATTCTGTAAGCTTCAGGCTTCTCAGTAGCTAGGCTGACCAGTATGATACTTCAACCAGTCTCTGTCCTCTATTCTGGAATAGGGAGTCCTCTTATCTGATTGCTAGTCATATCTTGAGAACCACTAACTCTTGATTACTCCCAGCATCTACCTCTTCTACTCCTACACTTATGTTACTAAATAGTTTTAGAAGAAGTCATGCAAATGTATTGATTGTGTCCTCTAGTATTTAGGTAAGGTAATTGCCCATAAAACCTCTTTGATATGAAGTAATTTGGAAAGGATCCCAGATGCCATCCAATCCAAACTTTTTTATTCTTCCCTGATTGAATCTTCTGAATTTTCCATTATACTTGTTCCAAAACTTCATTTTTCTACTTGGACCTCAAACACAACCTATTTCTGTTTCTTTCTTGGTTTACTTAATGTGAATGAGATTTCTTCATCCATTAATAAGCTTTGAGCTCTGACCCAGATCACATGGACCCTATGATCACATTTAGCATGGGTCACATGGAGCCCAGTGTGGGAGGAGCTTGTCCAAGTCAGAGAGTGAGAAAGAGCACAGAGCAGAAAACAGAGAGCAGAAAGAGAAACAAACTGTGAGTGGGCAGAGGGAGGAATTTGCCTAAGGGAACTTGTTTTTGTGGGGAGGCCTGACAGAAAGAAGGTTTGGAATGTTTGCACTCTCTGGATTAGTGATGAGTACCTTGTTAAATATCACCTCCTGGTATTCTAATGATGTCCCAAATAAATATTTTGGTTTTGACTTTGAGGAAGAGTTTATTATATTTTGCAAATCTACCCGGGAAATACATATGCAAATTCATAGAGACTGTTATGGGTAATACATTGGCAGTCCAGTAGAGGAGTTTAATTTGGGCAGCATGGTTTTTACTATATTGATGTGGTCCTTATAAATATCAGCAAATTTAAATTGTTGAGACTATTTTGTAACTAAAAGAATGTATTTAGAAGACTGTAACTTTTCTAAAATTTCCTTTGTCAACTGTGTTTACACACCAAAGGCTGCAGAATTTTGTTTTCTTCTCAGAAACAGTGTGTTTGTCATCAATTTTATTAAAAGTTTATTCCTTTGACCTCTGCAAGATTATGCTCAACTTTGCAGAATAATTTTTCAGCTACAAATAATTTTCTTTGCATTTCTGTATCTTAGTCTTGTCTTTTCCTTCATCCTAGTTCTGGGAAATTCTCAGTGGATTACTTTATGACCAATCCTTTCTTGTTTAAGACAGTAATTTCTATTTCATCTATCATCTCTGGAAATTTTCAAATGTATCTAGCTGGTGAAACCTATGGTGGCTTTCTGCTAGGGTACTATGGATTCTATTGATTTTTGCATCTGGTTTTTTTATTTGCCAGGTAATTCTTTTCATAATTTCTGGAAATATTATATTTAGAGTTTTATTTCAATATAAATACATTCAATAATTTTCTGGGAGGCCAGGTTCTTAGATTATGTATCCAAATTGTGTTTTCAATTTTATTTTACTTTTTAATTTTTTTTTTTAATTTTTGGAGGAGAGAAGGCAGGGTAATTGGGGTAAAGTGACTTGCGCAAGGTCACATGGCTAGTAAGTGTTTAAGTGTCTGAATCCAGATTTGAACTCAAGTTTTCCTGACTCCAGGGCCAGTGCTCTATTCACTGTGCCACCTAGCCACCCCATTCCAAGTCAATTTTAAAAATTATGTAAGTAAAAATTACAGATGAATTATAGATTTTGGATGGTTTAAAAAAATATTTTAACCCCCAATAAAGTCACAATTATCATTTTACTGAGAAATTGAGTTCTGACACATCTATTTTTCTAGGTGTGCATAATTTCTATTTTTTTTCCTAATCCATTATTTGTATTTTTGAGTTTCTTGATAAGATATCAATCTTAATTTCATAGCTCTTCCTTTATTTAATTTTTTTATTAAGGTTTCAAAACATTTCTGGAATTCTTCTTGTTATTTTTAGTTTTAGTTATTCTGGAATTGGTCTATTCTTTTATAAATTTTTCCTAGCATTCTTTTAACCCTCATTTCTCCATTTTTATTAGAAATTTTTTTGCCAACTTATTTTCAGTATTTTCTTCACAGAAGATTTCCTTGTTGTGTTTGCTTTCCTTTTCTCTCTTTTGTTTATTATACCTTTGGATTATACTGTATGTTTTAAGATGTTTGGAAGAATCAGGAGGACTTTGTTTCATTTAAAACCTCTCAGACAGATTTCTCACAGTTTCAAAACTAAAATTCTCAGGAAAATCTGAGGAATTGGAAGAATTCATTGAGAATTTTACTCTAATAATTAGAGACTTCTCTTAAGAATATGTCAAAGCAATCAACAGATAGCAAATTGTATGCTCTTTTCAACCAGGTTCTTGTTTCCTAATTTTCTCTGGCTACAAATTAGAGAATACTGATAGAGTTATCAAATCTGAAACTCTTATTTCATCAGTTATTTCATCATTTATCTTGAGGACATAGCAGAATTCCTTTTATACAGTAGTCAACTAATGATTGCAGTGAATTTAATAAACTCACTTTTAAGATAACTTGATCATGATTTTGGCTTCTTGGCCCTTTTAAGGACCAGTGGATGTATTTGTACATGCTCTTCTCAAGAGTCCTATATGAATGTAAGGCTTGGAATGAGGTTGTTACTGTTATCAAATTATAGAATCCTAGATTTACGAGGCCACTCAGAGGTATCATCATAAAATGAGTTTAACCAATAACTCATATAAGATTTCTGGCATTAAAAGTATATCAGCAAGCACCCTAGCATACCCAGGATGGCTGTTAGCACAGGTTCTTAGATCTGCTTTTCTAAAGGAAAGCAACTCAAAATGAGTTAATAATCTTACTTTAATCAAACATATATCATTTACTTAATTCAGGGGGAAAAGTCAGCACCCTGAACTTCAGAGAGTACAAACACAAGTTACAAACAGAAGTTACAAGCAGACAAAGAAACAGATCAGCAGATGGGTTCCCAACCATCTGACCATTACATCCATACCTAGTCAGTTACCCGAGAGGAAAGCATCAACATCTGGGTTTTTCAAAGCCAGGGGGCTTGACAGCTTCCCAGAGTCTCATCTTGCCAAATCACACTACTCTTCTCAAAGTGAGCCCCAAAGAAAACTTCACATCAGGGCATATATATAGCTTTCTCCTAGATCAGAGAATGTCACACCCCTCTTGACCCACTGCCCAATCACAAAGCAACAAGGTACAGACATTCCCAAAAAACAAGCCTCCCTCCATAGGCTCCATGTGACCATATTCAGCCTATTAGGAAGCAGAGTATACTTTCAAATCTGGGAAGATTCTCAGAGTCACTTAAGCCACTTAAGCAAAGGGCCTAGAGGCAGGGGAGATCTTCAGATTCCCATAACAAAAAGTTACATGGACTTATTTTAGAAAATTTTAACTCCTATTCCCTTTCTTAATTGATTCAGAAATATAGTGTTGTATAATGGGAAAAAAACATACTTATTTGTAGTTAAAATATTTGGGTTCCTCTTCTGGCTCTGCATTTACTCCAGCTTGACTTTGGGGAAATCATTTACTTTATCTGACCTCTATATTTCTCATTTGAAAAATAAGAATAGCAATATGTGTACTTTATACCAAAGTATTTTAGATAGGATCTAATGAAATGTATGCTATATATGTGTATACTATGTATGCATTGTACACATACATGTGTTATACAAATAAGAGCTAATATATAATAATATATACAATACAATATAACTAATATAATAAATATGAGTTGGTTGTTGTCCTTCGTGCTCAAAGATGGCCAAAATAAAATCACTCTGTTGAAGTCAACTTAAAATGTACCTGATGGTGGCTGATCAGACCAATACAAAGTTCAGGAAGGCTACACCACAGTTCAGGCACAGAGAGTTTGTATTAACATTCGAAATGGAGATGTCTCTAAATTTGTACGTCTCCTGTTTCTTTTGAGCTATTGAAATTCTGTAATGTTCATATAGCAGTATCTTCCTTGATACAAGCATGCCATGCTGAATGGTCCTGTGACAGTATCTTTTTCATTTCAGAATCAATTCTAAAGTTCTTCAGAGAGACCTTGAGAGTATTCTTCCTGAAGACCAGTTGATTCTATAGACCTCTATGTGAGCTTTTGCCAAGACAAGAGATTTCTCCAAAAAAAAACGTCTTTTAGGCAAAGATACTTTTGGCATTCAAACAGCATGGCCAGCCCATCATAAGTGTGCTCATTGCAGTAGGGTTTGAATGCTTGTCAGTTCAGCTCAAGAAAAGACCTCAGTGTCTAGTAATCTTATCTTGCAAAATGGTCTTCAGAATCTTTCTGAGATATTTCAAATGGAAGTGATTCCTGACATGGCACTGGTATATTGTCCAGGTTTCACAGGCATCCAACAATGAGGTCAACACAATAGCTCTATAAACATTTAGTTTGGTAGGCAGTCTAATATCTTTTTTTTTCCCCCCATGTTTTCCTTTGGATGCCTCCCAAATACTGAGCTAGCTTTGGCAATGTATGCATCAACTTCATCATCTGTGTGTACATCCTTTGAAGGCATACTGACAATATAAGGGAACGTATTCAAAGCATTCAAAATTTTTCCATTTGATATAACCAATGAACCAACAATATTATGAGCTTACATATATATATATCAAAAGTATTATATGAATATGAACTCGTATTACTATGTATAGATAGCTAGTGGATGGAGTGCTCAACCTGGAGTCAGAAAGTCCTGAGTTCAAATATGACTCAAACACAAAATTTTCTTTGTGGCTCTGGGAAAGTTAACTCCTGTCAGCCTCTTTTTCCTCATCTATGAATATATACTCATACAGATTTACATATACGTGTGCATAAATACAATTATATGTGTGCATATATGTATGTTCATGTTTATAAGTAGAAATGTGTGTGGACATATGTGCATATTCATACACTCACATATTCATGCATTATATATCTTAGGTAGCAAACCTTCATCAAAGAAATTTCATGTAATTATTTTCTCCCACTTAACTGCTTCCTATGTTATACTAAACACATGAGTTTTGTTTCTTCATAAGTTTCGAAATTACATCTAATCAAATTATCCATTTTACCTTCTATTATACACTCTCTCCCTTGGTTAGTTGAAAAAGATATCTCCTGTCCATATCTCTGAGAGGTACATAATCTGCTTCTCTTCAAATGATTTTGTTGTATGGTCTTTTAATGAATATGTTATTCATTAAAAGTTACATATTCATTTAGAATATATAGTGAGATAGACCAAGCTCAATTCCTAACAGATTCTTTTCTAGGTTTCTCTGGAGATTTTGTTTTCAAATAAGGAATCCTTTTCTTGATAATTTATTCTTCTGTTTTATTGAATACTGAGTTATTGAGTTTCATTTTTCTTAATTCCTTTCAGTCTACTCTCTTCCATTGATTTACCTGTATTTTTAACCAATACCAGATAATTTTGATGACTTGTACTTTACAATAATGTCCAAAGTCTGGACTGTTTATATTTCTTTCCATTATTTTCCTTGATATTTTAGCTATTACATTTTTCAAAGTGAATTTTGCTATTATTCTGTTGATTCCTATAAATTATCTTTGATGATTTGATTGGAATGCATTGAAATTTATGTTAATATAGATAGTATGTAATTCTATTATATTGCTATAGTTCAGCCATGAACATTGACTAGTACCCCAGGTATTTTTTTTTCTTTTTTTCATTCCTTTGTAATTAATTCTATACAGTTGATTTCTGTACTTTAGTAGACTGATAGGCAGATACTTTATGGATTTTGCTGTTATTTGAAATCAGATGTCTATTTCTATTAATGCCTTTGAGAATTTGTCATTGTAATATAGAAATACTATTGATTTTTTAAAGATTTATTTTGTAGCCTGCAGTTTTTCTGAAGCTATTAATTACCTCAATTAGTATCTTCATCAATTATCTGGGATTTTCACCAATAAGCCGAAGTATTTTTATGTCTAAGAAAGGTTCTAAATAAAATTTTTAAGTCTAAATTTTAAATCAACATTTTTGTTTTGTTTTAAATCTGTTAATTCTATACAAAATGGAGAGAGGAACATTAAAATTTCTAGCCACTATTGTATTTTTGTCTACATCTTTTCCGCCAATTTAATTTTTTCCCTTATAAATTTAGAGGCTAAAGGTTTTGGTGCATAGAAGCTTAACATGGATGGTAGTTGTTATTGATGGGTTGTTCCTTTCATAATATTTTCACATTTATCTCTTTTTTGTGAGTAATTTCATTTTTGCTTTGTTTCCTAAATTATTTCAAATACTGCTTTATCAGATTCAACTAGCTAATTTGTGGCAATTTTTTCCCCCTAGCCTCTCACTTTTACCTTGTGTCTTTCCTTTTTTTTTAGGCATGTTTCTTAGCACCAGGTTTTGTTTTCCTTCTTAATCTATCAATCTTTTTTTAAAATTTTTATTGGCTTGTTTAATCTATTCACATTTAAAGTTGAATTAGATTTATATTTTCTCCAATTATCTCTTATACTGTTTGTTTTTTTCCCTCTAAATTAAAATTTTCTTTTTTATTTCTCTGCTAAGACAGCACTTGGTTCTTTCAATTTTAGCAATTTAAACCATTTTATGAACTTCTTATTCCCACTGATTCTTTTCTTTGTGCCACCAAATATGCCTCTGTCATTTGTTAACTTTTCCCCATAGTGTCACAATTTTACTTGTTATTAGTTTCTCTTTAAAAATTAAATCTAATTCTTCCCATTTTCCCCTTTTAGTCAAGTGATTAAGTAAAACTTCCTTTCCACTCTCCTCCTTAATTTGTTTTGTTTATTCTAGACTTTTCTTTTTATTTATGACTTTTATAGTCGTTCCATGTTTATTTTTATTTTTATTTGCATGTAGTTGTTCCTTCCTCAGGCACTCTACACCTTGTGGAAATAAAGTTTTATGGTATTTATATTTAGTTCTCTCTTCTAAAGTGTTTCTATGTTATTTCCTTGTAGATCTTGGTCCCTTGTTTGCTTTTCCTGTTTTAACTACTCTTAGGAAAAAAAAATCTATTGAAGGTGATAAAAGTTTTGCTTCATGGTAGAAATTTTGTGATGTCCCAGATTTTTCTGTTCATTTCTTCCATTTGTTCTCATCTAAGATCATTGTCTGCTCTTTTATTTCAATTTGCCATAAAATATCTTCTCTGGGTTCTTGCCCTCTCACTCTTTTGGTTGTCAGTTGTGTCTAGGAGCATTAATTTCCCTTCTCCCAAAGCAGGATGAATAGTCTCTCTCTCTCAGGCCCAAACCCCTGCAGATTGTTGCCATTTTAATGTCCACATTCTTCCTTTATAGAGTATCTATCTGACCTTATGCAAATGTTCTTAAGTGAGACCTCCTCCCACCACAGGCACAAGATTCCTCCTTTTTTCCCCCTTACTTCTCTCTCTTTCCTCCCTCTTCCTATAAGCCATCTCCTTCCTGAGAGATTAGGTATGTTCCCATGATTTCTAATCTTTGACTGATTTATTTGGGTTTGTCATATGTTCTCTTCTGTCTTCTTCATCTCTCCTATCTTCTGTGTGCTTTAGTTTTATAATTTAGCCCCCCATCTACTCCTCCCCCCCAAAACAACAGAAACCATTGATTCACCTATAGGGAGGGTGAAGCTCAGCATACAATGTTTCAATATTGCTTCTCCACCACCTTTTTCTCCATTTGACTGCCATTTTTCCATTTCTTTCCTTATGAAAGAAATCCCTTAAGACTGCCCATGTTGTTGTTATCATTCTTATGTTTTTCTTTTTATTTTTTTAGGGGAGGGATTATTTTATTATTGGTGCCTTTGTTGGTTGTGTATTTGTTTATTTTTCTTCATTTTCTTTTCTCAGGCATATTTAAAAAGCAAATAATTTCTTCTAGCCAGGTAGGAATACTTTAAATACTTTTCATTGAACTTTTATTTTTTTCTCATTACTGTATAGTCTCATACTTACAGAGGATGTCCACTTGTACCATATCTTGAAGTCCTTTGCTCTTTGGAAAACATTACTCCCTTACCTCCTGTAGTTTCTTGTGGGTGCAGTATAGTTTTATGTTACCTAAATTTCTCATCCTGTCTTATTTGAAGATCTCCCTCCCAATTGTTTACATTATTTCTTATTTATCCTTGTAATCATTTAATTTAACCTCTCTGGGATTTGCAGTGTGTGCCATGCTCATCCCTAACCACCATCCCAAAAGTAATCTGTGGATTCTTTTTATTTGTACTTATTTTTCTGCATCCAAAAGTTCTTGATAACTTTCTCATATTACTTTTTGAATTATGGTGTTCACATTTTTCTTATTTCTCATGTTCTTCTGGGCAACCTAGAATCCTTAAATTCTCTTTTTACATGCTGTCTTTGAGATTGATCATTATGTTTTGCTTCTATCTTGTATCGTGTTTTCTTTTATTATTACTCTTCTTTGCTTCTCTTCTTTCAGATTATCCTTTACTTTGGTATATTTTCATTCCCGATTTGTAGTTTTCTCTCTCTTTTTTTGTTTCTTGGTGAGATTTATCACTGTGTATCCAAGTTTTTTTTCTTTTCTGCATATTATTTCTGTTGTGCAGGTCATACATCCAGATTTTGAAATTTTTCTTTTTCTTTTAAACCATTCAGGAACATTCTTCTGTGGTTCCATTCTCTCTTGAGAATCCACAGGATACTATGACTCATTAAGTATTAGTTCTTTTTTTTTTTTTTTTGGTCTTACAATATTTATTCATAGATGCCTAAATTTGATTACCTGATCCAGAAGTTGTATTTCTCTCCTTTTATTGATACTTTTCCTCTTGTTATATCTAATTATTTTTGAGATCTTTAAGTGAAATTTTCTTCCTGCTATGATGCTTATTAATTTCAATCTTTTATTCATTATATTCCTCTATCACTTGTTTTATGATTACTTTCCAGATGATTGCAATTTCGTTGGAACTAGTACTCAAAGATAACTCAGTCCTCTCCCATATTAGGTAATTCGTATTCCACTGACCTTGTTTTCTGTCTTAGTGAGTCCTAGTAGGAGAAAGAACTGGCGCCAACTTTATACTGGGTCTTTTCCCTAAGCTCTAGTGGAATGCCATATATAATGGTGTCAGCCCAGTTATCTGGATGAGTAATTTTGCAGCACAGAACATGACCATGATGCAGTCCTAACCTGAGAAACTTTCACCTTTTGATTTTCTAAGGCACATGAATAAAGGAAAGAGATGAGTTCTCTCCAAGTCTGAGGGTTGGTTTTTGTAACCTAGTCAGATTATAGCGGCTGGTAGTGGTGCTGAAAAAGCATATTAGATGTAAGTTCATCAGATTTTTAACCTCATTAAAGTTTTTAGTATCTTAGTAGAAACAATTGATATGGCTTTATCTCTTTTTTATAATTTGTATTTTGAATAAGCTGGAGAAGATATTATAACATCAGTATGATATCCATAACATCCAAAGCAGCTATGAATATGTTAGTGTAGTTCTGAATCACAAAATATAACAGATTGTCCACATGGAAAACAGAACCAAAACATTTATTCAAACACCAGAAAGCTGAATCCCAACACCAGAAAGCCAAATCTATCGTAGCAACCAAGAAGTCGGTACACATAACCAATGCAGAGAGCACCAACATCCCCAAGCCTTCCCTCAGTCAGGCCTTCAAAACAAAACAGACTTCTTTAAGCAAAAATGCCCCTCTCGCACTCACACTAGCTTTTCTGTCTCTGAGCTGCTTGCTCCTAGTTCTGGTTCTGCTCCCGCCTGCTCCTTTCCACTCCCCCCTTCCTGTGCCACCTTTTCCGCAAGCTGCCAGCCACCCCCACCCCCCACCATGGGATCCATGTAATTATATTTGACCTATTAAGGCAGGGAAAGTCTTCAAATTTGCTTAGACCTATTAACGGACAGGGAAGATCTTCAAATTCCCATCAATATTACAGATGTGAAGATTGGAGAAAGTTTCTATTCTTCTATCTTGTTAATTTTGTCCCTGAGAAGACTCTAGTTTCTACAGGCAAAGAAGTGACTTTGTCCCTTGACTGTGCAGCATTTGGAAGTGAACATGATGGGACAAATTATTTGTAGCAACCACTTTAAATGTGGGCCCAACCTAGCCAAAAACCAAGGTGATATAAAGCAGAGTATGCCCCAGTTTTTTGTGGGGTGGAGAGTAATACATTTGTACATCTGTTCTTGCTATTTTTAAGTAAATGTATCTGTTCTAAAAGATAATTTATGTAAATTTGTTAAATTTTATGGGGTCTTTAATTATTGGTATATTGAGGAAATACTAACTTACAATGACTATCATATTGAATAGATAACATTGGTTGATAGTGGAATAAACACATTGGGATTAGGGCTTGAGCCAATAACATTAAAGAAGTCACCTTGATCCCTCAGAGTACCACTAGAAGTCTAAGGGGAAACATTGCTAACCATCCTCTGAGGACCCAACTTGTCAACATATATGGGGGTTAGGTTAAGGATCACCAGAGTTTACATAATTTATGTGTTTTTAAATATTCATTTTATATGGAATGCAAAATATATAATAAACATGTATATATTTATGATCATATAAACATATATAATTGAATACATACAACACATATATATGTATATATGGACATATATAGGGAAATAGGTTATATATTCAGATACTAAATGTATACAGATATAATATAGACACACCAGAAAATTTATTATATTCCATTAAAAACTAGTAATTGTTACAGGGAAGAAACAATGGAAAGAAGTTTTAAGCCAATAGCATTAGAGAAAATAGGATGGGGTACCCTAAAATCCTAAGATCAAGATGACTTAGTGGTATTTAGGACAGTGACTCCCAGAGTATATATGGTTACATGTGAGGAATTGCTTGAGATAATATACAATATGTATACATCCACATCCACATATACATATATGTATATGTAATTCTATTTATGTACACATATATATTGCATATATAAACATGAGAAGGTAAAGATAGATTTTATATAAACAATACAAGTTGTTATATATATACCCATATATTATATGCATGCATGGATACAATATCCAAATCCATCTAATTAGCAATAATTATTTATAGAGTGCTTTCTGTTACAGAGCACTCTATATATATGTGTATGTATGTATAGAGCTTCAGTTTCCTGTAGACATACATAAATTTTCACTCATTCAAAAAAACGTTTAAGATAGAATTCATTCTCTTCTCATAATTAGACTCCTCTCAATAGCATTCCCAATCTGGACTAGTACAATGATCTTTGGATAACAAACTCCTTTGCAGGTATATGCTATGAAAAGCAAAATCTAGGATCTTCAAAACATGCATCTGAAACACTGACTACTAATTCTCAGTGCCATACCTAAGACAGTACTGTAACATTTGCTATTTTGACTTGGGATAGTTAATTCTTCCAGGTACATCACCTTTATTAAAATCCTTTTTTTTCTGTGGTATGTTAATAGCCAATGTTAGCACAGCAGGTGTAGCATAGTATCATTAACAAGGGAATTGCTTTAATACAATTTAGCCTTTCTATTTCACCTCTTTAGTGGCAATATAATTTGGATGCCATTTGTTCACATTGGCACCTGCAACATTATCTTCTCTGAAGACTTCCCACAAAATGGATTTGTTATGCCAGTCCTACTGGGGAGTGTCATTACCATATCTCAATGGGACTTGCATGGAAATTATTTTTGCCATTGAAGCAATATTGTAATAGGCTCTGACTAGGTGATTCCCTAACTGAAACCAGAATGTTGCCATTATACTTTCATACTGCAATACAATTCTGATCAAGTGCTAATTACTCGTATGCCAATATAGGTCCTAAATGCATGACTGGTTTCACCACAGAGGCAGAACAGGTGGCGTGTCCCAAGTGACAGAGCATTAAGGGTAACAAAAATTATAGAGATGTGAGTGTGTGTGTGTGTGTGTGTGTGTGTGTATGTGTGTGTATGCCTTTCTGCATATGTGTACTAGCATTTGTGAATTTGTGCAGAAGGATAAGTATGGTTGGAAGAGGCCAGCATTTTCCAGTTTGCCCAAGCTAAGCAAAAAATTCAAGTCAACTGCTGACTAAATTGATTAGCAAATTCAAGCATTTTCAGGGAGACAGGAGAATTTGTAGATGGACTGACAATGAATTTACCAGGTTTTAGCCTTTTTTTAAAAGAAAGAAAGAAATAACACTCCCATAAAATTAAGGGATAATCGTAAGGAAAAATACTAACATTGGGAGAATCAATTTTGCTGTGAAATATAGACCTCTGAGTTCATTGACTCCCCAAATAATAGTTGAGTATTTCAGCACATTTCTAATTGGGTCACAATAATAGAAATGCTGTTTCATACACGCAGTCATTTCAGGCATAAATCAGGTTCCCCTGAAATCAAATAGTCATCTTCCTGTCTTCTGTTACACATCATGCTGAAATATGCCATATTTATGATATAATGAAAAATTCAAACTGCAAGGTGAAACACCTGTCCTCAACAATACAGATATTGTTTGAAATGTCTGTACATACTCCAAGGTCTATATTTCACATATGTGCTAAAGTATTAATAAAAATACATGAATTTCCTATATTAATATTTGGGAGGCTTGTGCAACCTTCGTTGCCACTTATACTATGGGTTTACACACTGGGCAGATTTACTCGAAGACTGCACTCAGACTAACCAATCATATAGTGAAAGAAGAGATAAGAAAGGGACAGGGATGAGAGCAAAGAGTTAGAGAAGCAGGACTCAAATCTTATTTATGAAACAAATTGTATAATTGGAAGCAGATAATTTAAAATCTTTTTTTTTTTTTTTGCTTTTTGGAGGGGGGAAGACAGGGCAATTGGGGTTAAGTGACTTGCCCAAGGTCAAACAGCTAGTAAGTGTGTCAAGCATCTGAGGCCAGAGTCCTTCTGACTCCAGGACCAGTGCTCTATTCACTGCACCACCTAGCTGCCCCTAATTTAAAATTTTTAAGCCTCAGTTTCCCCACATCTAAAATGGGAATAATAACATTTGTACAACTTGTCTCATAGATTAAAAACCTTTAAGACTACATACATGTATACACATACACACACACACATATATACATACATACATATA
>CM053580.1:437080209-437102355 GCA_028627135.1 Pseudochirops cupreus | reverse complement strand
AAAAGCTTCCAAGAAACATGAAGATTGCCTAAAAGCTAGAGATCAGCTTAAGAAGGATTTTGAAAACCAAATGAGAGAAGTGGAGGAAAAATTGGGAAGAGAAATAAGAATGATGCAAGAAAATCATGAAAAGAGAGTCAACAACCTGACTGAAGAAATTAACACCTTAAAAAATAGATTAACTCAAATGGCAAAAGAGGCCCCAAAAGCCAATGAGGAGAAGAATGCCTTAAAAAGTCGACTTTGCCAGATGGAAGAAGAATCTCAAAATCTTTCTGAAGAGAATAATTCCTTCAGAATTAGAGTGGAGCAAATGGAAGCAAATGACTTCATGAGAAATCAAGATACTATCAAACAGATCCAAACAAATGAAACAATAGAAGGCAATGTGAAACATCTCCTTGAAAAAACCACTGACATGGAAAACAAATCCAGGAGAGACAACTTAAAAATTATTGGACTACCTGAAAGCCATGATGAAAAAAAGAACCTAGAAAGCATCCTTCAAGAAATTCTCAAGAAAAATTCCCGGATATTTTAGAACCAGAGGACAAAATAGAACTTGAAAGAATTCACTGATCACCTCTTGAAAAAGATCTTCAAAAGAAAACTCCTAGAAATATTATAGCCAGGTTCTGGAGTCCCGAGATCAAGGAGAAAATATTGCAAGCTGCCAGGAGGAAACAATTTGAATATTGTGGAAATACAATTAGGATGACCCAGGATCTAGCAGCTGCTACATTAAGGGATCAAAGGGCCTGGAATATGATATTCTGGAGATCAAGGGAACTAGGATTAAAGCCAAGAATCACCTACCCAGCAAAACTGAGTATAGGGGTCCAGGGGAAAATATGGTCATTCAGTGAGGTGGAGGACTTTCAGACATTCTTACTGAAAAGAACAGAACTGAAAAGAAAGTTTGACACTCCAACACAAGAAACATGAGAAAGTAAACATGGCAAAGAAATCATAAGGAATTTATCAACATTGAACTATTTACATGCCAACATGGAAAAGGGACAATTTTAACTGATGAAACTTTTCTCAGTATGAGGACAGGTAAAGGGAATACAAATGTATATACATATACATACACACATATTTATATAAGAGGGTTTATATATGCATACAAACACATATCTGAGTATGTGTTTATATGAATACATCGAGGGCACAAGATCAATTGAATAGGAAGGGACAATACTCTAAAAGGTGAAATCCTGAGGTGGGAGAGGATTAGAATGAGAAGAGACAGGGGGAGAAAGAATGGGGTTAATCATCTCATAGAAGAGGCAAAGGATAATTGTTACAATGGAGGGGAAGAACAGGAAGGCAAAAGGAAAGAGTCAACCTTACTCTCATTGAACTTGGCTTAGGGAAGGAATGACATAAACTCTAAACTGGGTATCTTGCCACACATGGAGATGAGAGGTGGGATGATGGAGGGGAGGGCAGGGTGGAATGGAGAGTTGATGGAAGTACACACATCTGTAGGCGGACAGGGACAGGGTAGACAATAGAACAAGGGGGGGGCGGGATAGGAAGGAGGTACTTATAAACAGTCTTTCACAATATTCCCACTGTGGAGAGGTTCTGCATAATTACACATGTACAGCCTGTATTTAATTGCTTGTCCTTCCAGTGGGGGTGGATGACGAGGGAAGAAGGGAAAGAATCTAGAATTTAATAGTTCTATAATCAAATGTTAAAAAAATATGTGTGTGTGTGTATACATACAATTATCATTATTAATACTATTAACTACATCCAACTTAAGATACACAGGCACTGTGGTAGGGAGATCCATCCTGCCCTACTGGAGGGTCAGAGGGGTGATGGGGGAGGACATAGGGGAGAATAGATTGGGGAATTGGTTATGCAGTGGGATGGCCGTTTTGGGGTGATGGGTGGGGGAAACATGGGGAGAAAATTTGTAACTCAAAATCTCGGGGAAATGAATGATGTAAACTAAAATAAATAAAAGTTAAAAAAGAAAAAAAAACAAATCAGTAATAGTCAAATGTATTCAAGAATCAGCCAATGAAGGGAAATGCAGAGCAAAGACATCCTCCACCCCTTCTGCACACACATACACACAAAGTTTTCCTTTCATCTCAAATCAATGAACAAAAGAAATATCATTTCATTGAACTCTAACCAGCATGAGCTCATACATTCTTCCCAAGTTTGAGAATTTCTTGATACGACTGTCATTTGATTTATTTCCTTTTTTTTGGAGGAAAACCAAATCCTGGAATGTCCATTTTCTTTCAGAGACATCTAGATTCTGAAAAGAAATAAAATGGAATGGGTCATCTCAAAGGGACATTTAGTTTCTTCATAAGGGGCATAAGGTATAGATAAGTATTTGCCTTTGATGAATTTCTCTGAACACCTTGGATGAAATGCCAAACTCATTATCAATGTCTGATTATTTATCTTTCTATCTGATTTTATGCCCTTAAGAAAATGTCTATAGAGGTTTCATACCATGTGTTTCCAATATAGAATTATAATGCAAAAAGAAAAAAAGAAAAGAAAACTTCTCAGGTGAGAAATTGTCTTATGGCAGGATACTTTGCAATTTTATCTTATTCCTTTCATCAAGTTACAAAGCCGACTTTTCCTCTTGAATTCTTTTAATTATAGAAGTAACAATTTTGTAAATGGAATTAGGGAACTGGTATATTATGGCCCATTCAGGACATTCACTGTGTCTTCCTCATTTTTGTTCTCTCCCTCAGTAATGGCTTCTACCTTTCTGCTGCAAACATGTTCTAATTTCTCTCGACTCTGCTGGCTTTAGACCCTGTTGAACAGCCAGCCCTTGTTTCTTGATATTAAGTCCTCTCTTGTTTTCCATGATGCTACTTATGGTGATCTATTGTGACCACTCTATTCTATTGTCACTGCTCTTCCATCTTCTTGGTTAGGTTAATTTCTTCAATATATATGTAACTGCCTCTCCTATCCCCCAGGCCCACTATCCTTAGTCCTCTTTCCTTCTCCCATTGTTCTTTTTTTTAAAATTTAAATCATTTTTAATTTTTTTCCCAATTAATTATCAAGGAAAAATTTTAGCATTCATTTTTACATGATTTTGAGTTACAAATTTTTTCTGTCCCTCCCCTCCCCTCTTCTGAAAATGGTAGACAGTTTGAAATAGTTTATGCATGTGCTATCACATAAAACATATTTCCTTATTTGTCACAGTTTGGCAGAAGAAACAGATCAAAAGAAAATAAAACCACAAGAAATAAAAAACTAAGTTAAAAAATGCTTCAATATTCATTCTTAGTCCATCAGTTCTTTATTTGAATATGGATAACATTTTCCTCCCATGAGTCCTTTGTCCTTGTCCTATTGGATCCTTGTGTTGTTGAGAAAAACTGAGTCACCCACAGTTGATCCTCATATGCTATTGATGATACTGTGTACAATGCTTTACTGATTCTACCCATTTCATTTTGCATCAATTTGTACAAGTCTTTCCAGGTTTTCATAAAATGTTCCTGTTCATCATTTCTTATTGCATAGTAGCATTCCATTATGTTTATATACCACAGTTTGTTCATTCATTTCCCAATAAATGGGCATCTCTTCAATTTCTAATATTTGGCCACCATAAAAAGGGCTGCTATAAATATTTTTGTACATGTAGGTACTTTCCCCCTTTTATGATCTATTTTGGATACAGACTTAGTAGTGCTGTTGATGGATCAAAGAGTATGCACAGTTTGGTTGCCCTTTGGTCATAGTTCTAAATTGTTGTCCAGAGTGCTTAGATAAGTTCACACCTCCAACTAAAGTGCATTAGTTTCCCAATTTTCTCATATCCCCTTCAACATTTATCATTTTCCTTCTTCCGTCATATTAACCAATCTGATTCTTCTAACGTAGTATTTCAGAGTTGCTTTACTTTACATTTCTCTGATTAAAAGTAAATTAGATTACTTCTTCATATGCCTTTATATATCTTTATCTGAAAACTACCTCTTCACATCTTTTGACCATTTATTATTTTGTGGAATGGCTTGTATTCTCATAAATTTGACTCAGTTCTCTACATATTGTGAAATGAGTCCTTTATCATAGACACTTATTGTAAAGATTGTTTTCCACCAGTCTGCTTTCTTTCTAATTTTGGTTGCATTGGTTTTGTTTGTAAAAAAGCTTTACAATTTAATATGATCAAAATTATCTATTCTACATTTTGTAATGGTCTCTGTCTCTTGTTCAGTCATGAATTCTTCCCCTCCTCATAGATCTGACAGAGTAGGCTAATCCTGGCTCTTTTAATCTGATTGCTTCATTGTCTATGGCTCCTTATCTCTTTTGGCTCTTATTTTGTCTAAAATCAGGATTGTTAATCCTGACTTTTTTTTCACTTCCACTGAAGCCTAATAGATTCTGCTCCAGCCCCTTACCTTTTCTCTGTCTTTGTCTTTTGGCTTCAAGTGTGTTTCTTGTAGCAACATATTGTAGGTTTCAGGTTTTTGATCTCTGGTATCTGCTTCTATTTTGTGGGAGAATTCATTCCTTTCACATCCACAGTTATGATTACTTACCTGTATATTTCCCTCTATCCTATTCTTCCTCCAGTTTGTCCTCTCTCTCCTTTTACCCTTTCCTTCCTCACTAGTGTTTTGTTTCTGTCTACCACTTCCCCTGATCTGACACCCTTCTGTCAGCAAACCCTCCCCCCTTCACTTAATCTCTTCTCCTTACACCTCTCTTTTGGGCAAGTAGATTTCCATATGCCACTAATTGTGTATATTATTCTGAGTCAATACTAATGAGAGAAAGTTTCAAGTGATGCCTATCACCCAACCTCCCATTTTCCCCTCCACTATAAAGGTCTTTGTCACTTCTTCATGAGTGACATTTTGACCAATTCTACCTCTCCCTTCCTTCTGCACCCTTTGCACTCCTCTCTCATCCCTTAAAATTTTTTTTTCATTCCCCTAAATTCACCTTATACCTGTACCCTCTTTGTATGTATATTCCTTCTATCTGTATTACTAGTAATACAATTTTTAAGAGTTACAAGTATAATTTTCTCATGTAGGGATATATGAAATTTAGTTCAATGATGTTTTCTTTTCCCTTTTAACCTGATTATGCTTCTCAAGGATCTTGATATTGAAGTTTATTTTTTTGGTTTAATTCTGGTCTTCTCCTTAGGAAGGCTTGAAATCTTTCTATTTCATTGAATAGCTATTTTTCCCCATGATGTATTATGCTTAATTCTGCCATATTCCTGACTCTTGATTATAACTCAAGCTCCTTTGCCCTCCAGTATACTCAGTATATTCCATGACCTGCAATCCTTTAATGTTGTAGCTGCAAGCCCTTTGTCATTCTGATTGTGACTCTCCAATATTTGAATTGTTCCTTTCTGGCTTCTTGTACCATTTTTTCCTTGACCTGGTAATTCTGTAATTTGACTGTAATGTTCCTTAGAGTTTTTTTTTTTTTGAGATCTCTTTCCTGAGATGATCAGTGGATTATTTCAGTGTCTATTTTGCCCTCTGGTTCCAGGATATCAGGGCAATTTTCCTTGATAATTTCTTGAAAGCTGCTACCCAGGACCTCATTCTGATTATGACTTTCAGGTAGTCTAGTTATTCTAATATAGTTTTTCCTAGGTTTATTTTCCAGGTAAATTGTTTTTCCATGAGTTATTTTACAATTTATTTAATTATTTTATTCCATTCTTTTAAATTTTTTTGATTGATTCATGGTGTTTCATATGGTCATTGTCTTCTACTTGCCAAATCCTTACATTTAAGATAGTGTTTACTTCAATTAGCTTTTGTACTTTCCTTTGCATTTGGCCAATTGTACTCTTTAAGGAGTTTTTTTTCCTTTCAGTGGAATTTTGTTTCTACTTGTCCATTTGGAAAAATTTCCAATTCCTTAAACAATTTTCTAAGTTGTTGATTTTTTTCCCCAAATTCTCTTACATCATTCTCTTTTCCCATTTCTTCTACATCTCTTATATGATTTTTATTTATTGTTCATCTATTTTTAGTTTTCAACATTCATTTCCACAAGATTTTGAGTTACAAATTTTCTCCCTGTCTTTCCCCTACCCCCACACCCCAACAGAGTGAGCCTACTGAATTCCTCTTCCCCCAATCTGTTCTCTCTTATATCCTCCCCCATATCCCTCTACATTTTTAGTGGGGCAAGATGGATTTCTATACTTCTGTGCCTGTATATCTTATTTCCCAGTTTCATGTAAAAAACATTTTTAAAAAATTCTTTCCTATTTCTTTATTCTTTTTCAGTTTTCAACATTCATTTCCACAAGATTTGAGTTACAAAATTTTCTCCCCATCTTTCCCCTACCCCTCACCCCAAAATAGCAAGCCTGCTGAATACCCCTTCCCCCAGTCTGTTCTATCCTATATTCTCCCTCATACTGCCCCTGCCCCCACAACTTTCTATTAGGGGAAGATGGATTTCTGTAGCCCAGTGCCTGTATATCTTATTTCCCAGTTGGATGTAAAAAGCAACTTTTTTAAACATTTGTTTTTAAAACTTTGAATTCCAGATCCTTTCTCTTCTTCCCTCCTCACCCATCCCCACTTGGAAGAAAAGCAATTCAAAAGAAGTTGTACATGTGTAGTTACGCAAAGTATTTCCATAGTAGATATATTGTGAAAGACTGAATATATTTCCCTCCATCCTATCCTGCCCCTCACTTATTCTATTTTCTTCTCTGACCCTTATCCCTTTTCAAAAGTGCATGCTTCTAACTACCCTCTCCCCTAATCTTCCCACACTTCTATCATCCTCCCTCTTATCCCCTTCCCCCCTACTTTCCTGTAGGGTTAAGATACCGAATTGAGTGTGTATGTTATTCCCTCCTTAAGACAAATTCAATGAGAGTAACGTTAACTCATTCCCTTTCACCTTCCTGCTCTTCCCCTCCATTGTAACAGTGTTCTCTTGCCTCTTTTATATGAGATAATTTACAATAATCTATCTCTCCATTTCTCCTTCTCTCATTATATTCCGCTCTCACCTTTTAATTTTATTTTTTAGATATCATCCCTTCCTATTCTGTGCCCTCTGTCTATGTTTACATGCACCCAAATATACACAACTCACATATGTATTTATATACCCATATACCCTCTAATATATCCATACATATGTATCTATACATATATACATTTATATTCCCTTCAACTATCCTCATACTGAGAAAAGTCTCATGAGTTACAATTATCATTTTTCCATGTAAGAGTGTCAATAGTTCAACTTTAATGAGTTTTTTATGATTTCTTTTTCCTGTTTACCCTCTCATGCTTCTCTTGCTTCTTGTATTTGAAAGTCAAATTTTCTGTTCAGCTCTGTTTTTTTCAGCAAGAATTCTGGAAAGTCCTCTATTTCACTGAATGACCATATTTTCCCCTGAAGCATTATACTCAGTTTTGCCGGGTAGATGATTCTTGGTTTTAATACTCCCTCCTTTGACCTCCAGAATATCATATTCCAAGTCCTTTGATCCCTTAATGTAGAAGCTGCTAGATCCTGTGTTATCCTGATTGAGTTTCCACAGTACTAAAATTGTTTCTTCCTGACAGATTGTAATACTTTCTACTTGATCTGGGAGCTCTCAAATCTGGCTATGATATTGCTAGGAGTTTATTTTTTGGGATCTTTTCCAAGAGGCATTCAGTAAATTCTTTCAATTTCTATTTTGCCCTCTGGTTCTAGAATATTAGTGCAATTTTCCTTGAGAATTTCTTGAAGGATGATTTCTAGGCTCTCTTTTTGATCATGACTTTCAGGTAGTCCAATGATTTTTAAATTATCTCTCCTGGATCTGTTTTCCAGGTCAGTTGTTTTTCCAATGAGATATTTCACATTGCCTTCTATTCTTTCATTTGTTTTTTATCTGTTTTGTAGTCTCTTGATTTCCTATAAATTCATTAGCTTCCATTTGCTCCAATCTAATTTTGAAGTAATTGTTCTTTTCAGTGAATTTTTGAAATTCCTTTTCCATCTGGGCAATTTGGCTTTTTAAGGCATTCTTCTCCTCATTGGCTTTTTGGGCCTCTTGCCATTTGAGTTAGTCTATTTTTTAAGGTCTTATTTTCTTCAGTGTATTTTTTGGTCTCCTTTAGCAGGCTGTTGACTCTCTTTTCATGATTTTATTGCATCATTCTCATTTCTCTTCCCAATTTTTTCCTCCACTTCTCTTACTTGATTTTCAAAATCCTTCTTGAGCTCCTCCATGGCCTGTAACCACTTCATATTTTTCTTAGAAGTTTTTGATTCAGGAGTTTTGACTTTATTGACTTCTTCTGGTTCCATGTTTTGATCCTTTTTATCCCCTCTAAAAAGATTATATAGTCTGATTGTGCTTCCTCTACTTGCTCATCTTGCCAACCATTTACTTGAGTTTTGAGCTCTTTGCCATGGTAGAACTCTGCTTCCAGAGTGGAGAGAGCTTTGTTCTAAAATGCTGGGGTTTTACAAATGTTTTCAGAGGTCTGAGGAGGGCACCGTCTCTATAGCCAACACAAGCTCTGGCACACTGGTGATTCTCATCCCAGGACCACCACCAAAGAGAGCTACTCAAATTGAAGCACTTCAAAGGAAGAGTGATCCTCCTCTGAATATTTGCTTGATCCCGCTAAGATCTGCAGGGCAGGAGCTCTGGAGGAAGGTAGGTGGCAGCAGCAGCAACCACTGTGCCTCCACATTTTCCTGCTTCTACTCCCTCATATATGATTTTTATGTTCTTTTTTGAGCTCTTCCATGAGTTCTTTCTGGGCTTGAGACAAGTTACTGGTTTTCTTTGGGGTTTTTCCCATGGATGTTTTGACATTTTTGTCCTCTTCTGCATTTGTGTCTTGGTGTTCCCTGTCATCATAATAACTTCCTGTAGTCAGAATGATTTTGTTTTTCTTGTTATTTTCTGCTCATCCTTATTTTTTCCTTTTTAAAAAAAAATTGAGCTGTGCTCCCAGGGTGGAAGGAGCACTGCCTCTGGCTTCTTCTGCTAGGAGCTACAGGTCTTTGCTCTTTTCTTGGAGCTGTGCTTATGTTGCCCTGAAGCCCATGGGAGACTCTCATTCTGGTGCTGCACTGAGGGCTTGAGGTAGTGATTAGCTGTTGCTACTAGAGTATGTAGAGGGTCTGGTAGCTTACCTGGTGCTGAGCTGAGGTCAAAGTGGTAGTGTCTGGCATGTGTAGAGGTCCAGAGGGGTGTTTCTGCATTTCCCCATGCCTACACTAAAGCACATGCCAGTCAGGCCTCTGGAGGATGCCTTTTTGCCCAGGGCTACACTGAAGCACATTGTGGTTCTCAGAACTGGAGTCTGGAGATTCTATGGGCTGTGCTAAAGCAGATGGGGGGTCCTTGTGTTGGTGTTTGTCCGCTCCAAGATACTGCAGCTCAGGATCTCCTATTGGCTTTCTAGATGGGGTTTGCTTCTGGCTTGCTGGGATGCTTACTGTTCCATGTTGTTCCCCTTTTTCACTTGATTGAGATGAACCTTTCTTTCTGATCCTCCAAGTTTATTGGGCTCAAAGCTTGTTTTATCTCATCTTTTTGCTGATTCTGCTATTCCAGAATTTGTTTGCGGGCTCTCTTTTATAGTTGTTTGGAGGTGAACATGGGAAAGTTGCAGCTTTTTACTGTTTACTCTGTCTTCTTGACTCCTGAAAGTGTGTCTGGCTCTCACAGTTCTTTCTCTCCTTGTGACCTCATCCATCTCCTTGGTTTCAATCACCAGATCTGCAGATGACTCCCAAATCTGTGCATCCAGCCCCAGTATATCTCTTAATGTTTCTTATTTCTTTGTAGATATCTCAAAAGAGCTTCGAATTCAGCATGTCCAAAACCCAACTTATTATCTTGACAATTATACTATACTTCGGGCAACTTCATTATTTTTGTTTATATCTCAACTATTCTACCATTTATACAAGTTCAAAATATAAAGTCATTCTCAACTTTACTCTCTCTCTTCTCTCAGTCTCTGCATACCTAATCAGTGCCCAAAATTTTTCTTCATAGGTTTTTTTTGTAACTTCTATTTCATCTTTTTCATTTATAGAGAACCACTGAATCCTTCATCATTTTTCATTTGGAATATTGGAAACATGTCCTAATTGGTCCCTATTTCTATTATCTCCCCTCTCCAATGAATTTTTCATACGATTTTCATATTCATCTTAATCAGATCTGAACAAAACATTGTTTCTTTACTGCTAAAGGATAAATGACAAAATCTTTACCTTTGTGTCTAAGGTACTCTCTTGTATCCTGCTCTGAGATAGTGAAGTTTTCCTCAGAATTGGAAGATAGAAAGTGTGTCAATCAAAGAGGTCCTGGATTAAGGAAACAAAGAAGAATGATCAGTGATTTTATTTCTCTCATGTGTTATTAAACCATTTTTCTTTGAGGGCTTTTTTTCATTTGGTCCCTCTCTTTTCTTTTTCTTTTCCTTTGCATACCTAGGGGTTTTTGTTGTTCTAAATATGTTTTCCCTTCTACTCTATATATTTTCCCCTCCCATCACAACTTCAAGTAGTTCTAAAAGATGAATGGCTAAAATTCTTGCTCCATCTTATATGCCTGCAGTCTTCCTAATGCTATAGAGGCTGACACTGATGTATTGGGCCCTTTGAGAACTTGGCTTGCAATAATCCAATTGTACAACCATGTCAGATATTCTATAGAATGGAAGAAATAAAGCACACTGAATCCTGAATATGCATTTCTATTAAGGTTTGGGAAATAAATGTAACTCAACCTTGGCTATGGGAAAATGTTAAGACATGCTGTAATCTCTTCTAAATTAAAAGAATAGTTGAATAATAGAAGGGAAATTGAAAATTCTTCTCCAGTGTTAGGTGAAGAAAGATCATAGAGGAAGATCATTTCTTTTCCCCTCATACCCAGAAACAAGGAAGGTGCTCACATAAGGTTTCAGAAGAAACAATATAAGGACGCTCTTAAAGTGTCTCAGAAGAATTTTGGAATCGATTTCATGACATGGGAAATTATAGCAAAGGACCACCTAACATGCCCACTTTAAAGAGGCCACTGGGCTCTATGAGCAAAGTAGAATTGAAGTAGCTCAAAAGAAATTCAAGATGCACAAATTTAGAGAACCCAGCTCAAATGTTCACATGGACTATTTGTGCCCTGTCTGTGGTAAAGTCTTCCATCAGTCAGTTAGACGTACTGCAACATGACTTTTACATAGTGATATCATTTTGGTCCTTTTCAAGAATGAGGAACAGCCATTAGGACACCCAGAAGAATTGAGACATGCATTCATATGGAACAAGGAAAAACTGCAGTAGGATAAGTTGCATAGATTTGTACCAGATATTTACTTAAAGATTTCAGCATGGTAAACTTGTGCTTGACCTGCTGTATTTGTTAAATTGAGAAAACAGATATAGTAATAAAAGTTTTACATGCTTACTTCTTTGATATCATCTTTTCATGTTATGCCATTTAATTCTAAGGCCTGAGGAAAAGTATCTCCTCTGCTAGGATTTTTTTTTTTTATCCATACATTCCTACCTCTAGAGATTTGCTCAGAGGATCCCAGAATGCTCTTCTTAATGAAATCCTGGCCATGCTTCAAGATATGTCTTACATGGTACATGCCTTAACTATACCATCTCTCCTCAGATCTCTCATAACACTTTGTTTCTAATTCTCCTATGCTAAAATCAGATTCTATTTCATATCATTGTATTACATACACATTTTATTTCTCTCTCCTAGATTATAAGCTACTTGAAAGTATTGGACTGTGCCTTATTAATCTTAAATCTATCTCAGGCTCTCAGTGCCCTGAACATGGTAAAAAATTAGTAAGTATTTTCAACCTAATTCATTGATAGAATTGTATATCTCCTGGAAAATGAGTCCCTTGTTCTATTTTACATTATTTTTTTTCTTTTATTGATATTCTTTAGTTTTCCTCCTCCTGCTTTTAACTCAAATGCCAGAGATTTCTATGTAATCACTCAAACAGGTTCTGAAGTGCACTCCTCATTTTGTTCCTTTTGGAGAGTACAAAATTAATTGTCTACGTGGTAGCAAAAGGCCCTAGATACTTTTTTTGACTTTTAAAGATGGTGCCCCCCAGATAAGGTTACTAAGCAGCATTCTTTCATTTTTAGCCTAGTAAATCCAGAATTTCTGTGCCACAACACAGATAGAAATGCGTTATTTCCAGACTCAGCCCTGATAATGAAAATCATTTATAAATGACCAAATACTACAACCAATTAGCACAGGTAATGCATGTTATTACAAAAACTGCAATAAAGCTTTTTAGTCAAACAAACCAAAAGAAAGTTTTCCTGAACTTTCCAGGCTCAAGAGGCTGCAAGAGCTTAATTACAGTTAGAGGAAAGGGTGGGGGATGGGGAAACACTTAACAATGCTTCATTTGGGGCTCCATCTGTCTTCTCATTTTGTTCTCACATACTGACACATTTACTCAAAAAACAAGGCACTGAAAGTAAAGCCAGGAGTGTGTGGAGAATTTCAAGCATAATATGAAATCAGTGAAGGCCTTTCTCTTTTGCTGTTGTTTTATTTTGTTTAGTTTTTTTCCCCTTTCTTTTCTGCTTCTGACTGAATTATTACTCTGGAAATATTGTTCCTGAAGGGTTTAAAAAATTAGGGACATATTTTGTTTTGAATGTCAGTTGAGTCAAAGCTGAAAGTTTATCATGTTTAGTAATAGCCTAGTTAGTTATCTTCCTTCTTGAGAATTTGTATAAGTAGGTTGAAGAATGAAAAGATCTTATTGAAATAATCCTGCTTTCCTACACACAGGCCCCTATTCACAGACTCAGAAGAAAGAGTTATAATAGCAAGAGCAAACTGGAATGGAATCAGGGAAGCAACCTTCGGCTTGTCTCCTTAAAAAGAAAACTCTAATATACCTTGGTTGAGAAATGGAGATTTCTAAAAAGAAACAACAAATAAAAAAATGTAATGGAGAGCTAAGCAATTGCCTAATGAATTCAATCACTAAGCACAGCCAAACTGAATTCTTCAGCTAGCAAAAATCAGTAATGTACTCTTTTATCTGTGTTCACATAACCATAAAATCTTTGAGTCAGAAGGGATTTTATTATTGTTCCCATCTCAATGGTAAGGTTTTCTTTGGAACCAGATTATTTGGATAATTCTCTATCTGATCATTCTTCTATTGACAAACTGAATATGCTTTTGAAAGATGTCAATGAGATGAGAAAATAATGTGAATAAATTCTTTTAACAAATATATGCTCTATACAAACAAGGCTTACATGGAACAAATTGGAGGTAGTCTTATAGGGAAGGCTCTAGCATTAAAAGGAATCAGAAAAGGCTAAAAGCTAAAATGTGGCTGTCAGTCAGGAAATATTTTTAAACTACCTAGCATGTACTAAACATTGTGCTAACTGCTGGGAATACAAATATGGAAAAGACAGTCCCTGCCCTCAAGTACCATACAGTGTAATGCAAGAAGGAAAGAAGCTGAAAAGCAGAAATGAGGGAGAGAAGGTGAACATAATGGATAATTCTAGTGGAGTACAGTTGAGTGACACTAGTAGAGAAGGTTGGCCAGGGCCACTCTCCTTAAATGGAGGTTCTGGGAGCCTGTCAATCAATGGAAGGGGCCCAAGGACAAAGGGTACTGATGAGGTATGAGAGAGATGAAGAGAAAGAGAATTTCAGGCATGGAAGTCAGCCAGTAAAAATGCCCAGAGTAGGGAAAATGAGTGTCCTGTGTCAAGAATAACAACAAGGTCAGTGTAACTGGATCAAAGAGTAAATGGAGAATATATACGTATAAGAAGATTGAAAGGTAAGAAGGAGCCAGTTTATCATGAGATTTAAAAGTCAAAGAGAATGTTACATTTATTCCAAAGGGCAGGAAATTACCATTGGAGTTTATTTATGAATAGTGGCATGACACGGGACAAGCACTTTAGGAAAATCAATTTGACTGTTGAGTGGAATATAGAACACATTAAGGGAGAGATCTGAGGCAACCCAATAGGGTTGCAAAAGATGTTACAAAGGTAGAAACAGCAGAACTTGGAAATTGATTACATAGAGATATTGAGAGAGAATTAAAACTGTGATATCTTGTGTGTGAACCTGGGTGACTAGGTGGATTCTCGTGGGCAATTAGGAATAGAAGGTGGTTTGGGGAGGGAGAATCATAATTAATTCAGTTTGGGAGATGTTGAATTTAATATGATTACAGGACATCTAGTTCAAGATGTCTAGTAGGCAGTTGGAGATGTGAAACAGGTGGTCAGGAGAGAGATTAAGGCTCAACAACTAGATTTGACAATTATTTTCATAGACACGATCATTGAATCCATGGGAGTTGATGAGTTCAACAAGCAAAATTGTATAGGGATAGGAGAGGGCTTATAACAGACCTTTGGGGGACATTCATAATTAATTTTCATGACCTAATTGAACATCTAGAATAGGAGAATGAGAGTGAATAGTTAGGCACAAGAAGAACTAGGTGAAAGCAGTGTCATAAAAACCTAAAATGAAGAAGATATCGGGGGGAAAGGGTGATTAAAATTTTTAAAGCCTGTAGAGAAATAAAAGATGAGAATTGGGAATAGGTCATTAGATATGGTCATTAAGTAAACATTAGTGATTTTGGAGACAGCAGTTTCCATAGAGTGAGAAAGTTGGAAGTCAGAATTTAGAGAGTTGATATGTGACTGAGAAAAGAAGAGGAGGCACTGTTTTTGATGGCCTTCTCAAGGAGATTAGCCATGAAAGGGAAAAGAAATATAAGGTAATTGCTAGCATGAATGGATAGTTCAAGTGAGCATTTTTTTTAATGGAAGGAATGTGCTGGTATGTAGTTAGTAGAGAAAGTCAGTAGACAGGGAGAGATAGAAGATTAGTAAGAGAATAGGAAAGATAGAAAAGGCAATCTGCTGGAAAAGGTAGAAGAGAATGTGATCACCTGGGCATATAAAGAGGTTTTCTCTTGAAAGGGGAAGGGCTGCCTTCCCATGAAAAGGAGTAAAAGAAGAGTTAATAGAGAAAGGTATGTGAGTGATGTGAGATGAGAAAATAATGAGAGGGAAATATTAGAAAATAAGATTTTTTTCCAGTGGAATATAGAGGAAATTTCTCAACTCAGAGGGTGAGGGAAGGGAAGTCTTTAGAGTAGTGGTTCTCAACCTGTATGTCTAAAAGTCTTCTTACAATAGAGACTACGAGCTATAATTGATTATAGTTTTTGTAGATGATTATGACAATTTGAAAAATTAGGGCACAAAAGATTGACTTCCAGATATGAACACCCGTGAGTGATGCTTTCAAGTTCCTTGTCAATCAAAAGGACATGGAGTCTGGTTCCAGTAAGTTGTCTCAGCCTGAATCTTGGGGGGCACACTTGATTGTTCTATTCCCTGCCTTATTCCTCTTAGGAAACATACCCTAAGCAAGATGCTTGTTAATGAGAATTTAGGCCATAAAAATGCTAATGTTAGGTTCTGGATTGTCACAAAGGCAATCTTATTGATATTGTACAAAGTAACAGGCCGTAAGTAAATTGTTATCTGATTCTTGTACTCATTTTTTCCCCTCCACTAAACTACTTACAGCAACTCATATTTCAGATTTGTCACATAGAAGAGCAGGATAATAGATGGATGTATGCCAAAATGTAAATTCTCTTGCCCTACAGCAATGCTAAACTGATTCCTACTTTTTAATGTATCAAGTTAACTAGCTTTAACCTCAGTACATACGGAAAATTTAAACTTTTTAAAAGCATTAAATCATGTAATATACCCTTGCTTTTTAATATTGAATTTAGACATTTTTAAAAGTACATGTAAGAATATTAACATACACACACCTTCCTCATCTATATAAAATCATAAATTTTCATTAATATTATAGTTTTATATTTATCTAGTTTGATTTTTCATATGAGAAAAAAAGAATAGTTTATCTTTCCATTTGGGCTGATGATCCTCAGTCCTATTAGTAACACCTCAAATGTCCCTTCCTACTCTGAAGTTCTATAACATAGAGTATAATATATTGTCCCTTGCAGTAATGTTTCCAGAGATACCATGCTGCAAATATAGCTATTTTCACACCTGTGTTGGATATTAGACTATTCATAGAACCTTGTTAAATAAATTTCAGAATGAGACCCAGAAGTTTCTACAAATATCGTTTTATATTCCACTCCCTCCTCCACACTCACCGTCTAAGAGATAATGGCAAGCTACCACATTCACTCTTTTGATTTATCACAGATTGCTTCCCTCCAGGTGGGAGAAGAGTTGCACTCCATGAATGTGTTTATTTCTTATTTTAATTTGCCTTTAAATGGATATGAAAACACTAAGTGAATTGTACCTCCTATCAGACACATCACTTCAAGCTCTTTTTTCCAAGTTTACTGAAATATTGACCCTCATTAGGGTACTTTTAGGCAAATTGACTTTAGTAACTTAACTTGTTTACTAAGGATCCTTGATAACATCTTCACCCCCCAGTTTAATTATCTTGACTAGGACCGTGACAGGTGTGCATGTCACTCTAACTGTGTGTCAGTTCTTCTGGAAAACACATTTATGATCTCATGTTTCTAGGGTGCCATTTTGTGGACACTTGGACTGACTGTTTAATAAATAGAATACCCATGACCTGAAAACTTTAATGTGCTTCTTTCAATTTTTCACAGATTGTTTCACTCTGGGTAGGGAGAGAGTTGGACTTAATGAATTTGTTCAAATATTTAAATAGGCATTGCCCCCTTCAAAGCACTCACCTCAAAAGGCTATAAATTAGTCCAACGATATTGCCATTAATCCAAATATTTTGAGAATTCTTCTTTGTAGTCTGTTTTATGAGCCACAAAGGATAATCGGTATGTGACTGTTTGATTTCTCCAAATTGCAAAAATAATGATGAAACTAGGTGATCATTTCAGTCTGGAGATATAAAGCATCAAAGAATGGAGGATGCCAGTGATTCCCAGTGTTTTAGGGTTTTAAGATTACTCTAGTGTTGAGATATTTATTTTTCCATCATTCAGTATTTGATTTATAGGAAGTCACATATCTGAACTTTTTATGTGACCACTACTTCCTTTCTTTGTAAAGAATTGTGAATAGCTTTCCACATATCCAAAGTTTAAACATTTAACTAAACAAGAATTTTAATGAGGAAACATTTTCAGTGTAGTATGTTTGGTTCCATTGCTTAGATGATTGAATGAGTGTCAGAGACTTCCATTCCTCTACCTCCTTTGATATACAAGTCCAAGGAAGAGAATTGATTACAACAGAGCAAAATACACAGACAATCCAGTAACTAAATTTGGACTAGACAAAGAGATATGAACTTGGAATTGAAAAAGCTGGAGCCCAATCCCAGTTCTGTCACTTAATAACTGTGTGACCTTGGGCAAAATGCTGTACACTTATAAGCTTCAGTTACTTTATCCAAAAGATGAGGTGATCTCTGTTGCTATTGTTTATTTAGTAATTTTTCACTTGTTTCCAACTCTTCGTAACCCCTTTTGGGGTTTTCTTGGCAAAGACACTAGAGGGGTTTGCCTTTTTTCCCCCAGATCATTTTACAGAAGAGGAAACTGAGGCAAACAGGGCTAAGTGACTTGCCCAGGGGTAGATAATTAGTATTGAGGCTGGTTTGAACTCATGAATATAAGTCTTTGTCACTCCAGTCCCAGTACTCTATCCACTGTTCCCCCTAGCTGCCCTTCCAATCCTTAACATTTTCTATTTCAGACAAAAGAATTGCTTGGATAGTGGAGACAGGTCTATACCTGGGGGTGGGGTCTGAAGCAGGTGCACCTTCTCCCCTGCCTGCTACCTTTGCAAGGGAACTCATCAGACTGACAAACTTCCCTGCTAGGCAGCAACATAATACAGTGAATTTAGAACTGCTCTTGGAATCAGAAATATATGACATCAAGTCCTGCCTTAGACACTTAATTAACTGTGATTCTGGAGAACTCAATTATTTCAACTTTCAAATGGGAATACCAACAAAACTTATATCACAGAGTCTGATGGGGCCACTAGGTGTCAGGGATGGTTGAAGGTGCAATAAGGAATCCTATAGAGAGGAGATGACATCACAGGGGCTTCAAATAACTTCAGAGAGTTAGAGAAGAAGAGTATTTGGATTTGGATTTGGATTTGGATTGTTACATTGCATGCCAATTTCATTTGAGATGCTCAGCCACCAAGTGCCAGCTGCTTCCTTCTCCTTTTCCTGCCATTGTGTGTGCCTTCTCTGGACTTCCTCTCCTCCATCATTAAAAAAATGTGGACCAGAACAATGGATCACACTTTATGCATCTTAATCATAGACATGTAGCATCCCTTAGTGATTTGCAAAATTTCAAAGCATGATTTGGAAACAATCTATGCTTACAACACTTATGAATTCTATAAGTTTTTGGATCTTCTTATCAAAAAATAAAACAATAGCAACAAAACCAAAATTGTTTTTATTATGTTATATATACTTGCACTGTAATGATAAAGTGGAAAATATGCTTGATTTGGTAAAGCAGTCTAAAATCATGAAAATATATTATTTGTATACACTCAGAATTGGCTTGTCTTAAAATGTCTCCTTCCTTCCTCCAAGAACCAAGTTGTAGAAAAATTGTGCTTTTGGACATGAAAGTTGTGAGGGTGTGTGTCACAAGTCATTTCTTTTTTTAAATTTTTTTCTTTTTTTTTAAATTTTAATTTAGCTTCAAGGGCCAGAACACACACAAAGAATAAAGAAAAGAAACAAAAACATAGCAACTTTTAAACTTAAATATTGGAATTGAAATCTGAAGAAATTTTTAAAAAACATGCCATGTACGTAACAGAACATAAGAGAGGATTCAAAATGTGTAACAATAAAATTTCATTTGAAGAAAGTCTGTATGATAAATAATACACATTGTATTGAGAATTGTCCAACTTTTCTTTGCTTCCTTGTAAGTTTTCTTTTGTTCTCTGCTGTGCATTTTAAAGATTTTGTTCTTTTTTCACTTCCCCCCACCCTCCCTGAAGGTTACAATAAAGATTAGGTATATTTCTCAATAGTTATGGATATGTACATGCATATATATATATATATATATGTATATATATATATATACATATATATGTGTATAGATAGATAGATAGATATACAGACATATATTTTCTCAAACATATTCTACTCCTGATCTCTGTTTTTATGTTTGTGCATATCTCTTGTTTCTTATCCCTACTGCTCCTCTCCTTCACTTCTACCCATTACCTTGCCCTCCTATTACTTGCCTATCTCCTTCCAAGTATGCCTCTCCTATCCTCCCATTCCCATAAAACTAAACATCCTTCTATATCCCTATTTTACCTGTTCCCTCACCCTCCCCTGTAAAGATCCCTCCCTTGTCGTTTTCCCCCTCCTTATGACCCTACTGTTTTATTTCTTCTCATTTAGAAGACTTTTATACTCTTCCAAATATATATGTATTGTTCCCTCTTAATCCCATTCCTGATGAAAGTAGGATACCAGAACTACCAGCCTTCCTCCCCTATCTAATTCCTCTGTATCAGTTCTTCCTCTTGCACCTCATTTGTATGAAATAATTACTCTTTTTAGCTGTTCCCAAATAATTTTATTTTTAAATTCACATCATATTCAAGTTTACCCCAATCTTTCTTATGAGCTACCCAGTTATTAATAAAAATCTCAGACATGCATTTTACATATATAAAAAGCAAACGATCTGTCTTCATGGATAACTTATAATTAATCTTTGTTATGTGCCTTATATTTCTCTTGATTTTTGTATGTTAAATCTTTTATTATGTTCAGTTTTTTTTTTAACAAATTCTTAAAAAATCTGACAGTTTATCAAATGTTCATTTTTTTTCATTCAGGTTAATATTTAACTTTGCAGGGTATGATATTTTCGGTTGAAGCCCCAGTTCTTTTGCTCTTCAATATGTTGTGTTCCAAGAAATGTAGCCCTTTAATGTCTCTGCTGCTAGGTCATGTGTAATTCTAATTGTGGCACCATCATATTTACATTATTTTAATCTTGATGTTTTTAAATATTTTTCTTTGAGCTGGGGTTTTTGAAATTTGGCTATGATATTCCTATGACTTTTCCTCATAGGATTTCTTTAAGTGCTGATCTATGGATTTTTTCTATTTCTGCTTTCCTCCCTTGTTCTAATGCTTCAGGAAAATTTTCTTTAGTTATTTCTTGTACTATTGTATCAAGATTCATTTTTTGATCATAATTTTCAATTAGTCCAATTATTTTTTATATTTTCTCTTCTTGATCTATTCTCCAAATATGTTGTTTTCTTATGTTTCACTTTCTCTTCTATTTTTTCTTTATTCATGTTTTGTTTAATTATTTCTTGATCTCTTATAATTTCATTGGCTTCACTTTGCCCAATTCTAATTTTTGTTTATTTTCTCTCAAGATTCTGGATCTCCTTTCTACTAATACGTTGACTTTCCTTTCATACTCTTCTTATTTTTCTTGGATTCTTCTTCTTCTGGTTCTTCTTCTTCTTCTTCTTCTTCTTCTTCTTCTTCTTCTTCTTCTTTTTTTATAGTTTTTCCTCCATCTCAGTCATTTGATTTTTAAAATCCTTTTAAAGATCTTCTATGAATTCTTTTTGGGCAGTTATCCATTTGAGGTTACTCTTTGGGTGTTTCTTTACTTCGATATCCCCCTGCAGATAAACAATGGTCATCTCTATTCCCATAGTAGTTTTCTATGGTTAGAGTATTTGTCCTCTGCCTGTGATTTTCCTTTTTTTTTTTATAATAGTTAATTTTTGTAATCACCTCAGGCCCTGGGTATGGGAAATGGTGCCTCTTGCCCCAGATCTTCAGTTCTCCCCTCTAGCCTAGAACCAAAGCAACACTTCCAAATTGCTGTAAGTGCTCATCTTCAGAGGCTTTCTGCCCCTACTGCTTCTGCATTCATTGGGTGAGTGCTGGTCCCTTCCTGCCCCAGCTGCTCTTCATAACACAGCTAGGTCTGATGTTCCTCGCCAGCAGAAGTTCTCTGAAATCTTCTTCTTCTTGGTTTTTTCTTTTTTTTGAAGTGCCAAGGAAGTTTAATATTTTCTCTATTTCTTACAAGGGTTCTTTAATTTTTACACAAATTAACTTTTGTTTATTTTTAGTCTACATCATTCATTTCTACAAAATTTTGAGTTACAAATTGTCTCCCCATTTTACCCCTACCCACCACCACAAAAAAGTGCTCCCATGTTTACCCCCTCCTCCAATCTGCTCTGGCCTCCAATCCTCCCCCATCACTCCTCTGACTTTCCATTAGGGCAAGATGGATCTCCTTACCCCAATGCCTGTATATCTTAATTCCCAGTTGCATGTAAATAATGATAATAATTATTATAATTATATATATATATATATATATATATATATAAATATATATAAACATTTGATTTTAGAACTTTAAATTCTAGATTCTTTCCCTACCTCCCATCCCCCACTTACTCTATTCTCTACTTTGTCCCTGTCACTTTTCGGAAATGTGTGCTTCTAGCAACCCTCCCCCCCACCCTGCCTTCCACTCCATCATCCCCCCTCTCATTGCCATCCCCCTTACTCTCCTGTAGGGCAAGATACACATTTTAGAGTGCATGTCATTCCTTCCCTAACCCAAATTCTTTTTCTTTTTTCCCTTGGCAACGTTTCGTTTTTTTTTTTTTTTTTAGTTTGCATCATTCATTTCCACAAGATTTTGAGTTACATATTTTCTCCCCATCTTTCCCCTATCCACCACCCCAAAACAGCCATCCCAGTGTATCCCACTTCCCCCAGTCTATTCTTTCCTTTGTCTTCCCCCCTCACCCCTCTGACTTTTTGGTAAGGCAGGATGGATCTCCCAACCACAGTGCCTGTGTATCTCAAGTTCCAGTTGGATGTAGCTAATAATAATAATAATAATAATAATAATAATAATAATAATAATTGCATATATATATAGATATGTATTTATAACACTTGATTATGGAACTTTAGATTCTAGATTCTTTCTCTTCCTCCCTCGTCACCCAACCCCACTGGAAGGACAAGCAATC
>CM053580.1:437059657-437079709 GCA_028627135.1 Pseudochirops cupreus | reverse complement strand
GTGAGTTTCTCAGGCTGGGATGTAGGAGTTTGGTTGTTGACTTAGTCAGCTGTGGCCTGAGTATGTGGACTGAGGCCAGGGCCAGGATTCTCAGTGTTTCCCCTGAGTTACCTGAGGCTGGGGGTATTCTGTTTCAGGTTTCCACCTGTTTCTGTGGGCTGCTTCTCAGGCAGGCTCACTGTAGTAGAAGGGTGGGGCTGTGGTTTGCTGATTGGCCAGGTGGTTCTAAAGCACACCTGGGCTTTTGTTGTTAGCACTTGCTGGCTCCACCCACCTGTGTTTAGGCTCGGTACAGTACAATCTCTCTTCCCCATTCCTCTGTGATTTCCAAGCCTGGGGCTGTTTACACTAATGCAAGAATGTACTCTAGGTGGGGTTTTTCCCTCTTGAATTTTTTGTGTGTCAGGGAGGGGGATGAGAGCCCCTAGATTTCATTCCTCCATCCCAACTTCTGAAAGTCTGCGCACGTAGCTTCAAAAATCCAGGCCAAGGGTTGCTAGCCCCAGAAAAAAACCCCTGACCCTGCTATGCGCCCTGCCTTCCCTCCTAACCAGTTCAGTTGGTCCTGACCTCTGCTGTGGGAGGGCTGCAGAAGCTTCCAGCTGGGTGAGTCTGCTGGGTGGGGCTTCCCAGTCTGCAGCACTCTGCTCTCAGGTCCACGCTGGTGCCACTCCTGTGTGCTCAGTTCTCCCTGCCCAGACCTGATTAGGCACTTCTCGGGGCTGGGAATCTGTCACTCTCTGTCTCCCAATGGGTTCTGTCACTCTTAAATCCGCTTAAATTTTCTTTTTAGTTCCCAGTGACGAAATTCTTGGGGAGCTTGGAGACGTCACTGCTTACTTTCCGCCATCTTAGCTCTGCCCCAGTGCCTTTTGTCCTTATCCTAAAAGCACATCAGAGTTGATGTTAGAGTTCATATGTGCCAGTTCCACTCTTCTTGATGGAAACAAATATATTCTAATAATAGTCTGAATCTTTTCTACTTGTCTTCTTTTCTATAATTTCTCTTTTTATCCTTGGATGCCTTTAAGAACGACAGAAACAATCATTTGTTGTCTACTTTGTGCCAGACCCTGTCCTAAGATCTTTAATATATTATCTCATTTGATCCTCACAACAACCCTGGGAGGTAGTTGTTACTATCTCAATTTTTCAGTTGTGGAAACTAAAGCAGGCAGAAGTTAAGTTACTTGGTTAGGTTCACACAGTTAACTAAGTTTCTTTTGGATTTAAAGCTAGGTTTTCCTGACTTTAGCCCTACTGCTTTATCCACTGTTTCACCTAACTACATTTGCCTTTAGAATGACTTTGATTAATTCATTATCTTGCGTAGTTCTATTTATAATGGTTTAGCCTTCCCCTATTCTCTGATTTATGAGATAATACTGTTCATAATGTTCTATCATCCTTCTATATAAGATTTGGCAAATAAATTTATATTATAAACTATTGTTACTCCTCTCTCTCTCTCATCAAATGTTTGCTGACTAATGTACTCTAAGTTCTTTTTGTCTTCCTGTTATATTAATTAATGTATATTGGTTTAACTTCTAGATGAAATTATTATATTTCTTGTTGATGTCATTTCTATACTCCATTTAGCATTTATAAAAATGGTCTAACCAATTCAGGGCTAATTTTCCTTAATTCCACACCATATTTTTTTTATTATTCTTTCCTTTGTTTATTATAAATTCTAACCTTAGTTTTAATACATTCATTATCTGACTACACTAAGAGCTGACTTAGAGATTACTCCCATGTGAGTAAATAATTCTTTTTCCTTACTGTTAATTATATTTTTAAAAATTTTGGTCTCCATGATGTTGTTTAGTATTTGCAGTGTTCGGTGCCTACAAATTATTCTACCACTACCCTACCTGCTCAGAAGTATTCCTTGCTTCTTGTAAGCTGGGGGATTTCACTTTCTGTTTTTGTGCAACTTATACTATTGAAAGGCTGCTTAGAGGAACATTTAGATGGTGAAGAGGACAGAGCACCAGCACTAGAGTCAAGAAGACCTGAGTTCAAAGCTGGCCTCAGATACTTCCTAGCTGTATGATCCTGGAAAAGGGTCACACTTAGCCCCATTGCCTCTTCCTCATTATCAGACTGGTTCTCTAATATGCCTCAATTACTCTGTTCACTCTCTATCTCCCCTGCTATTTTTTTTCTGTCTGTCTCTCTGTGTCTCTCTCACTCACACACACATACACATACACACACATACACACACACACACACAGAGGAATGACAGGAAAGTCTCTTATTTCTCAAACTTTTGGTAACGTTTTAAATTCATTTAATAGACTTACTTCAGTGCATACTTCCTTATCTGAAGCATAATACATAATCTGAGAACTATGAAAGCCCAGTAATTTCTCCATTTTCATAAAGAGATGCTGCTCTTGCAGCATTGTGCAAAGTCCCTTTGTCTATTCCAGAGCTCTGTATATAGTTAGGATGGAGTTTAGGATAGGAAGAAATCCTAAGTAAGCAGAGTTGTCACAATTTATCAAGTATCTTCTGAACTGCAAAGTTGTACGTCAATGAATTTTAAACCCAAAATATCATATTGTGTCTGAAAAATAGCTCTTTGAGAATAGAGTCTATACTTACAACAGAGGTATCAAAATATTTTCTATTATCTGTAATTCTGCAGATCCTGTCTGTTTAAGTCATCTAACTATTTTTCCCTCTTTCTTTTTACCATTATCCTTCCAAATTCCCCCTAATGTTCTTAGACAAGATAGTTATGCTGGGTTACCCATGCAACAATATGAAAATAACATCAGAGCCAGAAACTAAAGGGAAATGTTATCATAAGACTGACAGCCTAGAAATGGATAAAACTAGTTGTAATATTTTTTGTTGCAGTTAAAATCTGTGTCAAAGGCAGACACAATGACATTTTAATATCCTAATATGGCAAATTCAATTTGACATTTCTGAACATGTTACATAGCTAGCTCTAGAAAAGGACACTAGTTTAAAACAAAGCTATTTACCTGTCATTTTCATCATTTGCTGGTTATAAATATATGCTGTGACAGATCCCTCTAAAGAGAAGGGGAAGGAAGGAAGGGATGGAAAGTTAAAGAGACTTTAAGCTTTAAATTTTGAGTCACAGTTAAACGGCTGAGATCCAGGTTAGAATATTCTAGAAATGTAATACAGTAGTGGATAAGCTTGGGAAATAGTTCATAGGATTGTAGATGTAGAGCTGGAAGGAGTCTTAGAAATCACAAAGCCCAACAACCTCATTTGGTAGAAGAGGAAATTGAGACTCATAATGGTGAAGTGACTCACTTAAATCCAACAGATAATAAATACTAGAGCTAGGGTTAGGCCTGGGGTTATCTCACCCTAAATCTTTGCTCTTTTTCCATAGTTCCATTCTGGGTAATCAAAGGAGCAAATGCCAGCACCAGTGATGCTCCCAGTTGTCTTCCTCTTTAAGAAAAAAAATGGTTTGTAAAGCTCTGGGATTGTTTCCTCTTGTTTTGCAAAGATTAACTCCTTTATAGATATCATTTCACTTGACTGTGACAATGGGGCATTAATGTGCTAAATAATTGACTATGGAATACTTACCAAAATTTAATGTAGTGTGCTGCAATGGAAAGATCCCCACATATTGTGTCTAAAGACCTGGATTCTAGTTCTGACTTTCATATCTATTAGCCATGGGACCATGGATACAGCGCTGGGCTTTTCTGAGCCTCAGTTCCCTAAAAAAAAGAGAACAGTAAAACTTGTACCATCCATTTCCCAGGAGTTTTGTGGGAAGTATTTAATAAACTTCAAGATGCTATAGAAATGCAAACCATTCCTGTTGTGGCTGCTACTGTAATATAAGCAGAAGGAGAAATAAAGATAGGGTTAACAGCTGTGTAAAAGGACCACATGTGCTTAAGGAAATGTGAAAACTAGTTATTAAAATTGAAAAGTGTGGCATGATATGAAGGAATCATTTTCTAACTCTTACAGTTCTTCCTCTTCTTCATCTGATACTAAATTCTGGAGATCATGAACATTTTATCAAACTTTTCCAATGAAAAGTGAAATCGAGTAAGAAAACATTTTTTTAAGTGTTACCCCCATCCCAAAATTTATTGATATGTGACTCTCCTGTCCCACTCGTAGAGATTAGAGTCAGGCAGAGCCTTCTTCAGTCTTCATTAGTACTCTTCAAACTTAAGTTACTTTGGTCACTTCTGGTTTCCAGTTTCAAGAGGGAAAGAAGATGGAAGAAGTCAATCCCACTTCAGGTTATTGAAGTAAAAGACCTTGAGAAGACATGGAAGGAGCTGGCAGTTCCCATAATGTCCCTACTCCCAGCTTGCTATAATGGAGACTAAACAGATTTTCCTCTTGGGTGAGGTCCAGGAGTATCTCCCTTGGTTGGGTTGAATTATTTCCATCTCAATGGGAGAACTCCTTCACTTTATATTTTCTGGTAGATATTCTCTGATGCATGCTTTGTATGATTTGTTTAGCTATGATTTGGATAAATGGGTTTCTTTGCTATTCACTGTGTGTGTTCATCATGGAACTGGTATTTGATGTGAAAGGGATCAAGTTTTTGATATAATGTTTGGACTAACAATATTTAAGGGAGTAGGTAGATATAATTACAGCCTGGTACTTCCTCTCCTGTCCTGTCATGAATTAAAGTCCTCCTTGGAGAAAAGTGGGGGGAGGGGAAGAAGCTAGAGAAGTCTATTTTGCCTCCCTTCAAGCCTTATGATGACACTCGTGTACTACAGATGAGGGCGCAGTCCTCACTATACTTGTCATTGCTACATAGGCAAATACTATATTCTAAGGACTGTGCCAAGGGCTGAGGATACAAATACAAAAAGTTGAAGCAACCTTATTATCAAAGAACAGTGAGAATTGGGAGTACAGGACAAGTAAAAGAAAAATTGTCCTTGCCCTCAAAGAGCTTGCATTCTTATGGGAGAAGAAAACACATAAAAGAGAGCAGAGAAAAAAAAAAGGAGTAGGTATCACCAAGAGAGACAAAGGGAAAAGAAAGGGGAAAAAAAGCAAATTTTATCTATACAATAGTCATATTCAAAGATATTTGTATCTTTTGGCACCACGTGTTCATTACTTTTCTGGCAAAAGCAGGTTCGCCTCATTTTAGTTCCTTTGGAGGTATGTTGGACAGTGATAAAAAAAAATAAAGTAGTTTTAAGGGAAAGAGGAAAAAATCACTAACCATGGGGTTAGGAAAGGTTTCTGTTTAGATTGTTTTTGGAAATTTTGATAACATCAGTTAGGTAGCAAGTATTCCCTTAGTAAGTATAGGTTATGATATAGACTACGATATAGACATTTTCTAATTGGTGAGTTATTGCTGGAACTTCCATTTTGAATAAGTACCTAGGCCAACGAATGTTTGCTCCTTCACTCTATTCCTGCCTATACTCCTTACTCTCCAGACTGCTGCCACATGACACAACAGCCTTCTCACATGGAAAATCATTCTTCTTTTGCAGTCATGTCCTCTGATTGGTAAGGTCCTCTCTAATCTTCCATTTTGAGAAAATGATGCGACCAGCTCCTTCCTTATCTTACTACACTATGGACTACTTTCCAATTTTACCACATATATATCTTCCTTTTCCTTACACCTCAGCTTCCTCCCCCCCCAAGCCACCTACCACTTGCTTTTCTGCTCTCTTGGTAGGACATTACATTGATCAGAATTCTTAAGTTTTTAGTGTTGTTTTTTTCTTTACAAGATTGCTGTCCCTGTACAAATTGTTCTCCTGATTCCCCTCATGTTACCCTGCATCAGATCATGTTAACCAGGCACAATAATATTTCATTATGTTCACATGCATACATATGTTCACATACACTTGTTCAACGGTTCCCAAACAGTCAAAAAGGCAATCTAAGGCACTGCTTTAGATTTTAGTTATTTCGTTTTACTCTTTCCATCAAGTCTTCAGTAACACGAGGTTTGTTTTGCTTGCAGAAGTTCCCTTCCAAGTATAGTTGGGTCTGGAGGTGCCCCCTTCCCTGTTGCTTGAGGGCTTCTGGCTTACTTTTTATTTAGTTCTGTAGTGGAAGCTATCAATTACTATGCTTTGTCATTGGGTTTCTTGATTATAATTTGGTATGGTGCAAATTTCAGAGTTTTTCTGGTGTAGATATGTGGGAGCTGCACAGTCTGGCTCTCATTTAGGCTGCTATTTTTATGGGAAATCAATGTAAAAGGCAATGAATTCTCTCTGCATTCATTCCATCTTTCTATGATTAGAAAAAAAATAGAGAAAAAATGTGTAGATTCTAGGGGAGGCTAGGTGGTGCAGTGAATAGAGCACCAGCCCTGGAGCCAGGAGGAACTGAGTTCTAATCCGGCCTGGACACTTAACATGAAAACTAGCTGTGTGACCTTGGGCAACTCACTTAACCTCAATTGCCCTCCAAAAAGCAAAAAAAAAAGTGTAGATTAACAGATCATAGTGAAAATAAACATTGTATTTCTTAATTCTACAGCATTTTATAACTGGATCAGAAAAATTAATTAGAAGATAGATAGAAGTAGTAGTCATCTTGTGAATGTAATTAGCTGACATTAATATGTTTGTCAGAAGCTCTGGGAATATTACTCCTGTGTGCATTCATAAGATCTGATTATTCCTTTCTCTTTAGGAAGAACATCAAACCTTCTTGCACCTTTCCATTTAAATGCCTCACATTTTCCTGAAAAAAAAAATCAATCAACAAATTAACATTTATTAAATGCCTACCGTGTGGGCTGTTCTGAGCACCAGGGATACAAAAAAGAGGCAAAAGACTGTTCTTTTCCTCAATAATATTACAATTTAGTGAATTGTATTCACCAGGAACTCCCTCTAATCAACTGTTCTCATACCATTCAAATGTCTTTCCCCACTATCTCCTCCTTTACCCCCTTCCCATATAAAGAAGACTTGTTGCTAATGCAAGTCCTTCTCTATATGGACAAGTAATCCCATTCCATCCTGCCTTCTTTGTAAGATCATTGTTTTTATTATTCTCATTCTCTCACTAATCTTCAATTTCACTCTCTGTAGCTACTTCCCTTCATCCTACAAACACTTCTATTTCTCCTTTATCCTCAAAAAAGCCCCACTCAATCACAGAGGTTCCCAAAGTAGATGATACCACCCTCTGTGGAATGATCCAAGGGGTCCATAGCAGCCTTGGGAGCAGCCTGGGGGGAGGGCATTGAATAAAAATAAGGGGACTGTGGAAGCATAAAGAAGAGACAAAAATTTTGAAAAAAAAAACTTCATGTATGTTTCATCTGTTCTACTACAGGGTTAAAGTCATAAAGAGTATATTATTTTCCAAATAAAAATACAAATGCAAGTTATAACTTGCAAGTCAAGTCTGCCAACAGGTCTTAACAAGTGAGTATTGGTAGGCAAGCATGTTTTGCATTGTTAGAAAGTCCAGTATGCATCAGCAGGTATATCTGTATTTAATTACTTGTTTACAATATGATACCATATAGTTACATGACATAATATTACATCATCAAATTTTCAATTCAGGAAAAACCTCGCAAATTTATAATAAGTTATTATATTTAAGATGTACCATTTAAAAATAATTTATATTTTTTATGATGAAAATTTTAAAAAAAACATTGAGAGGGTTAAAGAAAGTAGAATTCCAGGTAGGCACTGAATTTTTTTTTTTGAAAAGGGGGTGGTAAGCCAAATATGAGAATCTCTGATCTATCCCCATTAGCTATCATCATATATTTCTCCTTCCTTTCATGGTTAAACTCCTTAAAAAAAAAAAGCTATCTAAAAATCAATGCACCCACTTTCTATCTGACTTCCAACCTTCTAATTCAATTAAAATCACTTTCTTCAAAGTTTTTAATTATACAATTTTCAAATCTAATGGACTTTTCTCCTACTTGAGTTCTTTGTAGCTTTTGGCATTGTATATTACCCTTTCCTCCTTGATGTTCTAATCTTTCTGTTTTGTGAAATCACTTTCCTACTCCTGACTGTCTGACTATACATTCTCAGACTCCTGTAATAATGGGAATTTGAAGATCCTCCCTACCCCTTAATAGGTCAAATGCAACCACATGAAACCTGTAATAGGAGGAGTTTGCTAAACAGGTAGAGCAGGAAGATGGGAGTCGGATCACTTACCATGGTGGGAGAGAGAGAACATAGGCAAGGAGACAGATAAGCTTGTGAGTGTTTGTTTGTTGGAAGGCTTTGGGATGGTGTTGCTCTCTGCCATGTTATTGTATATAGATCCCTTTGTTGCTATGATGAATTCAGTTTTCTGGTGTTCGCATCTGGCTTTCTGGTGTCTGAATAAATGTTTTGCTTCTGTGTTCTATATGGAGGGTCTGTCATATTTTTCAATTCAGAATTATACCAGCATATCATAGTCAACATCAGTGCTGTGAATATTGTCTTAAAGCTCCTTTGCTGAGTTTTCATTGAGATTGTATTCACTAAGCATAATTGTCCCCAAGACCCTATCCTGAAAGTCCCTCAAAATTCTATCCCTCTACAATATTCTACTTGGTGACCATCAGGCCCCATGGATTTATCATGTCTATGAAGATGATTCTTAGATCCCTGTATCTAGTTCTAACCTTTTACTTGACTTCCAGTATCACATCTACCTATTAGACATCTAAAACTGGATGTCCTATACTGTAACAATAATGCAATGTTCACAACACTCATGGTGGTTATAAATATGCTAGTATAGTTGTGAATCACAAAATGTAGCAAACTCTCCACATGGAGGGCAGAACCAAAGCCTTTATTCAAGTACCAGAAAACTGAGTCCCAGAACCAGAAAGACAAGTCCAAGGACCAGAAAGCAAAAGTCATTACAACACACACAAAGTTGATACACATGGTTAATGCAGTGAACACCCACATTTCCAAGCCTTCACAATAGAAAAGGCTCCCACAAGCAGGGATCCTTCTCTCACTCATGGTAGCTCCTCACCCTGGTTCTTGGAAGTTCTCTGCAAAAGTTGCAGAAAGAGGGTCTCAGCAAAATGTTCCCAGAAGGAGGGTCTTGGCAAAAGTTGCAGCCTCCAGGTGCTCACTGAGAGAAATTTTGACTGTCCTGCTGGTTCCCTTCCTTATATACAGTATAGCTCCTACCCTTCTGCCCCTTCCTGTTACATCAGCAACTTCCTCCCAAGGTGTAAATTACTTCTGTGTTAATTAAATAGCTTAAACAAGGTGTTAACTTGAAACAAGGTGCTAAGTACCTGCTTAATTGCCAATACAAAGGGGCATAGAAGATCTTCAGATTCCATTAGCATTACATATACACATCTGAAACTTATCATGTACAGAATTTAACTCAATATTTTTCACCCAAAATATTTTTCTCCTTTTCCTAACTTTTCCATTACTGTTGAGAATATCATCATTTTCCCAGTCACCCAGAATTACAAAAAATTAGTCAATTTTCACTCTTTACTTTTCTCTTTTACCCTATATACAATAATTTACCAAGCTTTGTTGCTTCTACCTTCATAGTATCTCTCGTATATGCCCCCTTTTCTCTTCTGATACTGACACTACCTTGTAGTATATAGCTGAGTTGATATCACAAACTGCTATTTGGGGAAAATTCTAACAGAAGCAACTTCAATGGTAATTGAATGACATTTTCTGATTTCCCTAGACTCAGTTTTGCTTTTTAGAAATTTTCCAGGTCTCTCATTCCCATTAGATGTGTACATAAATAAAAGGAATGACTATGGATGAAGAAGAATGGCAACTATTATCAGTATAAATCCCTCTCCATACTAAAGCATGAGTATTGGAAAAGACTACTTGTAAAACATATGAGGAAAAGGAACATCCAGACACTCAGGAACATGAGTGATTTGGTTTAGTCATGAATTCTTATTCAATTAAGTCCCAACAGAATATTTCATCATTTCAATATATTTTCTTTTCCAGAGCATGGTGAAAACTGAAGATCTTTAGAAGTTGTGGTCAAGCAGGGTGGGGCACTGAATGAACTAAGACAAGTGACATAAGTACTGAGCTGAATTGTATAATTGAAAATACCCCTAAGAAGTGAACTTTACCCTCTGTACATTCCAAAATAAGTGAAATGTAGGTAACATCTGTGACCATATTTCATGGATTACATTGTTGGTAATCCTTTATCAAAGATAGGCTTAGAGGGCCTCTTCTTTCTTCTAACTAAAGACACTGACTAAAAACACTCCAAATAAGTTTTGACTAAGGCAATGAGTATTTCTTACTTAAATGGTAGGAGACTATCTGGTCAATTTTTATATATGGTAGTCATGCTGCACTTCCAGTTAATCTTGTCCTTGAAGAATTACTAATCTTTAAAAAAAAAACAGACTGAATAGTCAATGTGTATAGTAGATGGACTAGGCTTTAGAGGCAGAGAGTCCTTGGATCCTATCTCTCTTACTGGTTGCACGACCCTCAACAAATTACTTGACTTCTCACTGTAGAACAAATGTTGCTGTGCTCTAAAAGAGGCAATTTCCTCATAGAAGGAAAGAAGACAAGAAAAGGTAAAAAGGAAGGAAGGAAAGAAGGAAGAAAGGAAGGAAGGGAGGGAGGGAGGAAGGAAGAAGGAAGGTAGGAAGGAAAGAAGGAAGGAAGGAAGTTAGTTTAAAAAAATCACTAACTTAAAATGATATGGAATTTGGTGAAGTATAATATTATCAATGGATCATACCCACTCCCTCAAGGAAAAAGGAATAACTGGTTAAAAGTGGTACTTCATAAAGAAAGAAAGCAGGTTTACTTTGTACCTAGATGCTGCACATAAGTGTGAAAGAGAGACAAAGACAGAGAGAGGGACACAGAGACAGAGATAGCAGGGATATGTTGCCCTCTTGCTTCTTCTCTTTTCTTCCCTCTGGGTAATGATATCAGCTGGTCTTGCCTGGAAGTTGGCCATCACTGTTCTGTGGAGCAGAATTCCTAGACCTCCTCAAACTGGCATCCACTAAGGCCACTGATAGTAAAAAGAGCTATATAGATAAGGTCAGTTATTGTTACATGAATGTCTATAATCACTAAAATACAGTATTTTTATTATTTTGATGAATTGTCACTTTAGGCTTTTGCAATATTTCCTAAAAGAAGATGATGATTATTGAGGTTACAATTAATAAAAATTAACTAATATTAATACCATAGAATTAGAATCTGACATCAGGAAGTAACATCAATTCAACCAGTTCTTTTGACAAATGCAGACACGGAGAATATTTCTGGGTTTAGAAGACAAGACAGGAAAATGTGACGGCCAGTTTTTTTAGAACAAAATGAGCATCATAAAAAGAAAACGACTCCAGGTGTGTGAGAAATAGTAACAGAATCAGGAAGGCAGGATCACTGGTTTTTGAAGCAGGAAAGCAGTAGTTATCATTAATGATGCTCACAAAGCCACCAGTTTATCTTAATCTCTGAAGTTTTCTGTAGTTAGTTTATAAAAGCAAAGTTAGCCCAGGTTACTGGACTAGAAGTAAAAAATTTGCTCTTATTCTTCAGATTGCTGCATTGACAGATTGTCAGGAAAAGAACAATCTAGCTAGTTTAGATCTGTTTGTGATAAAGTCTTGCAACTCTGGAGGGTCTGTATACCTGGGTGGCATTACCTACTTAGGTGTCTAGGTTCCCATTTCCACCTGGTGTATATCTCTAAGCAGAACTTCATCCAATATGCTATTATTTTGAGCTATTAGAGGTCTTCAGGTAAAGTTATCCATCAAAACTCAGTGACTATACTGTCACAAGGCCATAAATAGTTTTTTTCTTCAACAGCATCTTCTGAGCCGTATTTCCTTAGACCTACTACTATAGAGGTCATGGTTCCTTGTGTGACTCCTGACCAAAAAAAAATAATGAAAAAATCTTTAATTAGAGATGTTTTATAAGGGTTCATGACCAAATACATTAAATTCCACATTATGACATACACACACACACACACACACACACACACACACACACACACACACAGAAAGAAAGAGAGAGAGAGAGAGAGAGAGAGAGAGAGAGAGAGAGAGAGAGAGAGAAATAATATGAAAGTCATTACTGTTGATAATCTTTGAGAAATTATGGATACCTGAACACATGCAAAAATAATTTGAAAGCAAAAGTATGTATTAACCCAATTTCCAAGACTAGGAACCGTGCATTGACAAATCTTTATGGCAATCCTCATTCAAATGGTAAATTGATTATTTGGTAGATGTGTATAAACTTAAAAGGAATGTGGTGACCACTCAGATCTAGCAGTTTCTCTAAGAACAAGGAATACCAAATAACCTCATTTCCTCCTTAAAATTGGGTTTTGTGACTAATAGTTGAAGATATTGCCATAGATATAGTACTTCTTGATTTTAGCAAGACATTTAAGCAAGTGACTTATGATTTCCTGCAGATAAGATGGAGAATTGTGTTCCAGAGGACAATAGCATCCATTGAATTCACAGCTGAAAAAATTGGCATTTTGCTTAATGGAGCAATGGAGAAAGGTATGTGTTGTAAGGCCAAAGTATAAAATCAGTGTCAAACAGCATGCTGATCAATTTTACAAATGACATCAAGCTGCAGCAGATAGCTAATATGATGATCCATGAGAGAGTCAAGATTTGAAATTATCTTGACAGCCTAGAATTTAATGATGAAACCAACGAGACAAAATGTTAGAGCAGCGGTTCTCAACTTGTGGGTCACATCAGAAAACACATATTTCTGATGGTCTTAGGAACCAAGACACTGCTCCTCTATCCATCTTCAGGCAGGTCCACCCACATACAGATACACCCACATACAAGTATTAAAGGATCACAGCATTAGGAAGGTTGAGAACCACTGTGTTAGAGGGATAAATGCAAAATTTTGTACCTTCTAGTATTGGAGACCTGACTTGAAAGCGGTTTGTACAAAACAGGTATTGGGGCTTTTCCTGATTACAATCTCATAAGCAAGTAGTATCATATAGATGCTTTAAAAATAGTTATATAATCTTAGGGTCTATAGAGTCAGGATCCAGATTTGGGTAGGTAAAAGTCTCACCTGGCAGGATAAGATAGCAGACACTGAGGTCCTTTCTTGAACTAACCTGCCAAGCATTCAAATTCTACCCCAGAGAGTACAACTCCATGGGCTAGCCATGATGTTTGAATTTACACCATAAAAATGTTTAGAAGAGCACAGCTGTGGAAGTGGGGTGGAGGGATCTATTAACAGGAACTTCAGGAAAAAGAAGTTAGATATGATGTCACTCCTGTTCTGAAACAATTGAATTTTACCTGGTGAGGCTACATGTGGAGAGTCTGGCTCCATTCTGGCTTTCACATTTTAATTTGCTCATGATAGGTACTCAATATATGTATGTGTGTATGTACATATGTACATATACATATATATCTGTAAATATGTATAGGCATATATGTAAACACATATGCATGAATATATGAATGCATAAATGAATATGAATATACTTGTTGAATAAACAATAAAATTAGGAGCAGATCCAAAGATAGATGAGGATACTAAAAGTGCCATATCATGAGAAATGGATGAAAAAATTAAGTTAAAAAAACTTTAGGATAGAATGATTGATCTTCAAATATTTGAAGGCTTGTTATATATTTCATCCTAGGGAGGTAGAACAAGCACGACTATAACTATTAAAGGGAAAAAGATTAGAGTAAAGTCTTTCTAATGACAGATACAACATTATTAATTCCATTTGATCAGAGGATTTCTAACTAAATCTAGATGATGACCTGGTTGACATGTTATAAAAAGGATTGGATAATTTCCCAAACAACATATCTACCCAATCCTAATCTAACCTCTCTCAAATCTTAGTCTATGATTGCCTTCTATTCTCCTGCCTGCCCTGTATACACCCTTGGACCTCCTGGAAGGCTAGAGAAGTGACTATGTGGGTTAATTTCTGTTTCTGGGGTCACCCAATAAGTTCTCATGTACTGCCTATTTCTGAAGTTACCAAGGGAATCAGGAAATATCAGTCTCAAATTAGTACAATTTAGGTTTCATTCAATGCATTTTTTTAATGAAGAGTAAAATGAGCAGAACCAAGAGAACATTGTATACAATAACAGCAATAGTGTTTTAAGAATGAATTTGAGAGAATAAATCATTTTGACTACTATACATATCCAAATTAACTATAAAGGACATATGAAGAAAGAGACTATCTGCATCCAGGGAAAGAGCTGATAAACAAAAGCATGTATAGAATAAATTTCCACATACATTCCTATTTGTGTCTAATGGTAGCCTTCTCTAGAGTGGAGGGAAAGAAGAAAAAAATCTACATAATAGCATTTAAAAGGAATAGAATGTTGTACAGAGTAGGTTTGCAGTTCCATGTGCAATCATCATTTTTTGTTATAATATCCTATGTAAATGCTTGTTTTATTCCATACATTAAAATAAATAAATTGGCAAGGGGAGGGAGACTATAAAACTCTCTGACCTGGAAAAGAAGCAATACTTTGTTCTTAGACAATAGGCTTATAGCAAGGGACAAATGGATTGGGGTGCACAGGAAACAGAAAAAAAAAACCAAACCATTGTTTTGTTGTTGCTGTTTTTCTTTTTCCTTTTTAGGTTTTACAATCTTGATCCATATTAACACCACAGTTGGCACAAGAAGCAGAGAATCAATCTATACTTTGTTTCATCTCAGCTTCAATGGCTGCATTGAGTGTATAATCATCTGAAAACAGAAAATAAGGTGCCAATACTCTCTTCACCTTGCTCTTGGCTTGCAGCCTTTCCCAAGTAGAAGAATTTACCATCAGTGTTACCTGAATAAATCCTTTCCATACTAGCAATTCTTAATATGTCAATGTTTGCCTTGGATCAGTCTTTGCATATAGTGATAGTGAGAGCTTGCTGAAAATGTGAACGACTATTCAATCTAAGCCTTCCTACCAAGAAACATTTCTGTGACTTTCTACTTCATTATCTTCCTGGTAAGCTATATTATTAAGCTTAATTTCTGAAAAATAAATGATATGGGATAGTGGTAAGAGAGAAAGCTTTCCCAGCAGTATTTGTTTAATAAGTGAATGGTTCTTGAGGCCTGGTCTTAGTATTTTTTATTTTACCTATTAAAGTATGTTTCTGTGTGCTTAAGAATCTTATCATTTGTCTTTGCTGCTTTGGCAGTATTGGTATTAAGAAAGGGGATGCATTTCACTGTGTAAAAGCAGTGGGGAGTCCATTCTCAACTGCATGTTGAGTGTGGTTCCTAGAACTCTAGATTATCTAGACTAGAAGCAACCTGATGCATTATCGTGTTCATGTTTGTGGAATGGTGGGACTGGAGTGGGGGGAGAAGTTAGTCTGAACTTGTCAATAAGGTAGGGAACTCCTAGTATGGACACTCCATTCATTGAGGGAGACCCAGTACTTGTCTGTTAGCTCAGAACTTAAACCCAACTTGGTCTTCTGGGTTCTAAGGCCAGTACCTCTACCCACTAAGTCACTGTGCCCTTCTCATCTAGTTCTGTCCTTTCATTTTTGAGATAAGGAAACTGAGTCTTTGCTCTGTCTGATAATTTGACACATTCTACATACAATCTTCGTATACTTAATATCCTTTAGGAGCTGTTCTGTCAAATTATTTACTATTATGTATTTATCATTCAGTAGCTTCATTTCAAATTAGTTACCAAGCATAAAAATCAAGCCATGCCATTCTTCCTCCTGAGACAAATTCAATTCGTTCTATGCTGGCTGGTATTTGTATTATATGTTGGCATAGGTTTCTACTGTTTAAACTATGTGGGCATTGAAATGCCAACAACATTTTGATCCTGAGCTAACTGAACCAGCGGTTGTCTCCTAATTTTAATCTTTCTTACACCCTTCTCTTATGTTTTGGAAATTCTTGTTTTATTCCATAAATTAAAAATAATTAAATGTGTGTGTGGGGGGAAATCCAAGAAAACTCTCCCCTTCCCTTAAGTTCTTTCTTCTCAGGATCTCAAGTCCCCAGTAGAAATACCAGTGTTGAGAACCTTCCCTGTGGAGGCAAATCTGACAAAGAAGATTCTGGGATTTGGAGAAGTCACCTCCCACCTAGTACAAATGAGATCAAAATCTACCCAGAGCAGATTACATGGTTTTCTAATTTCTACTGTTTATCCTTGAAGAGGACCATGAGGTCAAGGAGATGATGCCATGACATGCAACTGAATTGGATGTAAGTGAGGGAGGGCTGTGCAAAGTCACCAGCCTCATTTGCCATGTGGGTCCAGTGACCAGATATAGATTAGGACAATGAGAGATGGCCTGAAGTTACTGAAGGACTTTTGACCTCTTCAGGCTAAGGTCTTTAATAGGTCTCAATTTGACTGAGGCAATGCCTGTCCAGTGATAAGAGCTTAATAGGAATTGAGACAGGGAATGTTCTCTTTACCTAGTCAGAAATTAAAATCAATTAACTAAATTAACAAATCAGTCTCAGATGTGGGGGGGGACCTTCAGGGTTTCTGACCAAAACAGAAATCGTTGTTATTGATGCTGAATCTGAGTCAATCAGGGCCCAAACCATAACCAAGTAGGGCTTGGCTTGGGACCCATTGTTGGACAAACGACGAGAGCCAGAACTATTTGAGGTTAAGGCTGGAATTTAAGGGGAAAAAAGTTTCGGAGATTAAAATTTACATTCCCTTTCGGCAGAGCACCTGCAGGTAAGGGTTTGATACCCTCTGTGAACAGTGGGAAAAGAGAAAGAGAGAGGTGGGGGAGGGAGGGAGGGAAGGAAGGAAGGAAGGAAAGAAGGAAGTCATGCTTACCAACTGTACAGTTCCAGTTTGTTCCCCAGTGGACAACTCCTTTTCTATTCACATAGGTTGCTGTTTGTTCTTCATTATGGAAGAGGACCATTGCATCAGGATGTAATGTAACTATTACATGTGATGCGATGACATACAAGTGATTGCTTAGAGTTGTTATGGTATAGTAAGGATTGTCCATAACCTGACTCTGGGGTATGTGTCAATCAGTCAGAGGATAAATCCATAAAATCCAGTTGTGAGACTTGTATCCCATACAACCCCACTTTATACACAACTCCAACTCTTCCTGTCCCCCAAGCCATGTCACCTCCTATGTGAAGCTCCCCACCATGTTTTCACCTGATTAGAGGCAGCTAGATGGTCCAGTGAAATAGAGTACTGGCCCTGGGCTCAGGACAACCTACATTAGAATCTGAGCTCCAACTCTTACTAGTTATATGGCCTGGGACAAAGTAATTTAACCTCTGTTAGCATCTCTTAGAAGGTGTTATATTAATGCTTATTTCCTTCCCTTTCCTGCTCAGACAGATGTTGACTATTCACAGGTCCAACCTAAGTCTCAACTTGGCATTCCCAACAACAGCTGGGGAAATTTCACAGACTTCCCCACAAGCACAGCTACTTCCTCTCCCTCACTTCACCATTCAGCTGCAACAAGTGCCTCTTTGGATGCAGGTTGCAAGCTTCAAATAAATAACTAGTGAGTAAGAACCTCATGCCAATTTTTATTTTGAGGGGGACAGAATGAGAAACGGACATATGTTGTAAGTTTGGTCACTTGATGCCATTACATTATCTTTCCCTCAAAACCTTTTCATCTTGTGAAATTTCCTAGTGCTCTCCAGGACAACTTCTAATCACCTAAGTTCACAACCTGTGTCATCTCTGACTCTTCACCCTTCCTCATCCTGTGTATCTATTGCCAAATATAGTCTTTTCTTGTCTTTTCTACCTCTGCAATGTCTTTCACATCTTTCCAATTATCACTACTCACATATCTAGTACTCTAGCAGAGGCCCCCATCACCTCTTGCAATAGCTTCCTAATTGACCTCATTGCCTTATGTTTCCCTTCTCCAAAACAACCTCTACCTACCTGCCAAAGAGGTTTTCCTAAAGCTTGTGTTTGCCATTTTTTTCCCCTCTCTTCAATGAAGTCTAATGGTTTCCTATTGACTCTTGCAGGGGTTGGCAAACTATGACCAACATGCCAAATTCTATCCACCACTTGTTTTTGTACATATTGTTAGCTAAGAATGGTTTTACATTTTAGTAGGTTTTTTTAACCTCTAGACTAAAGGATAAAATATCATTTTATCTTTAGCTCATCCTTTTTAATTTCCATTTTCGTGTTTCAAAAAATACATAAGTAATATACTGACATAAGTATAGAATTTATAAATAAGTTCATAGATACATTCAGTATACAATATGGAAAGCTTCAAGACTGTTAGCATAGAGATTTGGGGACGGATGAGAATGTAGTTTGCAAAGAGTGGGGTTAGAATGTTTACAGATTGACCAAAGCCAATTGAGATCTAAATATCCCACTGCCTAGCAGAGATTGATTAAAGAAAACCTAAGTCATCAAAAATTAAAGGTCATCTGTGGTTATTTTCAAAATCTTGTTACATACCAATAAGGGCCCTCTCTGGTGTTGTCTCATCTCCTGTCCGCAGGTTCTATATCATTGACTTCTCCTGTCCTGATGTTTTGTATCCACTAAGTAAGACTGACCCTATCTATGACCAATTCTCTCTTTAGCTTCAATACTGTCAATGATTTTGAGCATGATTCCTGCCCATCTACTCACCATTTAAGCTCTGTGAATTATTTAACAAGTGTTAATCCTTGATATTCTAATAATGTCCCTTCTCAAATCATGCTGGCACCACATCCTATCTCAGTTCCAGATTATCAACTGACATCTCCATCTCTAGCCCCTTTGAATCTTATTTGTCATAACTTTAGTAAAATGGAACACATAGGGCAGCACATATGGGACAGAGACAAACACATGGCCTCATGGGCCAAGAACAAAGCTCATCCTTAAATGCACTATTCATTTAAATAAGATGCACATTTTGCTTTATATTTACCTAGTGGATACTTTGAGGTGAGCCACTTAACCTTCACTGAAGATCAGAGGCAAGAATATAACAGGTTATTACTCCAATTATGCTATTACAGTTCATTTGATTTGACCTACAATATTTTCATTTATGAGATACAGAATGGGGAAAGGATAAAATTAAAACAAAACCTGCATAGAATTTCATATTCCAAAGATATAGAATACTGCTTATAAATTTCCCAGGACAGAATTAATTGAGAAAAGATTCCTGTAAAGAAAACCCCCTTCTCTAAAATATATTGGTATCAGGGGTGGAACCAAGATAGCGGCATAGAAGCCGCAACATATTGCAGTTCTCACATAGCCACCCCAAAATACCCATAAAATATGACTCTAAACTAATCCTAGAACTCCAAAACACACACAAATATACTTTCCACTAAAGTCAGCTCGGCTATGAGGAACCATATCAGCACTGTGAACTGAAACCAGACTGGCCTGAAGCCCTGGTTGAGCTCTGGGGGCGGCTGGACATGAGGAGCCGCGGAGCCTCAGGTGAGCAGATTAGCGGCAGCTGCGAGCAGTGTTCAGAATTAGGCCAGTGGAGCTTGCAAGGTCTCGGGAGAAAAGGGGTCCGGCCGAAATGCCTCCAGGACAGGAAAACAAAAGGCAGAGGTTCTGCACCCGCCTCCACATTGCAGCTTCCACCCCCTCAGCCTGCAGACAGCAGGTGGACTAAGCGATCATTCAGACGCCAAGTGCTCTTGAGTTGAGTGACCTGCATCCAGATCACAGTCTTGGGCTTCGGTCCTGTGAATCTTCATTATCCAGTGAGCCGGAATTAGGAAAGGGACCAAGCACCTTCCTGAGAGATACTGCAGCTGGGAGGACCCCAGCAATTTGGGACAGAGCTTTCCCTTCTGGAAGCAGAGCCCCACAGAGATTTAAAAAAAAAATCACGGACTGACCAACCATGAGTAAGAATAAGTATAAGAAGCAAAGTAAAAACTGCAACCAAACCCTAAATTCCTTCTTTGGGGAAAAGAAAGATCATGGCAAAGAGAGGGAGGAGGAGAGTGCAGCCAGAGCTCCCCTACCAGGGGCTTCCAATAAACATG
>CM053580.1:437021140-437059157 GCA_028627135.1 Pseudochirops cupreus | reverse complement strand
TTAGTAGTAGTAGTAGTAGTAGTAGTAACTACATCCAACTGGAGCTTGAGATACACAGGCACTGTGGTTGGGAGATCCATCCTGTCCTACTGACAAGTCAGAGTGGTAAGGGAGGAAGACATAGGAGAGAATAGACTGGGGCAGGGGGGATACACTGGGATGGCTGTTTTGGGGCAGTGGGTAGGGGAAAGATGGGGAGAAAATATGTAACTCAAAATCTTGTGGAAATGAATGATGCAAACTAAAATAAAATTAAAAAAACAAAATAAAATAAAATATATCAGTATCTTGCCAGTTTCTGGCTCAGACTCCTACCAATTGAATGTATGTGTGTGCTTTAGACATACTCATTTTAAAACTATGTAAGAGTTCATCAATGCATAGTTAAGGAAGAAATTTCAAGGAGAAAGCAAGGGATCCTACCTGGGAAGCAGAGATTTTAAGAAGTGAACTGCTCAGAGAAAGTATATAAAGGAAAGCAGAACAATTTAATTGAGGGTAGAGGAGTTACAGCGGCCAATGAATTCAATAGAGATGACACAGACCTAGGAGGAATATCTAACACACTGAATAACAGAAGCTATCCAGATTATTCAGTGAGTGTGAAGAATTCCTAGACATCTGCACCTTCTTCACTAGGTGAAGCAAGAAGTTGTCATCCTTTCAGATTGGCTGACAGACTCTGTCCTGCTCTAAGAGTGGTTTATGTAAATCCAGGGAGATAAAGATTTTAATGTCTGGCAGAAGAGAGGCCCTTCCCTAAGAAAAAATTACTTTGAGTTAGAAGAGAAAAGTCCTGACTTCAGTCTTTGTCTTCTTTCCCTACTTTCCATCTTAGCATAAAAGGAACGCTTTCAATTTCAAAGGACCACATGATTTGAACTTTAAAATTCTAATTCTAGTAGCTTCCCCAGAATGCCTGACCCTGTTTATGTATTAGGATCTGAGATCAAACTAGACACACTGAAGAAAAGTAATTTTAAGACTCCACAAGATGGCCATTAGAAAGCTACCATAATAACTAAAGTGATCTTCATAAGTTCACTATGGAGGGAAGGACTGGACTTCCAGCAACCAAAAGTTGAGAGTTACCCTCTTTCCCAAATATATTATCTAAGTTGAGCCTATTTTCTCCTGGAGCGAGCAATAACAGAATATTTATATGAATTGTTCCTTCTATATCATCTTAGTAAATATTACTTTCTGAAAGCTAATTAAGTATGACTAGTTCATTGATATCAACCAATAATCATGATGGAGCGAGGAGATGAAGAACAACAATGAAGGGTCATAAGTTTAAAAACTATTCCCAACCCCTCTGGGCTACCCCAGAAATGTCAATAGATATATAGTAGCCACCCTTCTGGGAAATTAGCTTCCCATTGTTGGATACCTACCTCCTATTGAAACCTGAGGGTATGAGATAATGAAAAAGATCCATTGTTAAAGCAGTAATATATACCAAAATAAGAAGCCAAAGTTCAGGGAGTGCCAAGGAGTTAACCACTCATTAGATTCAAAGCAATTGGATCTCATTTGACAAACTTTTAAGGTGCACAAAAACAAAAACACACAACAAGACTTAAACAAGGCACATCATTGTTATCTTTTTCATACAGAAGTTGAAAACACTGAGTCCTAGGAATAATCATGAAAGTAGTCCCTGTAGAATGTGATAGGGTCATAAGATAGATTCAGACAAGGTACTACAGAAAAAAAAAAATTAGGTAAAGGTGAGTAGTTTCATTTGATGGAACATAAAGTATATGAAAGAGTGTTGTACAAGTTCCAATAATAAGTAGGAGGCAGAATGGAAGGCCTTAACTAACTCCCTAAAGAATTTATATTTTATCTGAGTGACAATAGGGAGCCACTGAAGTTTTGAAAGCAAGGAAATTATTTATTCAGTTGTGAATTGGAAAATAGTATTTTTGAAGTTGTACAAAGTTTTGATAATATAGGGAATGTTTTATGAATAAAGATATTGCTATTTAAAATGTACACAGCAGAAAAAAGAAATGGTCATGTGTGATGTTTGCTACCGCACAGTGAATGATTAAGAAAAATTACCCCTGGCCTCATTTCTAAAATATACAGGGAATTAAGTAAAATCTATAAGAATACAACTCATTCCCCAATGGTCAAATATGAACACACAATTTTCAGAAGGAGAAATTAAAGATATCTATAAGCATATGGAAAAATGCTCTAAATCACTATTGATTAGAGAAATGCAAACCAAAACAACTTTGAGGTACCACATCTCACCAGTCAGATTGGCTAAAATGACAAAACAGGAAAATAACAAATGCTGGAGAGGGTGTGGAAAAATTGGAATACTAACGCATTGTTGGTGGAGCTGTGAATTGATACAACTATTCTGGAGAGCAATCTGGAACTATGCCCAAAGGGCTATAAATAATTGCATACCCTATGACACAGTAATACCACTTCTGGGGTTGTATCCCCAAGAGATCATAGAAATGGGAGCAAGACCCATATGTACAAAAACATTTATTGCAGCTCTCTTTGTGGTGGCAAAAAACTGGAAATTAAGGGGATACCCATCAATTAGGGAATGGCTAAACAAGTTGTGGCATATGAATGTAATGGAATACCATTGTGCTATAAGAGATGGGGAGGAGGTGGGCTTCATATTTACCTGGAGAGGCTTATACAAACTGATGCTAAGTGAGAAGAGCAGAACCAGGAAAAATTTGTACACAATTACAGATACATCATATGTGTGATGACCAACCTTAATAAACTGGACACTTCCCAGCAATGAACAAATATATGACAAACTCTACAAGTCTCAGCATGGAAGAGATATCTACATTCAGAGAAAGATCTAGAAAGAAGAGAGTGTAAATGGAGACTGAATCAATCTATATGCTACTGTTCTTTTCCATGTTTCATTTTGTTTCTTTTTTCCCATTGTTCACTTCATTGGTTACAACCCTTCTATACAACTAGACTAATGTCCAATGTGAAAGGAATTGCAGTTTCTATACTTGATTGCATGCTGCTGTGGGTGGCGGGGAGAGAGAGGGGAGAAAATTTGAAACTCAAGGGATTCTGGAACTGAATCTTGTAAACTAAAAGTAAATAAATCAATTAAATGAAAAAGAAAAAGAAAAATTACCCCTTCAATCTGAGGCCAGAAATGGATATTTTTCACCTTTCATGTTCATATCTCAAAAATAGTCATCAAGATTTAATTAATGAGCCTAGGATAGGCAGATAATAATCATATTTCTCATTTAGTAATTGGAAAAAAATAATCAAAAAGTTATGAAAAAACATTGAGTGTATTATAAAGGAGATGGACCTAATTTGAAAAAAAAAAAGGAGTGCCTGACTCATAGCAGACATTTCATAAATGTTTGTTTATCACTGTGTTATTCAAATCCTAGTATTGACAAGTATGAATTATTCACTCTTTAAGAAATGACATCATCTCTGAGACTCAGTTTTTCCTTACTGATAAATGATACTATTTTTGTAAGAGGTGGCATAGCATGGCAGATAGAGAGATGGCCTCGGTGTAAGGAAGACATGCATTTAAATGTCATTTGACTTCTAGATTTCCATTAATATCAATCAAATGATTGACCTTTGGAATCCACCTATGGTTAAAATCTCAGACTTGTGTTTCCCTCAATCCTCACATCTAATTAGTTGCTAGGATTTTTTTTATTCTACCCCCTTTGATCTCTTGCCCCTTTCCCTAACCTCTCTATTGCCATTTTCACCACTCTAGTTCAACAAGCTTTCAATTCAAAAAATATTGATTAATCAAGTATTCATTTTTTTTAAATCATGTATTCATTAAGCAAGATCCATTGAATACATGATGTAATTTTTAAAGGTCAAGGTGTCTAAATCATATAGAATGACATTACTGATTGGCTAGCTACTCATTAATCAATTATATGGCCATGGCAACTCATAATACTATTTTGTCCTATATGGCTTTCTTCTGCTTTTCCAATGATAGCAAGAGAATATTGAAGCGCATTGAACTCCAGTGACTCCCTCTTGCTAGTAGGATCAAATATAAAATCCTGTTGGGTATTCAAAGTCCATTAGAACCTTTGATCCACTGACACTGGTTTCCTTCGTGTTCCTGGCATAAAGCACTCCATCTTTCAGCTCTGGTCTTTTTAAACAGATCTCCCATACCTGGAATGCTTCTGCTCCCTCATCTCTGTGTCCTGGCCTCTCTGGCTTCCTTCAAATTACAGCTAAAACCCTATCTTCCACAAAAAACCTTTCCCAATGCCCCTTAAAGCAAATGTTTTCCACTGTTCATTATTTACAATTTATATATCTCATTCATACATAAGTGTTGTTTGTCGTCTCCACCATTAGACTGTGAACTTCTAAAGTAGGGACTACTTTTGTTTTTGTTGTTGTCCTTGTTGTTGTTGTTGCCTTTCTTCTTATCTCTAGTGTTCAGCACAGTGCCCTTAATATACTAGGAATTTAAAAATGTTTGTTGACTTTCTGACCAAAAGGGAATTAACAGACAGATATAGAAATATCCCAACATGTATACCCCTTATCTAGTGATCAATGGGTAGACATACACTATTAGATGATATCAATGTTGAAATTCCTGTTTTAAATGGAATTTAAAAAAAGAATCAAAAGGAATTTCCATCTAAGTAGAAGAAAATTATGAAAGTCCTCTTTAGAGGCTAATTCAGCAGTTGAAAGAGCTATATTGTTTCATTATCAGTTCTTTACAATCATGGATGGTCATTGCTTTGAGCATAGTTCATATGGCTTTCATCTCCTTGCTAATAATCTTCCCTTACTATCCCTATTTAGGGACATCAGTATTCACATTAATGTCCCTTCAGATATCCAGCCTTTTCATTTTATTTATGTCATCAGTTCCCATGGCCTACATCTTTATTTTATTTTAGCATTTCCCTGAGGTGGTCACATCTTAGATCTGTCACTCAAAACCATTCAAAGTGAGAACTAGAAAGACTTTAGCTTTTAAAAAGGTCAAGGCCTCTTACTGCATCCAGGGCCATCTCCAGTCATCCTAATTTACATGTTGCCACTGGACCCAGGTGCCTTTGGAGGAGAAAGTGAGGCTCATGACTTTGTGCAGTCTTCTCTCACTTAAATCCAATTTACTTTCAAGTTATGGCATCAACTTCCTGATGTCACGGTCGTCTTTGAAAACATAGGACGAACAACAACAATGCTAGGAGAAGTTGCTGACATGCGTTTGGGAGAGAGTTTGGTTTTTTTTTTGTTGTTGTTTTGTTTTGTTTTTTCCTGCAAGGAGAGTTCACACAGCAGTTAAATTACACATCTGAATAAACACACATCTTTTAAATGAATGGATAGAAGAACAGACATTAACATTGGCCATTGATACTCTGAAGAGATTTTAAGCAATGAAAATCAATTGCCGCAATGTTAGAATCAAGTGAAACTAGGAAGCATTATAGACAATAAAAACTTGATGTCTTACTAAATGGAAAAATATAGCAATTGAGGCAAATACAAATTTGGGGTATACATATGCTTCTAAAATCTTACAAAGGAGGGATTTGGAATGTCATAATTTTCCAAAGTAATGGGAAGTGGGGGAAGAAAAGGTTGGGGGAAGTTTATAGAAAGCTTGTCAGGAGAGACAATTTAGTTGATCATAATTTAAGTATGTAACTGGTCAGAAAAAGAAGAAAAGAGAAGACATTTGTCAAGATTATTATAATAAAATATTCACTTCTTCAATGACAGAGGAGTCACTATATTTGTCTTACATTATAGCAGTCCCAAATTGAAGTGTGAGAAACTAAAGATGACTCTAAAGGGGGAAAAAAAGAACAGATGAATGGGTTTTAGTATACACAAAAGAGACCTTTAATAAACATGGTACAATTTGGACAGTGCTGATGGGTCATTTTTGAAATATCTAAAAGGGGAGAGGCTGTCAGAAACTTGTGGGGGTGTGTGTGATCAAATTATTATGACTGACAGTACAATATCAAGAAAATATATGTAACTTGCATATTTACTCTATGTATAATATGTATATGAATAGTATTGTAAATAAATCAAAGGCATAGTGGAGAAGTCTATCAGAGAAGTCCCAAAGTCATGCAGTCAGGTAAGAAATGTAGAGGAGATAGTGAGAAGTCCAGGACGACTCTTAAGGTTCTAGCCTGAGGGAGTAAGAGGATGGTCTTGCTCTCTAGAGTAATGGGGAAGTTTAGAGCGGGGGAGAAGATTTGGAGAGAAAGATAAAGGGTTCAGTTAGGAAGATATACCCACTAAAGATGATTGCCACTCTCATACAGGATGTGTAGTTTAGAGTGCAAATGGAAGAGTGATTCCATATATATGGTAAAGTACTCCAAATATTCTTTTTCAGAAAAAATATATTGTCATGATAACAAGACAATCTGTAACATTTCAAAACTTCCTACTGAGATACATAATCACTCAAAAGCCTAAATATTCACACAGGAAAAACAAAGTGGATAAAAAATGCCTTCCACCCAGACTAACGTGTGCAGAAGAATAAATATCCCATAGACATGGTCTATCAGAGCATAAGACTTTTAGACACTCTGCTTACAGACCATTAACTGGTGTCCAAATTGAAAAGGAGGAAGACTATGGAATGGATTGCTTTTGGAAAGTTGTGTACCACACAAATTCATGCATTATATTAAAAGTAATGAGTGTAACTTCTTTCTGAAGCAAAGATCTATCTTTTTTTATACTAATGATTACAGTATTCTGTTTGTATGTATACATGTACACACACACAGCATTGTATACCATAGTATGTGCAGAATTAGAGTTCCACGCCCTTCAAAGGACCCTGGAGATATTCATGGTCAGAATACAAGGAATTAATTACTTATCTAGGATATCTATCTATCCAAATATGTATATTGGATACGTAAATACACATTCACATGCATATACACATGTATAAATGCATATAGTTTAATATGCATACACCTATATGGAAACATGTGCATACCTACAGTTATGGGTGTATATATGCATGTGCATATATGTTCATTTATTGCATTGTGCATATGTGTATCCGTATGTAGTTAGGTAGATTCTTCATTAGAGGATGTATATCCTAGTCATATTGCCCTTTGTCATTGTCACCTTACTGACCCCATATTGATGGTGGAGGGGAAAACTAAGGAGTCTAAAGAATAATGATAAGGGATTAATGTGGTATTGGTAAGTGGAAAAAGAAAAAGAAAATACATTATGCTGTGAATATTTTAACTTGTACAGAGGAAATCTCATGACATTTATTGAATTCCTTAAATCTATATATAACAGAAATGTAATATTAATTAGACTATTTGTGGACACATTAACTATAGTTAATATAAAGGTACGACTATGGAATTTGCATTAGGACATATAGCTATTGTTAGGTTTCATTTTAGAGATAAGTGGATTTCCAGTGGTGAGAAATGTAGAAGGACAAAAACAAACCCTTTAAATGACAAATAAGGCACAAGAAAGATACAATACTAAGAAGTATTACCAGAAGCTGTAGAAACAGTAGGATGTATTCTTCTGAGACATGAACAATATTAAAGAACATTATAAGGCCCATGGACCTTGGCTGAAGAATGATGGTTGTTAATTCAACATTTCCAATACATCTAAGTTTGGCTTTTTAAAATGCTGCCTAAAGTAAGAATCAAAAGATCCAAAATCACTGAAAAGTCATGAAAACACTTGGATTGAGTTCCTGGAAGAAGGAGGGAAGTATTTCAGAAGACCCTTACGGGAAACCATGTAGCCTGCAGAGATGACACCAAGTAGAAGCAGAGATGAACTCGTGAGGATACCTTTGGCCAACCCAGAAGCAGTGCAAAAGCAATGGTCAAGAACAGAAGAGCTAATAGATGAATCAAGATTCTGAAGTGGGCAACTCTTGGTCCCCCAGTTATTAGATTTCTCTACTTTTTGAAATCATATATACAATAATAAGATTTTCAAAGCACTTTATATATATTATCTCATTTGGTCTTCCTAACTCTGAGATGTAGGTACTTTTTATTCCCATTATGCAGAAGTACTGAGAAACAAAGAAGTTAAGTAAGTTACCCATACTCATAAAGCTAGTATATATCTGAGGTTGGATTGGAACTCAAGTCTTCTTGACTCCAGGGCCAGTGCTCTATCCACTGTGTCAACTAACTACCTCTTAGTATATACATTGTTATCTCAGTAGAAAATAAGAACCCTAAGGACACAGACAGTTTGTTGTTGTCATACTCATCATTGCTCTTGTATATACAAAATCTAGCACTATTTCTTCATTCATTCAGAATTTATTTATTAACCACTTACTATGTGTCAGGAACTGTGCCTATCTCTGGGATACAAAGACAAAATTGAAAACAGTCTCTAGACTCCTGGTGGTTATATTTTGTTGATGGGATAAAACTCATTCACAGTGTTTGCTAAATTGAATTAAATTGAAGAACAAAAGGGAGGTTGTATTTGACTCCCTAGAGGACAGCACTCATGCTTTTCCATGTCAGTCTGGAATAATGTAAAGGTCCCTGGGAGTTGGAAGCCTATTGGGAAGACAAGGGGATTTCTCTATCATACTTAATAGGATATGCTGCAAGATCTTCAAAAGTTTTGCAATGCTTTTGTTTGGATCACATAAACCTAGTTCTATACTCATTAAAAAAAATTCTTTGTGTTTACATGATAATTGAGGGATATTTTCATTTTGTCATAAAGTCTTAGGCATGAGTCTAATTCTCTTGTTTCTGGAAGAAAACCTAAATGGAGGCTATTTCCAAAAATACACCTCCTGTACTTTGGTTATCCTCCTCTCCATCTCCATACCACTGAAATTTAGACTTTGGCATTTAAATGAGACTTTTGCCTATAATCTCTGGGCTATGTGATTTCTCAGAGGAACTACATCAACCTCCAGTGAAAAGAATACAAGTCTTATTGTAACCTTTCCTCATTTCTTCGTTCCTATTCCCCACCCTCCAGTCTCCCTCTCTCTGTCTCTCTGTCTCTCTCTGTCTCTCTGTCTTTGTCTCTCTGTCTCTGTCTCTCTCTCTGTTCCTCTGTCTCTCTGTCTCTCTTTCTGTGTCTCTGTGTCTGTCTGTCTGTCTGTCTCTCTCTCTCTCTCCTTCATTCCCCCTTGTAAAGGTCAAGCTAAGTTGTATAAATGGATACTCAATCTTTTCATCAATCACTGATCTTCTTTGGTATCAATCAGATAATTACTCAGGACAGGGCAAGAAAAATACAAAAGGCATCATCTGGTGTCAGAAAAAAAGAACTCAGTTAGTGTAGCGATATAGACTATTTTACTTGTCAAGGAGATACCACCAGTGATAGTGCCAATGGGCTAATAAAAGCCTAGTATAAGAAGGTGTGGATGGGTTATTATCTAAACCAGCAGAAGGTATACCAAGGCTGATGAGATTCTAGAAGTACTGACGTATCAAACCAAAATGGTTTATAAACTTTGTATTTCTTAAATCTCATTTTATACCAACTTTCAATTAAATCTTCCTCAGATCTTAGCCCATCTTGTTTTCTGTACTTTGTCTCCATTAATGAGGATCTTCAGGTGTGATAAAAGCAGTGCTGTTTTGATGTGTGCTTTGATGAATATTCAACCCAATGCCTCCTTTCACCCCTAACTAGTTCAAGGTCAGGAGGTGTATTGTGCTGATTCCCACATCTCTGGTTATTTCTCAATACACTTGAAGATAACATGGATTGCTGCCCTATTCAATCTGTCACTAAATACATTTCTCTATGTACCACCCTCCAGCTTGACCCAGAGGGACTTGAGACTGTTGTATTTCATTCATCCTGAAAACTTTAGCCAAGGTTTTTTTTGAGCTGACACTGAATTCCATGTAGATTCCCTTCTGCTGTGGGCCTCACTGAAACCAGCAAATAGATTTGACTTTGGACCACAAGTAAAACTTGAATCACAGTTCCAGGTGAGCAAAAAGAAAGTCTATTGTAGCATTTTAATAGAATCCTTAAGGCTCCTTTGGCTAAAAGCAGTTTGCTGGGGAGCATCAATCCACTGGCAAATACAACACAAACATCTGCTATTTACTCGTTTCCTAGGATAAAATATTACCTGCAAATAAGGGGGGGGGGGGGAGGAGAGGATCCTTCAGAGGGTAGATAATGTCTCCAAATGGTAGATTTCTAGGCTTTAGTAGGGGAGATACTCAGAAGATACATTTTTAATGGTCGATTCCATGCCCTATGCCAGACCCCATGGCAGCAACGCATATTCTTTTCATATTTTCATATGCCATTTTCCTTTGCAATCTCTTTCACCAGTTGATGGAGCAAGTCTTTGAAAATAAGGCCAATTTTACCATCCCTTTGTTCCTTTTGCTACTCTCCTTGGCCTTCTCCCAGAATGTGCTTCACCTCACTTCCTCCATTCCAACAGTCTTTGTGATGTTTTAAGAGAAGTGTTGTGTAAAAATTTGGGAACTGATTGTGGCTTTCTAAACCACAGGAAGAGTGATGGTGCAATTTGTTACTTGGCTTCATTTTTTATGAATTGAGTTTAGCCCGAGTGACTGACAAGGGCTTATTTCCTTGGGACCAGGAGTGGAGGGTGAGGGGATATGTGGAAATAAGAGAGTGAAAATTAGTAAGGTTTTAGAAAAATAAATAACCAGCTAAAGAAAGAAGTTCCTAACTATATAAGGTACAGTAGTCTTTTTACCATTACTGAAACTGAGGCTGATTTTCTTATTTCCTCTCCAACCTAAAGTAATAGTCCAAGACAGACTGGATCAAAGCTTGAAAACTCAAATAAAACATCACATTTAATATGAAAAATGACTTTTTCCCCTTCCTCAGTCTCCATTAAGTACTTTGTTGCTTTTTTTTGTGCTCTTTTCATATAATAATTTCAATCTTAGCAGATAATTGTGCAACTTGTATGCATGTGTTTTATCTTCCTTACTTATATAGTGAGTTCTGCTATGGCTATGGTTATTTTGTTTCTTGGGTATCAAACACAAGGCTTTTTCATGTATTTGCCACTTGATAAATGAGAAAAAATAAATGAATTTATTTATAAACAAGCAGCTTCATCTAGTATGAAGAAGACAAAAAAGAAGTGGGCTACAGGTTACTAATGAACCTAATACCTTTAGCTGTAACTTGAAAAATTTTGAAGAGCATCACAGAATTCACAACCTATATACTCAAGTCATAAAAGATGGTTCTGCCAAAATGACTAGAGAAAAGTGTTAGGAGAAGGAGACAGTGATATAGTAGAAAGGTTATTCTCTTTAGAGTCAAGAAACTTGAGTTTAAATTTACTACAATTCTTTAACCTAATATTATAGAATTCTTCTCTATAAGATTTTGTAAACATAGACTTAGAGTTGGGAAGGGCGTTATAAGTCATGTCGTCCAACTATCTCATTTTATAAATACAATTTTGCTTGTTGACTAATTTTAAGTCATCCAAACTCTCTGAGCCTTGGTTTCATTATTTGTAATATGGAAGATAATGCTTATGTAATAGAGTAGCTAGACTCAACATGGCAGAGAAGTGGGAAGCAGTGAAGTGAACTTCTCTTGATAGTACACAGACCTAGAACATGTAGCAGAATCCTAACAGAGGAAAAAAAAGAGTCACAGAGAGTCACTATTCCAACCTAAGTCATCATGGAAAGATTGAGATAGGTCTCTGGACACTTCAATTGAGGTCTGGACAGGAGCAGTCATGTAGAGCAATCCAGTCTCCCAAAGAGTTTCTGTACATCATTTTGAGAAGATCCCAGGTATATATCAGTGCACCAAGTATGGGGCAAGAGAACAGGTGCCAACTGGCAATTTTTAGTCCATTATTAGTTCTGAAGAGATGCAGGGATAACTGAGGAAAGGACATGATCCCAAGGATGGCACTACAGGGTAAGGAAGGGTGTCAAACCCTAGCCTGTGTTCTGAAAGGAACAAGTTCAAAAGCAAGCATCAGATGTATGGCTCAGACATCAGAGCAGAAAGGAGTCTCTGTTCCAGCTTCTAGACCAATCTGAAGCCTACAGAAAAATAATCAGTGTAGAAATCTCAGACGAAAAGGAAAATGGCAGTTCTGTCACTGAAATATCAAAGCTTGCCAGATAACTGATAGTGGATAAGTCTAACAGTAGTCAACTACTGATCAGACCCAAATCCAGGTCACAAATTTTCAGATCTCAGACTAGGAAGCAGTAATTAGATTTTGCCCTAGATCAGACTATGTAGGGAGCACCGAAAACTTGAAGATCCAATGTTTGAACTGTCCTTGAGATGCTAGAATAACACATTGCTTAATACCCCAAGAACGTAACAAAAACAACCCAGACCTTTCCTCTTGAATTACATTAAGCGTTGCTCTAATATCAAGTCTGAAGCCAGGAATTAGACTGGAAAAAATAAGCAAACACACTCACATATATACAAAAAACAAAAACAAAGCAAAACAAAACAAAACAAAACACAACAACCCAACATAAAAAGCTAGTATGGTAACAAGAACACTCAAAACAAAAACTGAGAAGAAGAAAATTATTCTAAGACACCTACAAGAAAAATAGCTTGTACATAAAGTTAAGCAGAATTCTTGGAAGAGATAAAATGAGACTTTTTAAAATATGTATATATAGATATAACTATATATATATATTTGTATGTGTGTGTATAGATAGATAGATAGATAGATAGATAGACAGATAGATAGAAAGATATACACAATATTTAGAATAAAGAACAAAAGAACAATTATCTAGTATCCCTAAGGAGGTTTACCTCCTTACTTAGTCATTCAATCATCTCAGAATACAATTCAGTCTTCCACCCATGGAGTAAGTAGGTTAAATTAATCAGTCACTTATTTAGCAATCAGTAACTAAGTATCTCTAATCACTAAATACAATCATTAGAAAATACACAAACCCCCTACCCCTAGGTCACTAGTAAACCACTTTATCATCACAGCATTCAACATCCAAGGAGAGATGTTTTCTTCATCTTGCCTTACGTGGTTTCCCAGATTCCCTGGATTCCCTTTCATGATCCCAGCTCTTACCTGAATCCACCTAGATTCAAAGGCAGACAGCTCTCAAGGCCTTGTCCAGTCCTCTGGGCAGTTCTTGTAACACACTGAAGTTTACAGTGTCCAGTACATCTCAAAACCTTCACAATTTCTATTCCCGGGAATTCAAAGATCAACCAAGCCACAAACAAAGTCTTAGCATCCCAGCCATGCTTCCCTAGTCCTCCAGCAGTTTGGCTGGCCCTAGGACGCAGAAGAAATCTCAGCCTTCCAGGGAGTAGCAGCCATTTCAGCTGCTAGTGCATGGGATTACAACACACATATGAAAGGAAAGCATAAGAAAAACACAATTGAAAAAGATGGAGTTCTAAGAAAAAAAGAATTAGAAAGGAAATCAATGGCTTGGAACAAATGGTACAAAACCTTGCCCAAGTGAAAAACTTTCTAAAAATTAGAATAAAATAAATAGATGCTAATGACTCCATAAGACAACAATGTCAAAATATTGAAAAACAATTAAATAAAATGTATTGCATCATACAACAACAACAACAAAATTCCACTAACCTGGAAAACAGGTGGAGAGGTAGAAGTTAAGAATCATTAGACTATCTGAATGTTATGAGCAAAAAAAAAAAGATCCTAGATATCTTAATTCAAGGAATCCTACAAGAAAATTGCACAGATCTTTTAGAACCAGAGAGCAAAATGGACATAGAAACAATCTACTAATCACCTCCTGAAATGCCAAAATGAGAACACCCAAGAACATTACAGCCAAAATCTAGAGTGTCAAGATTAAATATAAGTAAATATATATGTATATATTACAAGCAACAAGAAAAGAACTATCGAGGAAAATAGTAAGAATCACAGACAAATTAGCAGTCACTACCCTAAAGGAGACAGCCTAAAATACAATATTCCAAAAGGCAAAGGATAGAGGCTTGGTAACAAGAATAACTTACCCAACAAAACTAAGGAAATCATACAGGTAGAAAAATAAATGCTTAAAGGAATAGAGGCCTTCCAAGCATACCCGCTGAAAAGATCAGAGCTGCATGGAGTCTTTGAAGTTCAAACACAGGAACTGAGAGCAACATAAAAAGAGATAAGCACAAATGAACAACCATGAGGGACAAGACATGGATAAAATTTCTTGCTGCTATGTAGATATACGTGTTGCCACTGAACCCTGGCATCAAAGAGAAATACTAGTTAAACATAAGACTTGGGAGTGGTTTTGGAAAGTCCTGATGATCTTCAAAGAAGAACAGAAAAAGAGGGAGAAAGGAATGCACTGGGTGGGGGAAGAGAAAGGAAGGTTGAGGAAAATTATCTCATGTTATCTGTATGTTCAAATAGATCATCTATACAAACATGTATACAAAGGTATCTATAGAAGATTTGGCTGTAATGTTAATAGTATAACAAGATCATCCCCACCCATTAATATGCCTCATGTGGAGCCCGTTGGGGGAGGGACTTAGCTAAGGGGGAGGTGTACTTGTAGTAAGGGTTCTACACCTTTTACTGATTTCTAATTAGGCACTGACTCAGGAGGGTTGTGATTCCTTCTGGCTCTGGGAAGTGTATATGTACTCTGAGTTGGCATTTTGCTTTGGGGGTTTGCTCATGAGAAGGATCTTGTGATTCCCTGGTAGAGACTCTAAGTAGCCCTTTGTTCAGAACACTGCCCCCTCCACTACTCAGATGCCTGTGCAACCTAGATCCAGTAGTCTATGTAAAGTATATAGCAATATTGCTAAATATTGCTATGCTTGGATAGCTGGAGTCCTGTCAATATTTGTGCTAATTTCTCTGCTTGTATTTTTGACTTACCCAATTTTCTTGGATACTCACTTCTTTACTAAAGTAAGATCATGAACCCCTTTAAAGCTGTGTTTCCTTTAGCAAAGCAGATCAAAGAACCTGTGCTAGCAGGTCATCCTGGGTGTCCTAGGGCGCTTGCTATTACAAGTTCTGAACCCTCTTTAAATGGAACCTTTGGGAAAAAGGTTTTTGCTCTTCTTTGTAGCCCTCTAGTCAGAAGGGCAGAGGCTACTGAGAGTCTTGATAAGCATCTTGATGATATCTCCATGATAGGAACTCCTAAATATTAATATTAGAAAACCTAATTCTTCAGGATTAACCAGAAAACTCTGAAGGGAAAATTCAGCCACTTTCTCTAAGGCCCAATCTTCTAGTATAAGTAAGGTTTATGGATGCTACTCCCCAATGTTTTGCTTGGCCCATTGGAAGAGGAAAGACAGAGAATAGATAAATCCCTTGATTCCCAGTTTCAGCCAGAGCAGTCTTCAAAAAGTAATTTTTTTCTGGCCTCCAGTCATGCCTAGAAGTCAGAGAACTAAACCAAGAACAAAGTTACTGGTCTCTAAGAAATTAGAGAGAAAGAAACCAATGTTAATGAAAGCACCCTCTCCTATATTCATGCAAGACCTTAGGGTATCCTGACACCTCTGTGAGGTTTCTTAATACGGAAGTTGTGCCAATGCAGGTTTTATGAGCCTCTTAAAGGAATGACTTTGAGAGGAAGAAGGTAGTTGTCTCTACATCAAGCAAAATAAGGACTGAAACAGGTAAGTAAGCTTTACAGTCTGGAATGTGATTTCTTTCCATTAAATTGACTTCCTTCATACCTCTCACTAGTAATCTCAGAATGAACATCCAATCTGCTGATACAGAAATAGAAATTTTTAGTGCAGAAACACATGGGGACCTTTACAGAATCATGTATTTGTTTATTTATTTATTTTTCCCCCTTTGGCTGCAATTTTGGAAAGTGATGCTGTTTTCCCTGGTAAAATGATTAGTGCTCTAAATGAATGAGATCACTTACTGAAATAAAAGCCTAGCCAAGCCACACACTTATAATGTGATCTCATACTAGCTCAGCCTCAAGAATGTCCCCCTGAGAGTTTTTGTAGCATTGTTCATCCAATTGCTGTATGCAGCCTCTATTCAGAGAGGAAACGTGGCTGACAAAATCAAGTCAAAAGGGTCCCTGGATGCCAAAACCAATATCAATGTGTGTGTATCTTAATATATATTCTTATCTTGCAAAGAAATCTTCCCCGAGGGATACCTCAAAGCCATAGTGCATGAAGCACCTGAGAATGTACATAATTTGAACTCTCTGCTTAGTTAGTAAATCCTATTACAGCTGGACCCTGAGAAAAGTCTGTAAAATAAAAGCATCCTAGGAAATATATTTTGTAGACTTCAGGTTTTCCTCAGATCCTTGAGTGGCAGGCCTTCTGGAATAAATACAGTTTTGAGTTCACAGTCACTGGATATTTATCCCTAGGTTGGGCATTCAGGTTATTATTGTACAAAAGTCAGTTCTGAAAACCTGTGGGAAAGGCCATGGAATATGGGAAGCCACCTGTGGTAAATCTAGGGAGTTTCTTGAAAAATCTAATAATGTTATAAAGTATGGCTTATTAGCAGTTGCCAAACAAACTGAAGAACTTCCTCCATCAACCTGACAATATTATAGGGCATTGATCAGTGAATGAAGGCAGTTGATGAAACACAGGGGATTCCTGATGATCATCCATGCTTCCTGTGGCTTAGAAAGATGGGCTGGTTCTATCTGGCTTAGGCATAGCTCTTTGAGATGTTACATATCATCTTTTCCTTTGTGCCTCTTCCAGAGTGCATCAAAGAGGAGAGATTCTATATCCTCCCCCAACCAGACACAACAATGATGATTTGTGGTAGTGACATCTGGCCATAAGTGATTAGCTTTCATGTAAACTAAGAGGGAAATTCAGGAATAGTATTACCTGAACCTTAACCTTCTATGTAGAGGAGAAGGGTTTGGAATTCCCTAGATAGTATGACCCTAGAACAGCGGTTCTCAACCTGTGGGTTATGTTCAGTTTGTAACAATGAAAATGCATCCTGCATATCAGATAGATTCATAACAGTAGCAAAATTACAGTTATGCAGTAGCAACAAAAATAAATTTATGGTTGGGGGTCACCACAATATGAGGAACTATATTAAAGAGTCGCAGCATTAAGAAGGTTGAGAACCACTGCTCTAGAATCTTGACATTTCCCCAAGAAAGAAGATTTCTAATGTAGTAGCAACTTTGACAGTTGTCTTGTGGGTTACTGCAAGTACAGGAGCTAGTGAAAAAGGCAGACCTTCATACAAGCAATGAGTCATCAGGCCAGGCAAAAGTGCCACTCTCTTTTTTTATAGAGATGTCTGTCAGCTCCCAGTCCTAGCATTAGGGTCTAAATGTTTTTGCAGCCTAGATGGGATAGCCCGCTAATTAGAGTATGAAGGCACATTGTCTCTCTCTTAAACTAATGCTTTCCTGCTGGCAGGTTGGCTGTCCCAATCTGAAGTTACCATGTGACTTAGGGTTAGAAAGTCCTCTTTCACTTCAATCAGTTTCTAATTGTCGAAGCACCAGATTTTTTTGAATCTAAGACAACACAATTCATTCCATTCCCATAAGTCCTTTCTAAATAAAGAGATGGGGGAAAGTCAGAAATAAAGCATTGGTAGAAGCAGGGGGAAGCCTTCACATACAAATTAAGTTCAGGAACAAAGATCCTACACATTGAGTTATTCTATATATGCAGGGGCAAGTGGGTGGGAAGTGGATAGAATAATCGGTCCAGAGTCAGAAAGATTCATCTTCCTGAGTTGAAATCTGGGCTCAGATACAAGATGTGTGACCCCATGAAAGTCATTTAACTTTCCTTTAGTTTCCTTATCTGGAGAAAGAAATGGCAAACCACTCCAGTATCTTTGCCAAGAAAACCCCACGTGGGGTCATTAGGAGTTGGCTATAACTGAAAAGTGACTAAACAAAGACCAGTCAGATAATATTATGAAGCACTTATTATGAATGAGACATTATACTAGGTGCTATGGGTATATAGGGATATTAAAGACAAGCTTTCCTTTCAAAGGGCTTACACTTTATATGGGTAAATATAGCATATTCTAATACTCCCATCAGTCTTTAGTTTGATCAATGTAATTCCTTCCCAAAATGTAGATTACAATCTAATGATACCTACCTATTCTGAGTCTCGTACATGTCTTTCCATGAGTTTACTACACAAGACTCCACCTAACCTTGTGTTTCATATTACAATAGTCAGGCACTATTACGTATTACATCGCCAGAAACTCATGAATCCAGAGATTAAGAACTAGAGGAGACTTCTGGTCTACTTTACAGATGGAGAAACTGAAAAGTTTACTTACCCAGATTCAAGTTTATGGCCAATTGAAGAGTCAGGAGTTAAACTCAGGTTGTCTCACTCAAAATGATCTTTATTTATACTATTCTCGTTTTTTTTTTCAATAAAATTTCTTTTAAAAATTTGAAATAATGAGGGAAATAACAAAAGATAGTGTTTTGGGAGATAATGCACTATATTTTAGACAAAAAGAATGGGTTCTAATCTTAACTCTACCTCTTACTACTATAATCATGGTCACTCACCCTCTTTGGACCTCAGTTTCCAATTTTTAAAATAGATGGATCAGATCAGATGATTTCTAACCTGCTTTACAATTCTAAATGTCATGATTTTGTGAACTTTGCATGTTCACATCAGGAAAGCATGAAGTTGGGAGACTAGATGATCTCTAAGTACCCTTCTAATTATAAATCATATGTGTCATTGTAATGGTAATGAAATTTGAATATCCCTTTGTATTGGCAAGCTAAAAGGTACTTAGCACATAGTTTCAAATTAAGCCTCTGTTAAAGAAACAGAAGGTATGAATCTCTGTTGCTGATGTAACAGAAAGAGGCTGAACAGGAAACCCCTGTTGCTGATGTGACAGGAAAGGGCTAAATAGGAGGAGCAATACTGTATGTAAGGAAAAACCCCAGCTGGGTAAGGCAGAATTTCCTGGGAACTTGTGGTGGTGCACAAGGAGGACCAGCTGGAGCTGCTGAGGAGCTGCTGAGGATTTTTGAGGAACAGACAAAGCTGTAGAAGACTGAAGAAGCATGACTGTTGTGTCAGTGTTTTATCTGTTTGTGGCTTTGTTAAGCCTTGACTTCCTAGGGATAGAGACTGTGAAGGATTTAAGGTGGACTGGACACTGTGAGCTTCAGTGTGGGACAGGAACTGCATGGAGAACTGGACAAGGATCTGGGAGCTGTCTGTCTTTGAACCCAGGTGACAATTTGGTGAATCCAGGTAGGAGCTAGGACCATGGAAGGGGATCCAGGGAATCTGAGAGCCTACCCCAAGTCCAGTTGAAAGAAGACTTTACTTTGATACTGTGTACTGGCTGAGAAGATTGTGATTTCTTTGTTATCAAGGGGTCGATGGCCTGTGTATTTTCTAATGATTGAATAGTGAACAATGACTGAATAGTGCCTGATCTGTAACTTAGTGGGCCCCATGAGTGGAGAATTTTGACTGTTGTATTTTGTGATCCTCTTTAAGGATGGCTGAATTATTGAGTTGATTGGATGACTGAGTTACTAAGTGATTGATTGACTACATGATTATATTTTGCTCAAAACTATGTGACCACTGCGGTAAAAACTATGTAGCCATTTTAGTGATAAGTTGTTGTGAATGCTGTATTTTGATTTTCTGTGATAAGTTGTAATATTGTCAATGCTGTACCTTGATTTTCTGTGAATGTTTTGTTATGATTTGTTTGAATAAATAGAGTGTTTGCTATACTATGTAATCAGAAACTTGAAAGCTGTTCACAGCAGCAGTCCTCTGGAAAGCTGCTTGTGTATGTCTTTACAGTCATGGAAAATAAAGACTATAAGAATTTAAAGAAGATGTTCATCAATTCAGGATGAGGTGGTTACATGTCCAAGGCTACTGTTGCCAGGGTTATTTATATTGTTAAAGGGATGAAATTGTAGGTGCAATTTCATGTAACAAATAGCCTGTGGGGTCAAAGTTGAGGTGTGGATATTTGAGGGAATATAGAACCTTTTTAAAATCTTGAAATCCTAATAGCTCAATGCAGGAGTATTCTCTCTGTATTTAAGGATAATTCTAGTTACATAGGATCATAAAGTATACATTTCTTTTTTATGGATAAGGAAACTGAGGGTCATATTTGTTAAGGTGATTTGGCTTGCCCAAACTGATAGTGGGAATTAGAGATGAGACAATCATGTATACTGACTCTGGGTTCAGTGTTCTTTCCAGAATGCCTTTGCCTCCAGCATCTGATGTGAAAGCTGTTCTGTGAAGACAGCGGGTGGAATAGTATTTTTATGAAGCAGTTTGTCCCCCCAAGTGACAGACACTGTATGTAAGCACCTTTCTAGGGAAGAAAGGGGACATGAAGTTTGTCACTAATATGCAAAGTATTTCATTTGATAATGGCTTTCTGTAGGCCCATTTAAAGCTCTCCTACTGCTATAGTAATAGATCAGATCTATAAATTGTTTACTAACAGTCAATGAAGATGAGAGCTACCAGCTTGTTTGTACAAAACACAATCAAATGGCACAGTGCCTCTAAAGTAAACAGACGAGTTTTTATTCAGCTCAATTTTCCTCTAAACAAAATTAATCTAACCAACATGCCTTGCTGTAGATTGTTTGGAAATTACATTTTCTCCTGTCTTTAAGAACCAGGGTTTTCTCCCTCCTTTAACTACTGCTCTGTTTCTCTTCTCCTAAACAGATAGGATATTGACATAATAATGACAATTGTGTGAGAACACTGGCCTCTGCTCTTTGTTTTATACATCTGAGACTTACTTCCAAGCCCATCCTTCCCAACAATATTGCTCTTGTTAGCTCCCCAGGTGTTCTTTGTGCCTAAAAAGAAACCTTCACTTCTATACTCCAATCATGTAAGGAGAGAATTAGAGGGCTCTGGCACAGAGTGGATAGTTAGTTGGGGCTTGATTATACAGATTTCAAATTTTATTTTCACCTTTTGACACGTATGTCTGATATCACAGGGTAAATATTGTATCAGTGAAAGAAACTGTTACTGAGACCCATGTGAGTTTATGTGGGTTATGTCTATTGGTATAACCAGTGACAATTGTGAGAATAAATTTAGTTTCATGAGATTTCATAGATTACTCATTGTCCTTCAGAATTTTCCACAGAACAATCTGAGTTTTTTCCATTACAGGATAGTGAACAGGAAAAAAAAATATTGCTGAGGAGAAATTATGAGTAGTACAATATTGTCCAAGAAATACAGAGGTTAGAGGATTAGCCTTGGAGTCAAAGAAGTCTAGTTACAAATTTTGCCTCTTTAACATACAAGTACCAGAAACATAGGCAAATAAGATAACCTGTCAGTTCCCCCTTGCAGCTATGTAAGACCAAAAGTTCAAAATGAACCATTGATTTGCATTTGGAAAAGGAGATTACAGACTGGGAACTCCCTAAACTGGTGAAATGAAACATTTGGACTATGTAGGCTATATTTCTGCACATTGCACATTTTCTTAAGTCATTGGTAATTGTTGGAAGAGTTTGATCTTAGTAAGATGAGGAAAAGAAATATTCAAAATAATTGTCTTCATGGATGTGACTTGCTGATATAAAGAAGGCATTCCCTTGATGGATTTGCCAAATAGCAGAGTGATCCAGAAGAGTTCTGTGATAGCAGAGATGCAGAAGAGTTTGTCTTTTCACAAGTAAAATAGTGATGAGTAAACTTAATATTTCTAAGAAAAATAATATCTGCCAGGATGACTTCAGGAAGGGGAGATAGGAAAGTGGGATACATTATAATAAATTGTTCTCTTTCTAACACTGGTATCATTTTTTTACTCATTGACTTTTGTGATTACCTGGAATGTTATCTATTTCCCAGATAACTTCAATGTTTTGAATGGTAAATAAGAAAAAAAAAGTGTGTGTGTGCACGGAGGTGGGGGTATTATACGCATTTTAGTGGCTTGAGATTTGGACTTATAAGTTCATTGTTTTGGAGAGTAGTTTTCAAAGTATGTTCTTGAGACCCTTTCTGGTGCTTCATGAGATCAAAACAATTTTATAATAATACCAAGACACTTTAATGTATAATTCCTTGATTATTAATAGATATAATTCACATCAGAAGTGGTAGAGGTGGTAGAAATGGTAGAGGGAAAAGTCTGCCTCAGTTTCAGAGATATTTTGGTTCTTTTTTCCTTGCTGTCTCATTTCAGCAAATATCCTTTGTAAGAGCTAATTGATATTAATTGGTTATATTTATAACAGGATATTAATAATTAGTTAATTGGTTAAAATTATGGTTGGGCCCCAATCACTGATACTTAAAAGTGATCACTTTTTACTGGGTAATTGAAATCATGGATAATGCTTAGTAATAGGGGCACAAACCCATAATATGGAAGGAAACTCTGATCACGTACCCCAAAATATTCATAGCAGCACTTTTTGTGGTAGCAAAGAACTGGACACAAAGTAAATGCCCTTTTATTGGGAAATGTAAGCAATTTTTGGCATGGGAATTTAATGGAATATCAATGTGCTCTATGGAATGATGAATAGGATGAATAGAGATGAATGAAAAGATGTACAGGAACTGAAGGCAAAAGGACTTGAGTTTCTAAGAGAACAATACACACCATGACTATTAAAATATAAGAGAACAGCAATCATAAAACAATTTAAAATGTATGTTTCAAGATTACAAAGAACCAGCATAACTTCAAAGAAGAAATATGGGAATATACCTATCCTCTCCCATCTCAACTCTTTTACGATAGTAGGTGGTCCATAGTTGTGGAACATCAAGTATATTTTCATATTCTTCTAAACTGTTGAGTTATGTTGATATTTTACCACTTTTTCCCTTTTTATAAATGAGAATAATTCTTGGTTACATGGGATAGTTCTCTGGGGGAAGAGAGGGATTCAAGATCAGATTCTTTCCAACAGAGACATAGATAAAATTTATTTGTAAAAAACCCTCAACTCTTCAGACATAATCCTGGATTGCTCAGAGAGTAAATGCATCTAGCCACCCTCTGTAGTTTTTACTTTCTAGTATAAGTGTGAGTACATAAATATAATCCCAGTTTTTATGCTACTACATTGATTTAAAAACAAACAAACAAATCCAAACAAACAAAAAACACAATTGTGGAAGCCAGAATTTGACCTCTCAGAAACCAGAGTCAGGCTTGTAAAGGCAAGTGATAACATGCAAAAATAAAATTTAGTTGAAGGTCATAACCAAGGATAGATCTTGAAAAACAATTAACTATGAAGGCAGATTAGATATTTTCCATTAATTTTCTTAACTTTCAGGATTACCTCGTTCTTATATAGGTCACAGGTCCAACTATAAGCCTTTTGAAAATGTCTAATGGGTCCCAAGATAAGTATCAGCTTCCACCCATTATCAAAAACTTTATGATAAGTCTCTAGAAAAGTGAGTGGTTCCTTCTGTGAATATTTCAATAGAAATGAAATGAAGACCCTATCTCAGAAATGCCCCAATAATGTCTTTCAAAGAAAAAAAAACATGCTGTGACAGTAGTATTTCAGTAAAAATTCTTTTATGAAATGCTGCTGTAGCAAAGTTCATCATGTTTCCTCCTCTTCCTTTCTATTCTGGGGTTTAAATATATTTCAAATAAGAAGTAACAGACTGTATTTTTGTGATCACAGCCAATTATTATCTTTGCATGCCAAGAAGATTCGAAGAACATCTTCCTTCTCATTACTTCACCATTAGACAAATATAGGCAACTTCTTTTTCCATACATTGTGATCTGTCTTAAATTTTTCCTGAAAATATTAGCTGTGTCAAATTTAGCAGAATCTAAATTTTAAAAAACCTCACATTTCCATAGTGTTCTGCAGGTTTTTTCACAACAACTCTATGTAGTATGTAGTGTAAAGATTATTTTGACAGTTTTATAGAGAAGGAACCTAATCTTAGGGTGGTGAAGGGAATTGCCAAAGGTCACAATTAATAAACTTTGAAATGAAGATTAAAGTGTGTATGTGTATCTGTGTGTGTGTGTGTGTGTGTGTGTGTGTGTGTGTGTGTGTGTGTGTGTGTAAGAAAGAGAGACAGAGACAGAGAGTATTGGGAATGAGATAGAAGAATATACTGAGATAGTTTGGTGGAAGGCACACTCTGTTGACAATCATTTTCCCTGGATTGTATTGTATCTTTGCCTCCTCCACTAACTGGTTTACTACCTTGAGCCATAACTGCTCTGTTCTATATGATGGGAATGAAACTACCTGCCTAACTAAAGTCAGAATGGTATGAGAAAATGAATGTCCACATGCTTTGAATAATTTGATTATAATGCAAATACTTAGTGCAGTCTACAAGATAATCTATGCAAAGTGCCTTGTAAGCCTTAATGGGCTGTATAAATATGTTAACTATCAGTATTAGCTATTATTAGCGTGGATCTGCAGAGCACCATCTTTATAAAAAAATGACTCTCAACTTCCTTCGCTTATAATTACTTCTTTCAGTATGAAATATGGTTTGCACATAGCCTCTAATTCTCCCAAAAGCAGTAATTTGAGGAAGAAAAGGCAGGGAGGTAGAAGAGGCCTAAACAGGATTCTGGTCAAACCTAAAGCACTAAGAAGGCCTTGATGACTTAGGCTTAGTGGGATAAACCAGGCCTAAAGCAGTACATGTAAGTCTGACCAAATTTATGGGCTACAAGAGAAATCAATGAAAGTCAACCACAATTTCTGGCTTCTGCTTGGTTTCTATTCAATGCAAAGGAATAAACAAGTCAATTTTTCATAGTTCTTTTTGAAAGAAAATGGTCTTAAGTCTAGACATCTCTCGACCTCAGGTTAAATGTGAAGTACAAATAAATTAAGGGGAAAAAAATCAACCTTAGAAATAGCAACAAAAACTCACCTAAAATAAAATAGCTCTTAGGCATATTAATGGAGACATGACAGTTCACTTTAAGTGTTTGTAGGTCCATTTTGTAAATGGAATGAAAATTGTTCCATGTAGTCCCAGAGATCAGAACCAGGAACAGTGGATGGAAATTTCAGACAGGATGACAGAGGCTTAAAAGAAAGGTCAAACTGCAGCTAGATGGCATGGTAGAGAGAGTGCTGGCCTTGAAATCGGGAAGACTTGAATTCAAATGCTAGGTCAGACTACTACCAGCTGCATGACTCTGGACAAGTCACCCTCTTTTTGTTTCAGTTCCTCATATGTAAAAACAGGAATAAAAATAGCCCCTACCTCCCAGGGCTGTCATGAGGATCAAATGAGATGGTATATGTAAAGCAATTTGAATATCTTAAAATGTTATATTACCATTTATTCTTATTATACTTAGTAAATACTATGGATGTAAGAGCACTGTACTTAGTGTCAGATAATTGATTTTCATATCTAAGACCACTATTTGTATGATGTTAAAAAAAAGTTACTTCATTTCTTTGGGTCTCAGCTTCTATAATTGTAAAAAGGGTTCAAACTAGATTATCTCCCACATTTAAGTTACATGATGTAAGTTTAATTTACAGACTCCATTTTCCAAGTTTAGCCTAGTCACTTTGACCATTCCATGTCACCCTTTGGAGAATTCATTAAAATGCACAGACAATTTTGAGTTCAATCTTTCCTAACATCTCACTGATATTTTACCTCCTTGGGAAGCATTTTCCTTTCTTTGGAATATCTTCTAAGATGGAGAAAATGAAAGAAAACTTAACATGACAGAAAAATTTAATTAAGGTGGGGAAAAAAAAATCACCCTGCAAGCACCAAATCCTTATAAGTAGTGAAAAGATTACTAGTAATCAAAATGTCTGACTTTCTCTTTATGCAAATATTATTGAAAACCATGCATATGCAAATAAAGGTGCTTCTTTATGACAGAGAGATTAAATACATCCAGTTCAGTGATTAGTATTCTTTGTGCACTTTCAAATGCAAAAAAAAATGATATTCATGCAAAATGAATTACAATAAGGTTTAGACTCTATTATTATTATATCATTCATTACCAACACAAAGTAGAAAATCTAGGATATAGGGAAATATTGGTGGAAACACTATGAGGAACAGCAGAAAGATAGAGAAGGATTTCTCTTATATGAATATATTTTAATATCAGTAATGAGCTGGAAACCTCTAGGCAACAAGCAAAAAGAAAATGTCAGAAACATAATACACCAACAAGATTGCATATACACCCATAACACCAATTCTGCATGTCATTTCAAGCCTTAGGCCACGCTGATCTTTTTTTTTCAGGCATAAACTTATCGAAGAGGATTTGTATTAAAGTGTTCCTATATGATGATGTATAATCTGTATAATCCTATATATTTTCCCCACATATAGGCACAGATAAATATATGGATAACTCTCTCTGTATACATACACACGCACATATGCATACACATATATATTCATCGTAGATGGGTGTAAGAAAAAAATACAAGGAAATCAATGGGCAACATAAGAAAGGAATTTTAACTGATCAGGAATGGAAGGATGGTCACCTAAGAATGCTCACTCATTAATTTTACCAGCCTAAGCTGGCAGAATGAATGGAATATCTGTGGCTATAAAATTCTATAAACTCAAGGCACAGCAAAATGCTAATACTACAAAAAGCAAATGGCAAGTGAGACTGAGGACAGGATTCCTCTCTCTCATCTCACATTCACTCTGGGGTATATATTCAATTACACTCCTTGAATGGATTGATGAGTGAAATTATATTATTAGAAAATGCTCGCTCTCCCTCTCTCTCTCTCTCTCTCTTTGTCTCTGTCACTCTGTCTCTTTCTCTGTCAGTTTCTGTTTCCCTTTCTCTCTGTCTCTGTCTGTCTCTGTTTCTGTCTCTCTGTCTCTCTCATTTTACCTATTTATCTTGCCCAGCATTTGCAGTTGAATTTGCGTAACTTAAAAATGTATATGATGCTGTTCTACCTTATAGATAGATATGCATGTGTGTATAGGTATTTGTATAGTGTGTATATAAGTCAGTTATGGCACATATGTAAGGAAATGCTTTGCAGGTTGGCAGATTTTCATTTGAAATATAGACTGAAAAAAATGTATTCTATTTATTAGTTTGTTTCTCTTTAGCAAATTAACAAAATGAATTTACTTCAATGTGAAGCCATTATTGATGTTTCCTTGTCAGTGGTTTTAGTGTGTTATTTTCACATTAGTTGCAATAATGACAGCATATTGATATTATGTCAAGATTTAAAATATTATTTTTAGACAGAATTACTTTAAAAGGGAATAACATGGCCTTACTTTATAAAGATTTCTAATCTAATTTTAAATTTTGTTTTAATTTTTGATATTTGGCTCTTTGGGTGTGGGTGTGTGTGTTTGTGTGTGCGTGTGTGTGTGTGAATTTCCTTTATAAGGTAGAGTGCAAAGAAGAGGAGATTGAGTGCAGCTAATGGCTTACCATGGGGATGCTTTATTTTTGAGTTCAACTTCCCTTTGTAGAAGTTAGGTCACATTACTTGTTACAGTTGCCCACAGTAGCCTTTCCTCCCAGGTGCATTCCCATGTAGTGTGGGGAACTTGGTATGGTTTTCAACCATGCAATCAGGTCTCTTAGAAAACTATTAATAAAAAAATCATTGTTCTGAGACCTAGTCGATGAGGGATAAAAGAAACATAATGTGAAGAATCCATTAAGTATGGAGAAGAAAAATCAGCAGGTGTTAATATAGAGCTCAGAGGCAAGGAAAAATAATATAACTGCAGATTAAGGTGAAGGAAATAGGAACTCAGCAAAAGGTTATAGAAAGAAACTTGCTTTTCGATATGATGGATCTAGGAAAGAATTGGAAAGGGGCATTGTAATCAACAGTCATATTTTGCTCACAATTCTGGCATATGCTACAAGAAATACATTCAGTAACTAATCCAACCATTCTGGAGAGCAATTTGGACCTGTGTCTAAACGGTTCTAAAAATGTGCATATCCTTTAACTCAGCAATACCACTCCTAGGACTGTATCGCAAGAACATCATAGAAGTGGGAAAAACACCTGTATGTACAAAAAATATTTATAGCAGCTCTTTTTGTGGTGGCAAAGAATTGAAAATCAAGGGGATGCCCATCAATTGGGGAATGGCTAAACAAGTTGTGGTATATGAATTTAATGGAATATTATTGTGCTATAAGAAAGGAAGAGCCAATGGACTTTGTAACAGCCTGGGGAGACATATAAACTGATGCTGAGTGAGGAGAGCAGAAGCAGGAAAACTTGGTACACAATGAGAGACACGTTGTATCTCTGATGACTAACCTTGATAGACCAGGCTCTTCTCAGCAATACAAGGTTATAAGACAACTCCAAAGGACTCATGATGGAAAAGGCTATCCACATCCAGAGAAAGAATTATGGAATCTGAATGCAGATTGAAATAAACTACTTGCTCTCTCTCTCTCTTTTTTGTTTTCTTTTATTCTTTCTTTCTCATTCATTCCATTGGTTATAATTCTTTTTTACAACTTGGCTAAGGTTTAATGTGAAGGTATTTGTAGGACCTATATTGGATTGCATGCCTCTATGAGGAGGGGTAGAAAAGGAGGGGGAGAAAATTTGGAACTCAAGGAATTGTGGAACTGAATGTTGTAAACTAAAAGTAAATAATTTCTTTTAAAAAGAAATACATTCACTAATTGTTGCCTCTGCTAAAATGGATTTAAATTCATGTCTTATAATTCATATGCCTACTAATTCATTGAAATTCCTTTTTTTCCCAAGGGATATAGGTTTGTAATCCCTACTACTGAGAAGCTGAGGTTGATATCCATGGTTTAAGCTCAAGAATTCTGAGCTGCAGTGAGCTGTGTTGTTTGAATGTGTCAACCAAGTTCAATAATATACTGAGTCAAGAGAAAGGGGTGAAGGTGCATACCAGAATCCAAAGACCAGTGGTATCAGCAGTCCATGAGTGGTCACTCCACTGTCAAACTTGGTGAGATACCTTCCCTCAAAAAAAAAAATCATTTACATGCTATACTAAAGTTTGGAAAATCTGTTAGTCATTATTCATTTATTATACCCCACAAATTACTTGTACTTGCTCTGTTTCTTATATTAATAAATTCAATAATAATTTATTAAGTTCAGTGAAATGTCATAGGCATTTTGGCAGATATGAAGAACAAGCTTGTATCTTATCTTGCTAAGATATAAAAAAAAGACACAATAGAGTATAGAATATAGTAAGTAGAGGAGAGGAGTAAAGTCCTAAGGGAAGAGAGAAAATGGAGAAAACACTTCTGACTGAAAAAAATTACTTAAGAGTTCATGTGGGAGTTATTATTTGAGTTGAGCATTTAAATTTGGGTAGGATTTTGAAGGGCAGAAGCAGTGAAGGCTTATTCAAAGCATGAGGAATGTAGTCAGCAAAGGCTGAAAAGTGAGAAAATTGTGTTACAATGACAACAATCAATCCACTATGGTAAAAACGTGTAGCATATAAATGATAGTATTGGGAGACGATTCCAAAATGGAAAATAAGACACCACATATTGACAAACTAAGAAGTTTCGACTTTATGCTTTAATCAGTAACCATTAAAAATGTCTAGTTCTAGAAATACTGAGCAAAGGATTGACTAAATAATTAATATTTATATAGCACTTTGAGGATGGCATGGTCCCATTTGACCCTTAATGTAAGGAAGGTATTGTTATTACCTCTATTTTTATTAATGAAGAAATTGAATCTCAGTGGGATAAAATAAAATAAAATAAAATGTGCAAGGGTTAAAAAGTCAGTAAATGATTGAGATAAAATTCAAATTTCAGTCTTCCTGCCTCCAGTTCCAATGTTCTATTCTGCTATAGTGAGATAGCCAGCATTGGATTTTAGGAACATTTCTCTTTCCCCAGTTGGTTCCTTTATTCTTAGAGAAAGGAGGTATATCAGAAACCAGATACCAATCCATGTACACTAGCTTGGAGTCATTTTGCATTGCCAGTAACTGATTCTCTGTAGCTTAACTTAATCAGGACTCACCTCCATATAGTACTGGCCTTTTACTAATTCTCATAGACAAGTGGAGAAATGGGGGAAAAAAAAGTCTATTCACATAGTGCCATGCTGAAGAAAATTCTATTGCTGTCCCAGATCAGTGTCACCTACTGTATGGTTTGTTAACAGCTAAAACCAGGCAACCAGAAGATGTCGACAAAATGTAACACTGCCAGACATTATTTGATCAGTTAAGAACTGCATATGAAGACATAGTTAAATAAATAAACTATTAGATTAGGACCAGAATGCTCAACATGGACACAATTAATTAATTTCCTGAACGTTGTCTGACAATTGCCTGACAAGGACTCCAACAGTCTGAGAGTGAGTCTCCAGTGCTAAGTAATGATTGGATATTCCAAGCCAGAGTGATATGCAGTGCTATCTCTGCAAATTGAGGGATGCTGTAGAATATGGTAAAATTATTATAAAGTAAAATTGTCTAAAAGACTATCAAGTTAACGTGTATGAGAAGTTGAAGGAAAATATTTTGAAATACTACTAATAATATCCAAAAAATAGTTTATAAACTGAGCAAATCTGAAAATCTTTAAGTTGTAGAATAGCTACAGATCTTCATTGCTAGACGGTTTCCTTACCAGAAGCTCCTCACAGTGATAAAATCACAAGTCTAATTCCCTATGTCCCTCCCTACCAAAGTCAATACAGATAGTGCTAACAAATTTTGAGGTTGAGAAAAAAAAAACTTAATCAATTTATTCAAGCTTTAAGGAAGAGAAAAAGCATTTAATATGCACCTACTATATCCCACGCATTTTACAAAGCATTAAACTGCTAAGCATTTAACAGATATTTGACTTGTAAGGACTGTTACTTAGCGTAGTTTCTTGGACTGCTTCACTTTTTGATTTTCAGTATGTTCTTAATTTTGTCGAATGGATGAATAAGTACTTAGTGTTGAATGACTTACTGCGTGTGGAGTACTGTGCTAATAATGAGGGAAACAAATACAAAAACAATGAGGTAATCCTTACCCTCAAATAGCTTACATTCTAACAGGGAGAGATAACACATATTAAAACAGAGCTGCCAGGGAGTGTGTTTTAATGAGGGAAGTCATAAGGATATGTGAAGGTAGAATCAAAAATGAGTGGGCAACTTATTGTATGTTAGTGCTAAAGGAGACTTGATAGTTTCAATTTTTGTGGCTTGAATAACTGATTGTGGTAGCATCATAACTAGAAATGGAGAAATCAGGAAATTTATCATGTTCAGGTGGGAATATGAAAACTACACTTTAAAATAGCATAGCTATTTACTACGCACACAGATTTTCATTGTGACAATGACTATTGTAATGAGATATTTCCTATACTGCTTTAATTTAAATGCATTTCAGTTTAAATAGTCTTTAAATCATGATTATTTAAGCAACGTAATCATTCTATTTCAGTTACAATGTGATATTATTAATAAATTTTATTCTTTAATGTTTTATGACTCCCATATTATTTTGAAGGTACTTAGAAGATTATGGCAGATAAGTCCATTAACATCTCATTTTTGTTTTTATAATTACTCCTATGTTTGACTCCTGTTGCCTTTGTTTAGAATGACATAATGACACAATCAGAATTCATTAGAACAGGTTCAACCCCTCATTGTAATATTCATTCTCTTATTACTTGTTAACCAATTAAAGTCGATTGCCATTCTCTGGAACACCTACTTTTCCAAGGCCATATAAGTCTTGAGACCATAGGTATTTGGCATTCAAGAGTAACATTTACCTCTTTTATTAAAATACTAGCATTATTAATAAAATGGTTAATTACCCAGAAATTATGTCTCTCAGACTTTTATAATGTCACAACCTAATATACAAAGAAAAAGGCAAGATACCAAAGACCAATGCAGTAGGAAGATTAAAAAAACAAACAAACAACTTTTAAATGTTTGTTACAGAGTCTGAGTTGGATGGACCTTTTTGATTCTTGTAGTCCAGAGTTTCAAAAACTTACTTGGCCTTTAAAAAAAAAATTTACTCAGCATCCTCCTAGAAATCTTTTTTTAACCCTTCAACATTTAAAAAAAATTTGCATCATTAAAAAAATTATATATATACATATATATTTATATTTATACACACATAAATGATGCATCTAAATTTACTAATGTATTGCAAATTTGTAATATTTTTCCTGCATTGAAATTTTGATGACATAACATTGCATGATGTAAACGTATAGTAACTTATTGTAAACAAGTTGTTACATGAACATATTTCTACAGATGCATGCTGAAATTCCCAACAAAGTGTGACACACTCAATTTCCAACACTGTTTTAAGACTTGTTGGCAAACTTGACCACTGGTTGGTTATAACATGCATTTTGAGTTTATTAAGAAAATAATTTAATCACTATGACTTTACCTCTGTTACATAGCAGATGAAACACGTATGAATAGTTTTTCAAAATTATTTTCTCTTCTTTCCTTAGGCTTCCACCACCCTCTTATTTTTATTCAATACCCCCTAATTGTACCTGAGGCTACTAACCATACCCTGGATCATTCTAATACCCCCCCAGAGGGCAGTATCACCCAATTTGGGAACCAACCCATACTTGTACAATAAGTACACTCATCTTAGAATGAGAGGACCTAGTTCCAATTGCAAACTTTGGTGCTTACTAATTGTTGGATAAGTTGGGGAAGTTAACCTCCTTGGGCTGCAGTTTGCTCATCTGGAAAACCCGGGGATATGACTGGATGACCTATTCAGCTTCTTCTAGTCTTAAATCTATGAAACTATGATCCCAAAGGAATAGTCATCCTACTTTCAGTAGAAAGATCTTGAGCAAAGGAAAACTCACTGTGTCCCTCAGGAGCTGTTATGTTTTGAGACATCAATAATTCTTAGGAACTTTTCTCTTTATATCAAACCTGAAAGGATATTGGGTTAAGAAAATAAATATTCATAATTAGATCTTTAATCATACCTAAAAAGTTCTACGGTACTTAGTTTTGTTTTGTTTAATTCTTTACTCTATTTTGGTAAGGTATGTCTTATAACATTTTTTGGTTGACATGGCTTAAGAAATTGTCACTTGTCAATCTATTGGTGAAAAGCCTCTTCAATTATCTAGCCTAGGCCTCAAAAAATTAACAGAAGGAAAAGTTGGGTGGTTTACCTCTGACAAAAGGGGAGGAAATGGCCATGTCAGTGATCTCCTGTGGCCATCAAAATATTAAGATAATTTATATATTTGTCAATTTAACTGATTTATACAGAGTAATGAAGTAGATAAACAGCAAACCTTGCAGTTAGCTTGGCAGGGGTTTAAGTTCTTTATCTGATACATATTGGGCTAGTGCCATAGGTTTGCAAAGTGGACAATATTGTCCCCTGGGGGAACTGGAAAAATCTGGGGGGGGGGGTAGTAAAATTCTCATTCAATTAGGGGGCATTAAATAAAAATAAAGGGGCAGTGGAAGCATAAGTAAAGAAGAGAAGAAAAAATTTTAAAAACTGGTTTACCTGTTTCATCTGTTGTATAACAGAGTTAAAGACATAGTGTTTATGTTATTTTTCAAATAAACAAACAAAATGCAATCAATGGTCAAGTTGACTGACAAATCTTAATAAGCAAATGTTGGAAGGTAAGCATGATGTGTACTGTCAGGAAGGCCAACATACATCTGCAGGGATGTGTGCATGTAATGATTTGTTTACAATGTGATACTGTACAGTTACATGACATAACCTTGTGTCATCAAAAATTCAATGCAGAAAAAAACCGCTACAAATATACAATAAATTATTGAAGAATTTAAGATGTATAATATTAAAAAATAGATATGTTATATAATATGTATATATATGTATATATATTTCAAAAAAAATTAAAGAGTTAAAATAGATTTCTGAGGCAGGGGGGCACTGGGTAAATTTTTTTTTTAATGGGCAGCAGGCCAAATAAGTTTGGGAACCTCTGGTCTAGGAAAATCTCTTAACTTCCTAGTGCCCCCAGGGAATTTTGACTCTAAGAGAAGGTAGCAATTTACATTTGTTAAATAAGTTCCTCAAAAGTTCTTTCTCCACCTCAAACTCCACCCCACTCAAATGTATTGAAATTTTCTCCACCAAGTTCTATATGATTTTATGTTGGCATGGGGGTTACCATGTATATAAAAGCTGTGCCAGACTAGTATGGCAGTAGTGTGGAAACTCTTACGAAACTGGAAAAACTTGAGTACAGGCTCAATGATGGCCAGAGTCTATGCTCTAAGGATCTAAGTTTGAAAAGAAGTTCATCCCCAGTATGTTAACTAACAGGTGATCTTTTTTTTTCTCTTGAAACCCAGCAATTTGAAAGTATAATCCGATATTTAAATTGTGAAGGCATCAATGAAGGCTGTTCCCAAATGGATGAAATCCTAGATTTTTAAAGATCTGAAGTAACTGTTTTATTATTATGAGTAAGTATATTTTTAATCTATAAGTGAAGTACTATTAAGTTTTCTAAGTCAATGTTCATGTCTAAAGGATGTCTAAATGCTTGCAATTCTTACATTATCACTAATCACCTGGTGGCAGTGACCAGAGGCAATGGAAAAGAACAAGTAGCAATGAAACATTCTCCTAAGGATATGAGCCACAACCTCAATTTCTCAACAGGGAAGGAAATGTTTGGGGGAAATAGAAAATAAAGGAAGGGAAGGACAATGCTGAATATTACTTGTTTGATTCTAGATATGAAAGTGTGTGTGTGTGTGTGTGTGTGTGTGTGTGTGTGTGTGTGTGTGTGTGTGTGTACTGCAGCAAAAGATAACAACTGACTATATTTCAAATCCCCAGGCAAGGCCATGAAACATTTTGCCCATTTTCACAGCTATTCAAAAGAAATAGGCATTTTTAAAAATACATGAAAAGATCCCCATGAAAGAAATATTAAGAGAATCTTATGAATACTAAAGTGATATATGTATATGCAATATAAATAATATTTATGTATTTCAACGTGCATTTACATATTCTAATATATATTTACATGCAATATTTATATATTTTAACATATACATGTACATGTTTATATCCACACACAAAGTCCTGAAGTAGCACTTAAGTAACTGAGGAATAACAAATAACGGTGATGACTGACTCCCAGACACTAAGATATTAAGGTATATTGAGGGTTTTGCATATACAGTGTTTATGTGTTTCCTAATCCTATCTGTATCATTTAATGAAGTTCATTTCTGTCTGTTCTGCAGAGGGCTAAGCAGATTTTAGAGTTTGAAACTTATGAATGAAACAAAACAATGTACGTAAAATTTTAAAGACTTTCTTAGTGATATATTAATGTGAGAAACTATGATAGGGTCCATGATGATTTTGTTGATAAGGAGAAGGAGGAAGAAGATGAAGAAGAAGGAGAAGAGAGGGAGGAGGTGAAGGGGAAGAAGAGGTGGAGGAGGAAAAACAACATCAGGGGCAGTCTCTCTATTGACAGAAAATACTTTTCTAATAACTTACCAAAACACAAATGATGAACTTGGTTCTACTCATGCTGGTGGATTAATAGTGTGGGAGTCATTTACATGCTCAAGTCATTTTAAACACCTGTGCCATTTTTCAGTCTTTACAATAGGAATAATACAACTTTCTTGTTCTTTATCTCATGGGGACATGGTGAAGATTAACTGAATTTTTTTCATCAAGTAACAACTTGCCAAGTTCTTACATATCTAAAGAGATTACTTTTAAAAGATGTGATATGATGATGTAAACAAAAATCATTCACTCAAGTTCAGCAGGAAATTTGATGGAGATTGGTCCATTAATTAATTATTTTCAAGACCTTAGGTACCCATAATTTGTTTATAAACTTTTACTTGCAATCCTATTGCAATAGCCTTCAGCTGCATGTCAAAATCCTTCTCATTTAACAAACTTTATTGACCCATCAAAGTCTACACACTGGTATATTAGAGTTTAATTGATCTGTGTGATTAATGGAAACTCAAGAGAACTATGTTTCTTTTTTATGAATTTTTCTCATTCTTCTATCTGAATTTATGGAAAATTAGCTCCTGGGGTAAACCAGTTTAAAATATGATATAATCGTTTAATTAGACTAGGGAAATTAACAATTAGCTATTATTTCTTATAAGAAACCTTTCAAACAATGTGCAAATATCCTTAAGGCAGCAGAAAATAAATAAACTACTTTTTTCCCCCCTAGGAAATCCTTATAAATTTATGTTTTATTGATTTGTACATTGGTGTGGCTTTTTCAAAGTCAACTTTTGATAAACATGAAATATTATGAGGCAGATTAAATTTCAAATGGGCCCTTTGTGGGACATAAAGACTGATAAAATGAATGATCCTTATTATTTTGTGGATATGGCCTCTTATTTGCAGTGAAAAACATGTAAATTAAATGTATGGAGCATGTGTTGTTGTTAACATTTACCCATCCTCTAACAAGAATAAAGATTTTAAAGTATATTAATTGTCTAGGTGATTCCCTCCTTTTGTTATATTTGAATATATGTTTGCAAATATATATTATATATATACATATATTATATATATACATACACATACATATATATGAATTGGAGGAAATTGTGAAAAAGTAAAAAAAAGGAAAACATAAAATGTTTGAAAAACTAATGAAAAATAATAAGGAAACTCAAAGTTGTAGCTGACACACAGAAATAAAGTACTAATGGAAAAAATAACAAAGAAAAAACAATATTAAGTGATCGACTTGCTCTCATGCCTTATTTGAAGCTGCTTCTTGCTTTTACAATTAATTTGCTCACTGTTTCATTGGTAAACAGTATTATTCTTTGCTGTGATGTACTGGAATCCATTGCATATTGAACATTGATGCATTACGGGAGAGTTGAGAAACTGGTGCACGCAATTTTAAATGCATATTCCATAAGAGTCAAGGCAATCTTAGCAAAACTCATGGTCCGGTCTTTGACAACCATTTAATTCTTACTAATACTTTAAAAGGCACTTCTCTATAGCTGTAGGAAGAAAAAAATTATAGTTAACATGACAAAACAGGAAAATGATTAATGTCAGAGAAGATGTGGGAAAATTAGAGCAGTAATGCCTTATTGGTGGTGTTCTCAACTGATCCAACCATTCTGGAGAGCATTTCGAAACTATGTACAAAAGGCAAAAAACCGTAAATAACCTTTGAACCAGCAATACCACCACTAGGTCTGTATACCAAAGAGATCATGAAAAAGGGAAAAAGACCCACATGTACAAAAAGATTTATAGCAGCTCTTTTTGTGGTGGCCAAGAATTGGAAACTGAGGATATGTCCTTCAATTGGGAAATGACTAAACAAGTTATGGTATATGAATATAATGGAATACTATTGCTTTATAAGAAATAATGAGCAAGGGAGTGGAGCTAAGATGGCAGAGTAGAAACAGGACTTCCGCAGGGCTCTGGCTTCCACCTCCTCTAATACATGTAAAAAAAATTACTCTAAATAAACTTTAGAGCTACTGAACCCACAAAGTGACAGAGAGAAACAAATCTCCCACTAAAGGAAGGCCAGCAGGCTGGCAGGAAGGGCCCATCCCAGTGGGCTGGGAGCCAAGCACAGTCCCACATGAGCTCCAGTTTTAGCACCAGGGTAGCCCCTACCAGCCACAGCTGGAGGAGACTTCAGGAGAGTAAATCACAAGCAGCTGTAGCAGTTTCAACTTCTCGATCCACAAATGCCAAAGACAAATAAATGGTCAGTGTGGAACTTTGTTGGAACAGGGGAGCATGGTCCAGCTGCTACCCCCAGAGTGAGAAGGAGAGGAGGCACAGTGGCTGCAGTGCTGCCATGTGGCTGCTTCCTGAGCTCCTGGCCTACATATTGTAGGGGGAGCGAGCAATCATTTACAGGGCAATTGCTCTTGCTTTGACCTGCTTGGATCTGGAT
>CM053580.1:436989419-437020640 GCA_028627135.1 Pseudochirops cupreus | reverse complement strand
CACATCATACATATGATGACCAACCTTGATAAACTGGACTATCCTCAACAACGCACAGCTAAAGACAACTCTACAAGCCTCAGGATGGAAGGAGATACCTAAACTCAGAGAAAGATATAGAAAGACTATAGTTTAAATGGAGACTGAAGCAAAACTCGTTATCTTTCTCTTTCATGTCTGGTTTTGCTTTTTTTTTTTTCTTTTCCCAGTGATCACTCATTGGTTACAACCCTTCTATATGACCAAACTATTGTACAATGTGAAAGTATTTGCAGATCCTATACATGATTGCATGCCACCATGGGGTGGGGGGGCAGGGAGGGGAGAAAATCTGAAACTCAAGTGATTGTGGAACTGAATCCTTTAAATTAAAAGTAAATGAGTAAATAAAAAAAATTAAAAAATAAAAAAAAATAAAAAAAAAGGATGGAGGAAATAGATAGATAGATAGATAGATGATAGGTAGATAGATAGATAGATGATAGGTAGATAGATGGATAGATAGATAGATAGATGGATAGATCGATAGATGATAGACAGCTAGATGGATACAGACAGATAGATATGAGAGAGAGAGAAAGAGAAAGAGAGAGATGACACAGGGTGAGTTGAATATGAAGGGATGATATATAAAAAGGAAGATTAGGAGGTGAGAGAGAAATATATTGGGAGAAGGAGAAAGGTAGAAATAGAATGGGGTAAATTATCTCACATAAAAGAGGCAAGAAAAGGTTTCATTATAGAGGTCAGAAGGGGGAAGGTAACAGGGAATGAGTGAGCTTTACTGTCATTAGATTTGGCTTATGGAGGAAATAACATACATATTCATTTGGGTATTTTACCCTACAGGAAAATAAGGGAAGGAAATAAGGGTATATGACAGAAGGTGGGGCAGATTGAGGATGGGGGTAGTCAGAAGCAAACACTTTTCAAAAGGGACAGAGTCAAAGGAGAAAATAGAATAAGTGGGGCGTGGGGTGGGATAGGATGGAGGGAAATATAGTTAGTCTTTCACAACATGACTATTATAGAAGTATTTTGCATAACTACACATGTATAACCTGTATTAAAATGCTTTGCTTCTCAATGAGGGTGGGTGGGGAGGGAAGCAGGGAGAGAATATAAAACTCAAAGTTTAAAAAATAAATGTTAAAAATTGCAACTGGAAAATAAGATATATGGGCAATGGGGTATAGAAATCTATCTTGCCCTACAAAAAATAAGGTAGAAGGGGATAAGAGGAGGGGCATGATAGAAGATAGGGCAGACTGGGGTAAGAGGTAATCAAAATGCATGCCATCTTGATGTTGGGGGATGGGAGAGATCGGGAGAAAATTTCTAACTCAAAATCTTGTGGAAATGAATGTTGAAAACTAAAAATAAATTATTAGATTTATTTATAAACTGTTAGTGAAGGTCTTAGAAACCTGAAAAGAAAAAGAAAAAAAGAAACAGTAGGCTCAATGATCTTCAAAAAACATGGAGAGACTTGCACAAAATAATGAAGAGTGAAATGAGCAGAAGCAAGAGAATATATAGTAACACCAATATTTTCTTAAGAGTGACTTTGAGCAACTAAGTCATATTTGACTATTTTAAGCAACCAAATTAAATATAAAGGATATATATATTATCCGCATCCAGAGAAAGAACCAATGAGTAGAAATATGTGTAGAATAATTTTACATATATAAATCTATTTGTGTCTAATGGTAGCCATCTCTGAGGTGAGGGGGTGGGGAGGAGAAAGGGAAGAAAAAAAGGGGGAAGGAAAGTTACATCATAACTTTGTTGCATATTTAATAGGAGTAACAGATTTTACATGATGAGTTTGTGGCTTCTTGTGCAATCATCTATTTTCTTGTACTATGTTGTGGAAATGCTTGTTTTATTCCATAATTTAAAATTAATTAATTAATTAATTAAAATAAATACATGAGAGGTGAATCTTGTCTGTAAAAGTTTTGATCTAATTGGCTAGGAGAGATTGTTGTTGTTGAGTCATTTAAGTCAGGTCTAACTCTTTGTGACTCCACTTTAGGACTTTTTTGGCAAACATATCAAATTCTTTGCCATTTCCTTCTCTAGCTCATTTTATAGGTAAGGAACTGAGGCAAATAGGTTTAAGTGACTTGCCCAGGGTCACACAGCTAGTAAGTGTCTGAAGCTTGATTTGAACTCATGGAGATAAGTCTTTCTGATTCCAGGCCTAATTCTCCATCCACTGTGCTATGTAGTTAGTAATTACCTGAGGTTTGGTTTTAGTTTGGGTCTTTCTGACTTCAGGGCCAATGCTCTAGCCACTAGCTGCCACAAGAAAGACTGTACTTAGTAACCATTAAACCTCAATCTTAAGACTATAGTTATATCAGAGTGGATTAATTGACACACAGACTGGGAACATTGTTTCTGCATGTCCAGCTGGGATGATAATTTTCCAGGTAGCGAGGAAAAAGGCAACAATAGAGCAGATGGCAAAATATGATTAGAAGTATCACTTCTTTCATATTCTCTATAAATTTAGGTAAGGTAGCCTTCAAATTATAGATCTTCAATTTTTAATACTTTCTGACTTTGTAAGGATGATGATGACGATGATGATGATGATGATGATGATGATGATGATGATAGCATTTATCTAGCATCTGCTATATGGAGATAAGCATTTTACTTTTTTTTTGCATTTTATTTCTTTTCAGGTATGTCCAACTCTTCATGACCCTGTGGATCATAGCACACCAATAATGTCCACAGGATTTTCTTGGTAAGGCTACTGGAGTGATTAGCCATTTCTTCCTTCAGTGGATTAAGACAAACAAAGGTTAAGTGACTTGCCTAGGGTCCCACAGCTAGTAAGTGTCTGATGACAGATTTGAACTTAGGTCTTCCTGACTTCCAAGTTCATGTCTCTATTCATTGTACCACCTCACTGCCACAGAGCTTTTACTTCATTAAGAAAGTGTTTAAGAATTCAGGTTTGCCTATAAAGCATAATGTGGCATTGGAATAAGATTATAATGGAAATTTGTTATTACAGATCAGAAAGGTCCTTGGCCTTGGTTTTGATTTGAAAATATTATGTGTGATGTTTCTTATAAAATAAAACTAGCAATTACTAAATGAAAATTTATATAGTTCACTATTAAGATCGACATGAGACGCAGAAGAATTTTTAGGAAAAGTAAAACTCATGCCAATGTGTATGTGAAAAGCATCATGAATGAGGGAAGCAGATAAATTACAGGTATAGACACATGTATACATATATGCATATATTTTGTCGGTATATGTACATAAATATGTTGCAAATGCACTGTATATGTTCATACTTTTTTTGTACAATGACCAAGCTCCAGAAGCCTATTTACAATGAAGTTTATCATTAGGACTCCCATAACTGGGTAGTGTTCACTGATTGGCTTGCAACAGAATTTTGGCAAAGAGTGTTGGAAATTAACTTCCTTGTATGAAGGGCTAAGTGTCAGTAAGTTTGGCATAAAGGTCATGAAGGATAAAAAACAAGAAGGCCACACTAGTGCAATCAGGGAGTGAAAGGATTGTCAGGATCTTCAGGGGGTCCTCCCCTGCTTAGGAGAATTTACTGTGACAGAATTATGGGTGCTTATGTTTACATATAATTGCTTACCTGCCAAAAACAAAAGAACACATATCAACAATGGAACAACACATGAGGAAAGGAAAGGATGGAAAGAGAAATTAAGTGAGTTTGTGGAAGGTACTTAATCGCATGTAATATTACTGTTATTATCCATAAAACTGCTTGTGGAATTGTTAACCCACTCTGTTGGTAGATCATGCATCAATTGGCAAATAAAGATGTGCCTTATATTGTAGAACTTCTCATTTAGTTTTATTCTGAGCAGACAGGTCATGGGATTTGGGCAAACATAACTCCATTTTCATTTCTTCAGGGGAGGATTCATGGGTAAAATGGCCTGTCCACTCTGTTGCTGCTGAGGAGAGGTACTTGTACCCCTGAGTGGTTTATACTTAGATCATGCCACAAAAGCACAACTGGAGAGAAAATAGGTCAGAATAAAGGGGACCAAGGGCTAGATAATTATTTAGCTCTGCTACTATTGAAAAGATCTTCCCCATTTTCCTTTCTTAAATACTATATTTCTGAAGTATTATCAAGAAAAAAGCCTCTTAAAAATATCAGAGAGGAGATCCTTTAATGAATTGTTGGACAAGTCTTAATAAAATTCAAAGCAATGCAGCCTTGCTATTGGAGAAAGCACAGGGGTAATACTGAGAGAACAGAGGAAAGAAAACTAGTTGAAAGGATCATGAGGGATGTTATCAGGACCAAAATGAAGAAATCAGAAAGGGAAAACAGGGTTAAAAGGTCTTATATAATCCAGTTCTTACTTATCAAAGATTTTCTGTCTCAGCAGCAGAATATTTGCATTGTATATTAGAGGTTATTCATTTCTTTTTCTTACCAAAATATTACTAGTTGGATAAATGTGTAAAGCAGAAATTTTTCTTGAAATATTGCTTACTAATTTTTTAAGATTCTTCACCTAAATTCTTACTCTGATACTAGATCTAAGTGCAGTTTGAGGGGAGGGACTACCTCACTTTCATGTTTTTGTCTATGGAGGCTAGCCACTTATAACTTGAGTGATGCTGGTGGATGTATCCCTGTGAAGGTTATAGCTGGCTTGCAGGTACTTGTCATGTCCTTTCCTTCTTTCACCATTTACTGCTTGAGGTTTATTCAGCAACCTCCTCTTATAATAATTACCTTTGGAGGGGGATGGTTAGCTTATGAAAAAAATACAATGTCCCTTTAGATCATTATTTTCTAGACCTACCCTCAGGAAGGGAGAAAAAAAGGAAGGATTTTTTTTTATCAAGTGCCTATTGTCTTCTAGGTACTATGCTAAGTGCTTTACACCTATTATCTTATTTGTGATCCTCACAACATCTTTGGGAGATTGTTGATATTATTATCTTTGCTTTACAATTGAAGAAACTGAGATAGACAGAGGTTAAATGACTTGTCAAGGACTAATGAAATGGTTAAGTGACTGCAGCCAATTTTGAACTCAGGTCCTCCTGATTCCAGGATTATTCTCTGTTCCATGTGAAGAATCTATTGACAAAATTATTGATATAAGGGCAGAAATTGTTAATGCCAAATATAATGTTACCAGCTACTCCTTGAATGACCCTAGCAATGTTAGAGTGTCAGTAACATTCCCAGCAACATGTCATCTATTAGGTTGAGCTGAGTCAAATCTTAAGTCATATCCTGAGATCTTGCCTTATTGGAGAACCTAGTTCAAGTTACATCTAGACCTTTGATGTCCTTGTTTCCTTCAATTGGAATTGATGGTATGAAGGACAAAACAGCCAGAATGAAGTGATTTTCTTTGCTTGGATTGCTAAGGGTGGCTGGGATTTCGTGACCAGGTCTTGCTACCTCATGACCAGACCTTGCTACTTCATATGCCCTCATCCCCCTACCTCCTCCTCTTCTCCTCCTAAAACTATTAACACTTTTACATGGGTCTCTTTGGTTGGGAAATCCATTATCCTCTGCATTCATGGGACATCTGCCAGGGTGGCAGGTTTCCTACCCTGTTGTCTCTATTAAAGACACTTTATTCTTCAATTCATGGCTTTGATTTATTTCAGGACTTGACACTATCCAGCTTGAAAGATTTCAAATACAAACTTGTTGATGGACTGTCATCCAAGGACCAAATTAGCTGAATTTGGAAAAGCCTAGTGTCAGCACATTTGTTGCCCCATGATGACATGTTTCAGCTACCACATCTAGTAACAGTCTCCAAAGGAAAAGAACAATTGTCTTCTTCATGTTTTGGAGAGAATGTCTTACCAATGAAATCAGAGATCTTTGCAATATAAAAGGGATATTGGTTGACTGGAAATTCCTTTTTTTTCAACAGTATAAGAACCCTTGAATTCATGAGAACTGGTCAAAAGTTATCAACAGTCATGTCTAATGAAATAGTATTGGAAATTAGAATTTTCTAACCAAAATCTATGTAAAGTTTCACTTGACCCTTACCTTGCTCCTGTCACTTAAAATGAATTTTGAGTATAACACAAGAGATTTTTTTGGTTCATTTTATTGTTTTCAGCATTGTGTCAACATAATTATAATGATTTTCAGAATCAGGAATGAGGTGGAAGAAGGACAATTTGGACATAAACATAAAAAATTCAAGTGACAAGAAGATGCTAATTAATCATTATGTAGCATTCATGATATCAAAGAAGATGAAGGAAAGTCTTAAGTCTCTTATCAAATTACATGCTCATTGAGGGCATCTTTGATAAATCCTAGGACTAATGACAGGGCTATCCATGGGGCTTTAGGCATAGCAGACATTCAATAGATATTCTCCGAAGAACTGATAAGAGCTTGAAATATGAGCATCCTGTTTGCACCCTTCTGTTTCAGCTTGTCCCTCTATAATTAATACTGAGGAAGAGAGAGGGGAAAGGTTTTTTCAAGGGTTATTCAGATTTTTTAAAGGCAGTCATTAAAAATGGGATAAGCACAAAAAATCAAGAAACACATTGATAATTAACCCAAAGTGTCTTGATTTGAAAGTAATTAAGTTATATTTACCCAAATATACTAAGAAATTAGATAAGAATGATAGATTTAAGAGAAAAGATAACTTTCAAAAAAAGGTCAAAAGACAAGTAGTTTCATATGAAACTTTATTCTTCCTCTGACACTTATTGGCTATGTGTCTAAGTTAAGTTACTTCTTGGAGCTTCAAGTTTTTTGACTATAAAGTGGGGATGCATATCAATTGTACTAAGCTATAAGCATCTAGGTGGTACAAGAGATAAAGCATTGGACCTGGAGTCAAGAAGACTTGAGTTGAAATTCATCCTGGGACACTTTCTAGCTGTGTGACAAGTGGAAAGTCATTTAACCTCCACTGGCATCAGTTTCATCAACTGTAAAGTGGGGGTAATAATATTACCTCCCTGACAGGGTTTTTGTGAGCATCAAATAATATATTATTTGTAAAATGCTTAGCAAAGCTCCTGGTGCTACATAACTACTTGTTCCCTTTCCCTACCCACTTCACAGACTTGTTGTGAAGCTCAAGTAATATATTTTACGTAAAAAGCTAAATGATTTTGATTATCTGTGATATTCCATGTCTTCTAGCAATATTTAGGTCTCGATTTGAAGTGGATATGTTGCCAATCAAAACTCCTAGCCATATGTATAAGTTGGTCTTTGAAGTTAGGAGAATGGACAAGACGACTAGAAGCCAGAAAAGAGAGGGGAAGCTAGATGGAAACTCAGGCATCTCCTCCTCCCCACCATAAACAGCAGAGAGGGTAAGAAAATCAGCATTTTTCTCTACAAAGCCATTTTTGCTACCTTCTAATTTGCACATCTTAAAACGACAAATTTGTTTTTTCATATCTAACTTATTAGAGCCCTGACAGATCTTGCCGTTAATAACAAAAGGTTTAATTTGAAGCTATAAAAGCAGGTCTGTACAGCTCTATGAGAAGAAGTGGCAATTAAAATGCATCTGCTATGATGGAATGAACTTTCATAAAGATCTTAATGATATTAGAAGTCATGAAGTCATGCATGCAGTTTTATTTCTCACGTGTGGGGTAAGGATATTAAAAAAAAAAAAAGATTCCATGGAAAGAATGGAAAATGTGGCATTATTTAGCAAGTCCCAGACATGAAATTTCAGACATATTCCTATAGTACCAACACAAAAGAAACACCTCCTTTCCTTGCCAGGTGTCAAATGAATCAATTTGACTAAATTTTGCTTTTTCTCTTGTGAAGGGCATTCTTTCGTAAAGTGATTGTGATAATTGCACTCATTCTGGATCATGTATGTCAAATTTAGGCTAAATTAATTTCAGGAGAACCCTCTAATAGAAGAAGAGCTAATGGATTTGTGCTACATCAGGTAACAATGCAGAGTCAAGTGAGGAGCCATGTATAAAATTAAAAAGGATTTATGTTGTGAAGTGTTCACATTTCATTTGTACTGATTTGGTTAATGGTTTAAACTGAGATAATTTGTTTCCTCATTCCAATATGTTTTCTCCTCACCAGAAAGCCCTTATAAAAGCAGCATATGTGTCCATTGGTTAAAAGTAAACTTTTCTATCTGCTAAGGCATTAAGAGGAGGTCATGGAAGTAATTCTTGTGTTGAAGAAACATGAACCGAACAAAATATTCCTTGTATTTAAAGGGTTCTTGTTCTCCTGGGGTTAGGGGAAGGATCATAATCTATACAGTGGTTTTAAAATCGAATAATTTCTCTAGAAAGACAGCAATGGGACATAGTAGATAAATCACTGGGCTTAGAATTAAGAAAATTCATCTTCCTGAGTTCAAATCTGGCTTCAGCCCTGGGCAAGTCACTTAACCCTGTTTGCCCCAGTCCTTCATACATAAAATTAGCTGGAGAGGGGAATAGCAAACCACTGCAATATCTTTGCCAAGAAAACCCCAAATGGAGTCACAAAGAGTTGAACAAGATTGAATAACAATTTCACAACAACAATTTCTATGACAACAGCAACCACAACAAAAACAATATATGACTATGAAAACCCCAACAGTGATTTCTATAGGAAGAAAACACTAACCTGGGGAGGCAGGAAGGATTTTGCAAGGCTTCATTTAGAAGGCAACACCTGGTACGATCCTTGAAAGAAACTAAAGAAGATGAAAAGAAACTCTTTTCTACGCACAGGGGAATTATAACCATGATACATAGCACAATAGAATTTTAGAGCCGGAAGGGAACAACACTAGGAACTGAGCAATTCCCCCAAAACTGCACTGCCAGTTAGGAAGAAAACGAGAATTAGAAGTCATTTCATTGGATTCCTAACTAATTGCTGTCCAAGACATTGTTTCCTTAGAATCAAACTGAATTGATTCTCTCTCCTGGACATTTGAGGCTGATTTTTGACTGTAGTTTTACTACTTATACCAAGATGTTCTGCAGAGAAAATTGGCAAAAATCCTCTCTACAGATCTGTCTAGAGATCCTCTCCAGAAATTTTAAGCTCACTTCTTGGTTTCGTTTCCTAGAAGGCATATCGGTATAACCTTTCATACCTGTCTATGTTTTTCCCTTTGAGTAGGAAAAATTAAACAATATCCTTTATGTCAAGAAGCTGGAAGACAGTTCAGTGACCATAGAAATAACATGTGTATGTATGCGGGTGTGTATGTGCCTAGTCTACTGGACAATGTTAAAACACTGCTTTTTTAGTTAGGCCCCTGTGCTGATATTGCAGCCCGCTCCTAAAGCTCCCTGAGGCGCCTTAGTTGACTTATACAGGATCCTGAATTGTGTTTCAGCAATATAAAACATGACAACTTAAAGGCAAAGCCTGCCAAAAAATCTTGATAGGCTCAGTTTTTGTGCAGCAGCACTCGAAAAGACCATTACTACTGCCATCCTACAAAAGTATGCTCAGTGTTTTTGACAGTGAATTATATGAACAGCAGTTTATCTTGGTGTTCACTGGGTGTTATAACCGTTTAAAGATTCAAAAGATGGCAGATAAAACGGGGGCAGAGAGAGGGAAGGAATCTTGTATTGTTCAAACTATAGCAGGTTACTACAAGGTTTTCTGTATTCAGAAAGGGCTCCATGGCTATCCTCCACTGTATTGGGACATGAAGTGGGACAGCACTTGAGCAGTAACAATTTCCTAATGATCTCCGAGTGGCAAAGTCCTGTGCATCCAATGAACAGACAGATGGACAAATATGTAAACAAAAGTAAATAAATGGATAAGGAAGTAAATAATTAAATGAATGCATATATACATAGAAATAAATAAAGAGAAAGGAAGAAAGAATGGATGGAAGGAAGGTAAATTGTTTCACTGGAATGACTGTGTATTCCTACAAGATGGTGATGCTCAGAAATAACCAACCCCCAAAAAGTCATAATCCATCTTACAGATGTAAGCTTTTGGGTTTTTTTTTTTGTTTTGTTTTGTTTCATTTTGTTTTCCTATTAGAAGCACCTGTAGCAACTACTGGCTACTGTGCTTAGTGATTCCAAAAAACAATCCAAGAATACAGAGGTGCACTCAGTGCTGTACTCCATCTTCCACTTCTCAATTCAGAAAGCAAGGACCTAGCTTCTTGACAGGATATTCTTTTCTGGGAACATGGTGTGGTGGAAATGGCATTAGGTGGAGAGACCAGAAAACTGAATTCTAGTTTGACTTGTCCTGAGACCTTGGTGAAGTCATTTTAGCCCCATAAATCTTAGTTCTTTGATTTGTAAAGCTAGGTGGGGATGGAAGATGGGCTAGATGACCCCTAAGGTGACTGTCAGCTCTATAACTCCTCATATTTTCCTCCAACTCCACATCCCCATAAATTTCCAAGATCCCTAACATTACCTGAGATCTGTCTTTGAAATAGCAAGTGTCTTCTTTTTACATGCAATGCTAAGTGAATACTACAAGTCTCATATGTCTTAAAATGAAAATAGCTCCAGTATCCAAAAATATTCAGCCAGCTGTATGGCAAATAAACATATGTCACTTAAGAATATAACGCACTTGTGAGTATATCCACATATTTGGAGTGTTTAGAATGTTTTTTATTTCTTTTAATAAATGGAGAGTTACACTCTGCTATGAAAATCATCAATGAAATTGGTAAATTTTGTACATTTATATTATACATTTATTTCAAATCTCATGCCTTTGATCATTCTTTTGCTATGTACTAGGACTTCAAGTTAGCATTCCTGAAAGATAGAATGGAGACAGGGAAACTGCCCCTAGGAACAGCTGTCAGCCTAGTAGAATTTTTAAAATATCCCTTCCCTTTGGTGAGTTGGTTTAAGCCCAAGATAAGCATACAGCAGCTGCTCCTTTACACTGGGAGACACTCCTTGAGTGTCAAGGAAACCTATTAAAATAGTCACTATGACTATGACTGGTGTTAAACAGTGAAAGGGGAAAAAAAGAAAGAATAACAAATTATGCTAAATTGTCCTATATCAAAGACTGACATCCAGGTTTTATGGGTAAAACAATATGTTGCCAAAGGCACAATTTTACCTTTCACTATTGATTAATTTTTTTAAAGTCATTCCTAATTTAAAAAGGGCTACGATTCTTCTTCAAAGCATTTTTTTAACTAGGTACCTGAAATCCCTAAACATTCAAGACTGCATCATGTTGTTTTGTTTATTGTTGCTTGTTTTGTTTTTTATTTACAGCTTATATTGTCTTCTCAGTTATAAAAATTCAATTTGGGTTTATCTGGAAGTGTCTGACATTTGTGAGACAGCATTATATAGTGAGTAGGAAGATGAATCTGCTTCCATTCAACTCTACAAACATTTATTAAATGCCTACGGTGTACCAGGTACTCTGTTAGGCACCAAGGACACAAAAACTACATGAAATAGTATCTTTCCCCAAGGAGCTTGTAATCTACTGGGTTGGAAGGGATATATCACATATATAAATAATTAAATAGAATAATTTCAGGAAGAGAGGAACAATATTACATGTGGGAATCAGCAAGGCTTCATTGGGAGTGTACTTCTTGAGTTGAGCCAGAGGTGGAAGTGAAGGGGGTTTGGGGTATGGAGTGTGGTCCAGGCATGGAGGGCAGGAAATAAAAAAGCAAAGACCTAGGATGGAAGAAGATAAATAAAGGGAGCAAAAATCTAATTGGCTAGTTTATCTTCAACAGTGTGTGTAAAGAAAGGGGAGTTGTATGAAATTAGTTTGACAAAGGTAGGTATGGATATTTAAATGCCAGGTCTAGGCACTTTTGCTTTATTTGAAGAGCAACAAAGAGTCACTGAAGAGTTTTGAATACTGGATTTGGAGTTAGAGGACTGTTGTTTGACCAAATAATTTCACTCCTGGAGTTTCCTTAGTTCACTTCCTTCAGTCCTTAATTTCCTCACATGTAACAAAGCAGGGCATTGTACTAGATATTATTATTTTTTTAGCATTATAAAATTCAGTGACAGAAAGGGTCCAGAATATCAGTGGTACTATGGTGAGTCATGTACAAAAGCAAGTAAAATTCACACTGCTCCTACCCTTCAAGTACCTTACCACATATAACAGGTGATCACAGCACAGGCATATGTGTTAAATAATATAGAATTTCTTGTATAGAACAGAGATATTCTCTGTTTTGACCTTTCTTCTGCCATTTTATAATTTATTTTAGAAAGTTTCTATTATCTTTATAACACATTTCTTTCTGAAAAGTAGCTTAGCAAAACTAGCACACTAATCGATTCTGCAGCTCTTCAAAGAGTGAAAGAAATTACATGCGGTCAAGCTTGGCCACTATAAGTACATACTGTCCACTTTTTCAAGTCTCACTGATCTAAAGGTAGGAGGGAGCTGAACTAGAGATTATCTATGCCAATTCCTTCTTTTTACAGATGAGGAGACTGAGACCCAAAGAGGTGAGGTGACTTGCCCAGAGTCAGGATATGAATATAGACCCTATAATTCAAAATCACAGCTCCTTCTATTGCATAAATTTAAAATTTGTTTTTACCCTTGCCATTTTACTGGTTGTAATTATATGTATTGTTTTCATTGATATCATATCAGATTATGAAAGTTTTGCTGTGATTTTCTGAATTCTTCATATTGAGTATTTTTTATGGTACAGAAATAATCTACTTATATTACTGCAAGTTATTTAGCCTTCTTGAATCTATGGGTTAATCAGTTGTTAACATCAAGAAATTTTGCTAACGTTATTATTAGTTATTTTTATCATCATAACAACAACAATAATAAAAACCTTTAAATGTTTGGTCTTATATACCATTGTTCGGGCTAAAACCCTGGTTAGTGTTATCTAACTGGTCCTAAAAGGCAACAAAAAGACCAGACTGGGTGGCAAAAGTCACTAAACTCCACTTTTCTCTGGGTTATATTAGGTACATATCATAAAGAGATGAAAGACAGAAGACTTATAGATTTGAAAACATTTATAGCAGCACTTTTTATTTAGCAAAGAACTGGAAATAAAATAGGTGCCAGTCAATTGGGAAATGGCTAAACAAATACTGATATATGAACATAAACAGTCTGATATATAAATGTAATGGGTTTCATCATGCCGTAAATATTGCATACACAAATATACACATACATACATGTGTATATATTTATGTGTGTGTGTGTATAAATATATATATATATATACATACATATGTATGTATGTATAAAATAAAGAATAGATTCATAAGAAATCATCCAGAATGAAGAGCAGAACCAGGAAAAACACTTTCTTTGTGTGTGTTCATGTGCATGTATATGCAACAAGGGAGGGCTTCTGCTCAATGTGGTTGAGGGGAAGGTTATTGTTGTGTATCAATAAAAAGGATGAAAAGAACATCAATAAATATTTTAAATGCACAGAAAAGCTTTTTTTTCTATTGGTTTGATTTCTCTTTGACTGACTTTGTCTCCTGTTAGACAGCAACCACTGAAAGACAATATGGAAAAGGGAGAAGCCTTTGGGGCCTGCATACAGATATATGCCTCAAGTCTTTTGCCTAGATAATTTCTTTTGTTTTGTTTAATATTTTTCTCTATCAGGTAAAAGAAATTTGAGACTATAATACTGTGAGTTTCAAAATGACAGGAAAATAATTCCCCAAGTTCCAGAAATCAGAAAGTCTGGAAATAAGAATCTTTGCTGGTATCATGAGGCCAGTCAAGTTTGGTGCCTTGGAAAATAATTTTCACAATTAGCTAAATAGCTGAGGTGAGGACCTTTCCAGTAATTATGCTTAATTTGGGCATTTGGACACAAACTTGATAGGATCAATGGGACTAATGATATGAAAACAAACAAACACACGAACTGTATTAAGTCTAAGCCTTCTCTCCTCTAAAATGAAGGTAAAAGGGGAAAGTATGCTCCCTTAGTCATTGGGAGAAAATGTTTGAACCTTATACAAATTCCAGACATTCTACTTGATAATGAAATGAACAGGGAAAAAAAATTTTTGTATCAAATGATTTTGAAAAGGAAATGGACATATTTAAACTGAAATTAGAATAGCATCTAGGAAAGTGTGTTTTCATTTGGGAAATCATGGGAATGGTAAGTAACATCACCAGGCCTTTGATTCATCCAACCTGGCATTTTACATGATGTACTCTGCATACAAGTTAAATAAATAAGGTGACAATATACAGCCTTGTTATACTGCTTTTCCAATCTTAAACCAAAGAGTTGTTCTATGTTTGGTTCTAACTGTTGCTTCTTAGACTGCATGCAGGACAGAAGTAACATGATCTGATACTCCTATCTCTTTGAGGACTTGCCACATTATGTTGTTTCCTATATAGTCAAAAGCTTTAATGTAGTCAATGAAGCAAAAGATGTTACTATGGAACTTCTACAATTTCTCCATAATCCAGCAAACATTAACAATTTGGTTTCTAGTTCTTCTACTTCTTCAAAAAAACAGCATGCTCTTCTGGTAATTCTTGGTTCACATACTGCTAAAGTCTAGCTTGCTGAATCTTAAGCATAACCTTCCTGGTGTGTGAAATTAGTACAATAGTTCAATAATTTGGACATTACTGAGCAGTGCCCTTCTTTAGGATTGGGACATAAATAAATCTTTTCCAATTCAGTGGTCACTATTATGTTTTTCCAAATGTGTCCGCCTATTGAGTACAGCACTAACTGCATCATGGTTTAGAGTTTTAAACAGCTCAGCTGGAATTCTATCACCTCCACTAACCTTACTGTTAATAATGCTTCTTAAGGTCTGCCTGACTTCATTCTCCATGACATCTGGTTCTACATCAGTAAGCATATCATCTTGGTTATTGGTGATGTTAATATCTATCTCATATAGTTCTTTTGTGCATTCTTGTCACCTCTCTTTAATCTCTTCTGTTATTATTAAATACCTACTATTTGTGTCTTTTCTCATGCCCGTTTTTGCATGAAACTTTCCCTTGATATTTCTAATGTTCTTGAAGATATCTCTTGTCTTTCCAATTATAGTTTTCTTCCATTTCTTCACATTGCTCAATTAAGAAAACCTTCTTATCTCTCCTTGGTCTCCTTTGAAATTCTCCATTAAATTGAATATATCTTTCCCTTTCTCCTTTCTCTTTTGCTTTCCTTCTTTCCACTGCTATTTGTAAAGCCTTATCAGACAGCTGTTTTGCTTTTTTTTTTAATCCTCTTTTTCTTTGGAATGTTTTTGTTGTTGTTGTTGCTGCCTCCTGTAAAATGTTGTGCACTTCTATCTATGCTTCTTCAGGCACAGTATCTACCAGATCCGATTCCTTAAATCTATTCATGCATTCACAAGGGATGTTATTTAAGTCATATCTATATACTCTGATGGTTTCGCCTAACTTATTCAATGTAACTCTTAATTTTACGATAAGAACTTAAGGATCTGATCCACAGTCAGCTCCAGGTCTTATTTTAACTGACCATATAGAACTTTTCCATCATTGACTGCAAAGTATACAAACAATCTTATTTTTGTTTGGGCCACCTGGTGATGACCCTGTGTAAAGTCACCTTTGGGTTGTTGAAAAGAAGTGTTGGTGTGAACAGTTAGTTATGTTTACAAAACTGTCTCTTCCCTGTTTAATTTTGTATTCTAAAGCCAAATTTGCCTTTTTATTCTTATGATCTTTGACTTCCTAGTTGAGTATTCTAACCCCCTTTGATGAATGTGGCTTTTTTGGGTGTTATTTCTAGAAGATGTTGTAGGTTTTCATAGAACTGATAAAAACTTAAAGAATAGAACTCTCAGGGGCAGAGTCAAGATGGCAGCTTAGAAGCAGGAGAACTCTGCAGCTCCCCCCATAACCACCTCGAATACCTATAAAATATGATGCTAAACAAATTTTAGATCTCCAGAACCCACAAAAGTACAGAGAAAAAAAGCTCCCTCTGAAGGCAGGCCAGCAGGTGGGATGGCAGGTGGGACAGGAAGGGCTTATTGCAGCAGCCTGGGAGCCAAGAGCAGTCAGCCCTAGGGTGGCCAGGACAAGCAGTGGGAAAGCGGATCACAGGCAGCTGTGGTAGTTTCCAGAATTATCAACCAATAAGAACCAAGGACTCAGTGAAAGGTCAGTGGAACTTGGTTAAATTTGGGGGAGAGAGTCATGCTGTCTGCCTCCAGAGTGAGAAGCAGCAGCAGCAGCCTTGCAGCCACCTTGACATGGCTCCTTCAGTGCTACTGGCCTGCAGATTGCAGGGAGGCCAAATGATCATTTAGAGGCTAAGTGTTGTTGCCATGACCTGCTGGGATCAGGATCATGGTCTTGGGTGGTGGTGCTGAGATGTGTGACCAATGAGCCAAAGCTGGTGGGGGCTGCAGAGATGGTGCCCTCCCAATAACTCTGGCAGCTGTGAAAACCCCAGGGATTTGGGACAAAGCTGTTTCCTCTGGAAGCAGAGTTCCACAAAGCTAAGAAGTCAAATAATTGACTGGAAGCTTGAGAAGGCAAAAGAAGCAAAGTAAACATAGCAACCCAACTTTAGATTCCTTTTTGGGGGACAGAAAGGGTCAAAGCATGGATCAGGAAGAAGACAACACAGTCAGAACTCCTGCACCAAAAGCTTCCAAGAAAAATGTAGACTTGGTACAAGCCATAGAGCAGCTTAAGAAGGATTTTGAAAACTAAATGAGAGAAGTGGAAGGAAAATTGGGAAGAGAAATGAGAATGATGGAAGAAAATCATGAAAAGAGAGTAGACAACTTCACTAAAGAAAATAACACCTTGAAAAATAGGTTAACTCAAATGGCAAAAGAAGCCCAAAAAGCCAATGAGAAGAAGAATGCCTTAAAAAGTCAAATTTTCCATATGGAAAAAGAATCTCAAAAGCTCTCTGAAAAGAATAATTCCTTCAGAACTAGAGTGGAGCAAAGGAAAGCAAATGACGTTATGAGAAATCAAGATACTGTTAAACAGATCCAAACAAATGAAAAAATAGAAGGCAATGTGAAATATCTCCTTGAAAAAATGACTGACCTGGAATATAGATCCGGGAGAGACAATTTAAAAACTCTGGGACTATCTGAAGGCCATGATGAGAAAAAGAACCTAAAAATCATCCTTCAAGAAATTCTCAAGGAAAAGTGTCCTGATAGTTTAGAACCAGAGGGCAAAATAGAACTTGAAAAAATTCACCAATCATCTTTTGAAAAAGATCCCAAAAAGAAAACTCCTAGGAATGTTATAGCCAGGTTTCGGAGTTCCCAGATCAAGGTGAAAATATTACAAGCTGCCAAGAAGAAACAATTTCAATACTGTGGAAACACAATCAGGATAACCCAGGATCTAGCAGCTTCTACATTAAGGGATCAAAGGGTCTGGAATATGATATTCTGTAGATCAAGGGAGCTAGAGTTAAAACCAAGAATCACCTACTTAGCAAAATTGAGTACAATGTTTCAGGGGAAAGTATGATCATTCAATGACATGGAGGACTTTCAAGCATTCTTGATGAAAAAACAAGAACTGAATAGAAAATTTGAAATTTAAATACAAGTAGCATGAGAAGGTAAATATGGAAAAGAAATCATAAAGAACTTTTCAAAGTTGAACTATTTACATGCCACAATGGAAAAACAATAATTGTAATTTATGAAACTTTTCTCAGTATGAGGATAGGTGAAGGGAATATAAATGTGTGTATGTATATATATATGTATATGTATATATATATATATATATATATATATATATATACACACATATATATATGTATATACACATACATCTATATAGGAGGGCATATATATGCATATGAATACATATGTGAGTGTGTGTATATATGTGTACATAGGCAGTGGGCACAGGATCAATTTAGTAGGAAGGGATGATATTTTAAAAGGTGAAATTGAGTGTTGGGAGAGGAATAGAATGAGAAGAGACAGGGAGTGACACAATGGGGTTAATCATCTCATATAGAAGAGGCAAAGGAAAACTGTTACAATGGAGGGGAGGAACAGGAAGGCAAAAGGCAGTGGGTCAAACTTACTCTCCTTGAATTTGGCTTAGGAAAGGAATGACATACACTCTAAATTGGGTATCTTGCCCTACAGGAGAGTAGGGGGGATTGGGATGAGGGAGGAGATGAGGGAGGGGAGAACAGAGTGCGGTGGGAGGGTTGTTTGAAGCACACACTTTTGTAAAGGGACAGGGACAAATATATATATATACATATGTGTGTATTATTATTATTAATTACATGCAACTGGAAATTAAGATATACTGGCACTGGGGTAGGGAGATCCATCTTGCCCTTCTGGAAAGTCAGAGGAGTGATGGGGGAGGACATAAGAGAAAACACATTGGGGGAGTGGGTATACAGTGGGATTGCTGTTATGGGGTGGTGGGTAGGGGAAAGATGGGGAGAAAATTTGTAACTCAAAATCTCATGGAAACGAATGATATAAAATTAGAAAAAAAAGAAAAAAGAAAAAAAAAGAATAGAAATTTCATAGACCTTAAAGAACACACTAAGGTTATGAGGCATAAAGATGGACACAGAGCAGTATGCATGGACTGGGCCAGTCTGGATATGGAAAATTCTCACAATTCAGAGATAGAAAATGGATGCTGGGCTAAAGACTGAGGATGAAGCAAGGCAATCCAGAATGAACATCATTGCAAATATATAATATAGACCTAAGCATAATGAGAAAGACAGAATTTTGATGTCCATATTAAAAACTGTTTATTCTGTATAGTACAAATAGATGAAGACAGTAAGAAATAAGGTGGAAAATATGAGTTGTGAACAGGAACTAAGTTTCAAAACTCATCAGCTATATACCTATATATCATGAACAATTTCTCTGAGAAAAGAATCAGAAGACATTGAACATTTTAAGTACCAAATAACATCACACACAATTAAAATGATTATATATTAATAGAGAGGGAATTATGTATTATTGATATAGTAGTCTTTCCTGAATCAACTATTTTCATATAACTGGACTACTGACTTGTTTAAACAAAGTTCAAAATTAATAAAATGCTACAAATAAAGAGGACCAAAGAAAGATATCACCTGCAATTCTAAAAGGTTTAATTAGGTTTCTTTAAATGAGTTATTGATTACAAAAATGAGGAAAGATCATCAGCTGTACTTATATTATTTCATAAAGAAATTCAACCAACGTAAATGAATTGCCATAACAAGGTTAGTAAAAGGACCTAAAAATGATCTTAAAAAGAAACCATTTGACTTACTTGTCAAAGTATTATAGAAGACAAAGGAAATAATTTATTTCAAATATAATCTTGTTTTTAGAATTTTATGGATAAGGGTAGTGGAGTATTATATCACCTAATAAAACATCACCTGAAAAAACAAAGAGAATCAGTCAAGGGAAGAAACCTCTTTAAAAGACCCAAATAATTGAAGTTATTCAAACGATATTTAAAAATGAAACTGAAAGGTACACACAAAAATACATTAAATATGAAAAGGGGCTGTAAAATTTTTCATTTTAATAAAACTCATTTCACCATCAAGGATATTAGAGTCACCCCATGAAGACTCTAGAATCCCAGTTCAAAATATATTCCTAGAAGAAATGTAATTGAAAAACATGAATGAACAAATATATGCATGTACCATAAGAAATATATACAAAAACATCCACACTGGAGTCAAAACTTTTTTGAGAGTTTTGAGAAATCAATTGTCAAAGTATCTGAAGGATAGAAACATATTAAGGGCATAAAAATGAAAATATAATACCTTTTTATTGCAAAAGTAAAAACAAAAATATAACTGAGGACATTAAGAAGTACTAATAATTATTTTTGCTTTGTGATTTGTGTAAAATTGAACTAAGATTATGCATACATACATGAGGGATGTGCTTACAGGAGGTGTAGAAAATCAGATTTTGTTACATGATATTCTATAATAGACCACATTTTTGCCATCACAAAATTGATGGAAAGGTTTGAAGAACAACAGATCTCTTTGTTCTTTTGTTTCTTGACTATTAAAAAAAAAGATTTTTGTAGAAGAAAATACTGAAATTCAGGCTTTGCTCCAACAACGTTTCTCCTATGAAAATGTCAAAATTATGTAGGATTCATTGAAAATATAGCTTGCTTGCCAGCCATTTCCAAGTTGCTGTGCTCCTGTGCTCCAAACTCCATCTCTGACTGGGAATTACAGCTCCCATCCTAGGACTCTGGGCCTCCTTAGTAAGTATCTAACATGTGCAGCCCAGAATCTGACCCGTCTTCTACTTCCTGATCATATCCATGCCACATCACCATGGGGATATCCTTCTCTCTTTCTACCTATAGCTGTCAGAACAGAATCTGATTAACACCACCCTTCCTGAAAAGGCTTCAGTCAACATTCCTGTGATTTTCCTGATCAAAACACTGTTTCCTGGCCACTGCCCTTCTAGTACATAAGTTCCTTTAGATCAGACATTGTCTTATTTGTTTGCATTTATTTCTCCACTATACTGAGTGCTGTACCAGGAACATGGTAAGGACTTAATTATCATGTATGTGTATTTAATTGACTTGGACAGATACCACAAATGGGCAATGAGTTGGTCCCAGAATTAATGATAAGGAGGAGAGTACGCTGTTTTCTTTTGGCAAATTGTAAAGTTCTTTGAATGAAACAAAGCTACCCTTCAAAAGATGGGTCCATCCCAGTAATTACAATATTGTTTTTATTTTTCAGTGTTATTATATGACCACAAATCATGGAACAATAAAGACTCTGAACAGGTAAAACAGAGAGTCTCCCAAAGGGCAAAGGACAAGAGAATGGTGGCCTTAATGAGGTGGCATCACAAGGAATTTAATGAAAGGAATCTTGGGTCTCATCCAAGAAACTTACAAGTCAAAGAGAAAATGTAATAGTGAGGTAGCAAGAATGAGAAATAACCAATACTGCCTAGACACTTTATTGGAATACCCTAAATGTCAAAACAAAGAGAGAAAAGTATCTAGTCAATTGGATAGAAAAATCCCTGTGGTAAACTTGTAGGAGGGCATGGTTCAAAGTTGTACAAGATTGGAAAGCACAGATGGACCATGATCTGCCACAATAAAGGGAAGAGCTTTATCAATGAGATCACAAGTCTCTCAATATTTGAGACCATTATGTAAGGTTACTATGAGTGAATACCAAGGAAAATTTTTATATATGTTCCATTTTCTTTTAAAAATGCCTATGTTTACCTGCCAAAACAAACCCAGGAACTATATAAACACAATTACAAAACACTTTTCAAACAAATAAAGTCATATCTAAATAATTGCAAAAACATCCATTGCTCATGCCTAGGAATTCTACCTAAATTGAGTTATTTCTTCTGTGTCATACCAATCAAATTACCCCCAACATAATTTATAGAGCTAGAAATAATAATAACAAAATTCATCTGGAAGAATAAAAGGTCCAGAATATCAAGGGAATTAAAGAAAAGAAATTCTAGGGAAGATGACCTAGCCATACCAGCTCTTAAATTGTATTATCAAGGAGTGATTATCGAAACTACTTGATACTGACTAAGAAATAGAGTGGTGGATCAGTGGAATAGGTTAGATACACAAGATATGGTAGTCAATGACTATAGTAATCTGCTGTTTAATAAACCCCAAACCCCAGTTTCTGGGATAAGATCTCATTATTTCACAAAAACTGCTTGGAAAACTGAAAAATAGTATGACGGTATGGCAGTAATTAGGCAAAGACCAACATCTTACACTGTATGCCAAAATAAAGTTGAAATGGGCACATGGTTATATATAAAGGCTAATACTATAAGCAAAGTGGGAGATCAAGGAATAATTTAACCTGTAAGATTTATGGAAAATGGAAGAATTTATGACAAAAGAAGAGATGGAGAACATTATGAAATGAAAAATGGATAATTTTTATTACATTAAATTGAAAAGTTTTTTTTTTCACAGAAAAGCCAATGTAATCAAGATTAGGAAGGAAGCAGAAAAGTGGGAAAGAATTTTTACAACCATGTCTCTGATAAAGATCTCATTTCTACAATATATAGAGAACTGAGTCAAATTTATAAGAATGCAAGTCATTCCCCAATTGATAAATGGTCAAAGGATATGAACAAGTAGTTTCCAGATTAAAAAAAAAAATTAAAGGTATCTACAGTCATAAAAAATTCTCTATTTGATTAGAAAAATGCACATCATAACAACTCTGAGGTACCACATCACACCTATCAGATTGGCTAACATGACAAAACAGAAAAATTATTAATGTTGAAGAAGATGAGGGAAAATTGGAACACTAATGCAGTGTTGGTGGAATAGTAAACTGATTCAACCATTCTGGAGATAAATTTGGAATTTAAAGGGCTATATAACTACGCATATCAATATCACAATATCAATATCACTAGCAATATCACTTCTAGGTCTGTATCTCAAAGAGATCATACAAATTGGAAAAAGACTCATATGTACAAAAATATTTGTAGTACTTCTTTTTGTGGTGAGCAAGCATTGGAAATTGAGGGGATGCTCATCAGCTGGGGAATGGCTGAATAAGTTGTGGTATATGGATGTAATGGCATACTATTGTGCTATGAGAAATGATGAGCAGGCAGACCAGAAGAACCTGGAAAGACTTACATGAACTGATGGTTAGTGAAGTGAGCAGAACCAGGAGAACATTGTATACAGTAACAGCCACATTATATGATGAGAAACTTTCATAGTCTTAACTCCTCTTAGTAATGCAAGGATCTAAAACAACTCCAAAAGATTTGTTATGGAAAATGCTGTCCATATCTGGAAAATGAACTATGGAATACGAATACAATTCAAAGTGTAACATTTGCACTCTTTTTTCCCTCTGTGTGTGTGTGTGTGTGTGTGTGTGTGTATTTTCTTTCTTGTGGTTTCTCCCATTTTCCATTGTGGGTTCTCCCGTTCTTTCTCTCTCTAATTCTTATGTATGACAAGACATACAAAAATAGGTTTAATATGAATTCACAGGTTGAGCCTATATAAATTTACATACCATCTTGGGGCAAGGGGAGGAGAGAGATGGGGAGAAAATGTGAAACTCAACATCTTATGGAAGTGAGTTTTGAAAACTAAAAATTAATTAATTAATTTAAAAAAATGTATGTTGATGTTTTAGTTCTAGAAATACATAGAAATCTTTCCTTTCTTACAGGATGTCAGAATATTAGTATTATAATAATAATATAATAATGATAAAGATAATAGTGAATATGTAGCTCTTTAAGGTTTGGAAAGCTCTTTACAAATATTATGTCATTTCCTCCTCACAACTCTGGAAAGCAGTTATTATTATTCCCATTTTGCAGATGAGGAAACTGAAGCTCAGAAAGAATAAGTGACTTGCCTAGAGTCACTTAGCTTGTAAGTATCTGAGGGTGGATTTGAACTCAGGTTTTTCCAACTCCAGGTCCACTGTGTATAGGCACCCCTGTGCCACCTAGCTGCCTTTAGAAGGCAGGTGAGTTACTCAATTAGAAAATTGAATACTGTGGTTAAGTGTCTCAGTCATGTAGTTTGTAAGCCACAGAAACTGGGACTAGAAGCAGGACTGTTAGGCTAATACTCTTTCCAATCTACTTCACTACGAACACTCACTTTTCTTAAAAATCTGCAGTTAAAAGTTCTCCTTTTATAATACTTCTAATATGAGCAATAGAAAATCAGTTACCATTTCCTAAAAGTAATGAACTGGCTCTCTTTTTCCTGTTCAATTCTGCTTTCTAGATACAAAGATGAAAAATGACTTAGGCCCTACCCTCAAGGTGCTTATAATTTCCTGAAATCATATGATATGCACTAAAGAAAGTGTAATACAATATAGAGTGTGGGAAGGAGGGACAAAAGGCACACTCAGATCAGATGCCTAAGCACATTTAAAGATCACTGTTTCCTCAGGGAATCAGGGCTACACATGTTGTCCTTCCCCTTCTAAGGCATTTCAGGTGGAATGAATCATGTATCAAGTAATTCTGTCTGCTCTCCTTCTTCTGGCCTCCCAGCTCATGTGCTTTACAGTCAACACCATGATGATCTTAGACTGAAGAGAACAAAAGAAATTGCTTCCTCAAAAATTCTGAGATGCCAATTTATGTATAGACACTGCATGAGTCTCTTACAAACCTGAAATTTATCTTAATTGTATGTCATTGGGGAACATTTGACACAATGAGTATTAAAACATGCCATTACAAAGAATACAACCCAGACTAGCCTAAAGACATCTACCTGTATAATAATGTGATGATCAAGGATATTCACAGGATAGGGTATGAATGAGTGGCCTGGTCAATTTAATGAGGGTAAAGGGTAAAGTACTTGTTCGTTTGCTAAAGACGTCTTTTTGTGAACACTATAGATTAGCCATTGGGGATGATTGATTGGGCCAAGCCCATTAGAGCTATGAACAATATCCTTGGTCTCCAATCTGTTAAAGGAAACAGACATATCTGTCAGAGGCAGATCATTAAAATAGAGATGAGCTGAAGATGAGAAAGATGTGGGTTTGAGAGCATTACATAATACCAGAAAAACTAACCATATAGATACAGACTGAGTGTGCTCAGGACCCTGAATAATGAAGTTTAGACATCTCAACAGCCATCCAGGTATACTCTTGGTCTCAAGAACAGGAGGAACAAAGAGGCAGTGGTAGAGACCTTTGAAGCAAGTAATGCTATCAGAGGAAGAGGCAAAGTAGCAAAATGTCCCAGATATGGTCAGCTAGAGAGAAATGGAAGTGTTGTAGCAGACTTCTTGAACCCAGTCCTCAAGAGGGTTGAAAAGTAAACAACTGGCTCCATAGCTGGAAGAGCAAGAAGAGAATAAATGATGATAAAGAGGAGTGGACCTTGGCCTTTGTAACGCCAAGGAAAGGCAATTTCCAGGTTCAGATTACAAGCATAGCAAACTCCATTTATTCAATGACAGATTAAGGCAAAATATTGTTGTAAAATTCTGTTGACAGCAGTTACTACTAAAACTCCTATTAACCTATGTAATGAAATATATTGTTAATGTATTTTTGCCAAGCAAGGGACATGAAAGATCTTGGGGCTGAATGTAATGGTTATGGGATTTGAAGATATTCCATGCCCCTTGAACTTGCTGATGTAGCAGGAAGGGGTGGGGCAGGAGGAAGCTGAAGTCAGTCCTAGAAGCATGGTGGTGGCAGTGTGAACTCCTTTTTATTTTGAGCCAACCAAAATTTCTGCTAAGGACTCCTGCTGAGGACTGCTGAGGATGGGAACGGTGGGGGATCAGAGTTGCTGGGAGTGAGCTGCATGGACACTGAGCAGTTGTGAATAAGGAGAGGAGGACCTTTGCCTGAGGTAGCCTGTTCTGCTTTGAAGGCTTGATTATGTGGGTGTTTACTGAATTAACTATGTGTGCCAACTCTATAGCTACTGTGATGGCTTTGACTTTCTGGTTTTGCAACTTAGTTTTCTGGTATTTGAATAAATGTTCTAGCTTTGTCCCTTACATAGAGAGACTGTTATATTTTGTGATTAATAATCGTGCCAGTATATTTATAGTTACGGTAGGCATTGTGAATACTGGATTATTGATACAGCCTTGTGCTCCACAACTGTCTTGAGTCAGGAGAATTGTAAAGGTCTGATGGAAAGCAGCTTTTCTTCTCTATCAATGTAAAGTCAAACACTATCCACTTTCCAGAGGACTGCTGCTATGAACAGCTTTAAGGTTCTGATTGCATCGTATAGTAAACTCTCTATTTATTCAGTAATAAATTAAAGCAAAACATTCACAGTACAGCGTTCATAACGTAATAACATAACAACTTATCACTAAAGTGACCACATAGTTTTAAACAAAAGATATTCAGTAAGTCTTTAACTCAATCATCCTTAATGATCAGGCCTCCTTAAGGGACACAAAATATGAAGGTAGGAAGTTCTCCACCCCTAGGTCACTAAAGTCACAATCTTCTGAAGTGATCATTAAGTACCCAAGAAGAGGTCTTTTCATCTTGACTCAAGGCTGGCTCTCAGATTTCATAGTTTCTCTTCCATGGTCCCAGCTCCTGCCTGAATCTACCATATGTCACCTGGTCAAAGGTAGGCAGCTCTCAGCTCCTCATCCAGTACCTCATCCAATTCCTTGTCTAGTTTCATATTGAAACTCACAATGTCCAGTTCACCTCAAGTCCTTCACAGTTTCTGTTTCTGGGAAGACAAAGCTTAACAGAGCCAAAACAACTTTCATACACAGTGCCAGCACCATCATAAATTCACTATCTGCCTGTGAAATCAACACAGACCCACATATAAGGTCTGAGAACTCAACACAAATCATCAGTACAGTCCCAGGACCTCCAAATCCCTCCTCCAGGACTTCTGTAGACAGACAAGAAAATCTTCTTTCAGGACTTCCAGTAAGGTCCCAGGGCTTCTGTAAAAAGTATCACAAACAAAAATCAACACAAACAGAACAGACAAACAGAGTGCCTGGTCTCCAAAAAGTTCCCCTTCTCAATTCTGCCACCACAAGTACTCTCTTCTCAGTTCTGCCCTTTCCCAGTTTGGGCTTCTCCTTATATATGGTCATTAGCTCCTCCCCGTTGCATCAGCAAGTTCCTCCTACTGTAGGGTTCACAAGTTCTGTTTCTTATCAAAGACTTGACATAATCAGGGCAAGGCTCAAAGACCTTTGAACTCAAACAAGGTGCTAAAATACTTAAGTAACTGAAACAAAGTGCTAAGTACTTCTTTGTTTGCCGTTATAATCAACTTCAAGTGAAAAATTCCTTTTTCAATGAATATCTCAAAACTTGGAGTAGCATTATAAGTATGGAAAACCACTGTTTCCTGTGGAAAAAGTGGAACTCACTGGAGAATAAAGGAGGCATCTTATCTATTTATAGTTTTTTTTTTCAGATCCCTTTGGTTGTATTATCTCTTCCATTGGGATAGAATAAAATCTGTCCTATATTGGATTTGTATTTATTAACCTGAGTGTTTGTATCAGAATTGCAGTTCCCTTTACCCATAGCTATGGAGACTCAGACACAAACTTTATCCTGATTTCCTCAGAAAAACCCTAGGGATGGGACAAGATGAGCCAAATTCCATGTTTCCTAGGGGGAAACTTGGGTAGTAAATGCCAATGTATGTTTTATGAGAAGGTCCCAAGTTTGAACAGTTACCATAAACCCAACTCTTGGCATTATATGAAATGTGTTTACACTATTAATAACTGAATATAATCAGAAAATGTTGGTTTGAGAAAGCATTACTCTTTTTTTTTGGAAAAGTCTTTCTGTCATATCTCCCAAGCTTTGTTCCAAAATTAAATATGCAAAGAGAAATCAGGTAATCCGTGGAAAGCAAGAAAAATTTCAAGCCCTTGTTTGTTGTACTTGCTAGCACAGACCACAAGCATTCAGAGAGTAAATAATCACAGAATCATGGAATCTTAAAGGTACCCACAGCTCATCAAACTAAAATTTGACCTGAACAGGACATCCACCGTTCTGTGCCCAGAAGGTGTTTTTAAAAGGTGTGTTGTAGTGCAGAGTACTATACTCTATTGAATAGATGTAGGAGTCTCTGGTTAATGATCACCAGTAGTAAGGAACTCATTACCTATTACAGGAGCCAATCCAACTTTTGATTTCTCTAATTGTTAGGTAGTTTCCTTTAAATTTCTTTCTTCTATCCAGCCGATAACCTCCTAAGAACTTTAACCCACTGCTCCTCTTTCTTTCACATGACAGTTATTCAAATCATTGAAGAGAGCTATTGTTTCTCCCCCAACTCTTCTTTTTTTCAGACTACACATGCCCAGTTCTTTCAACTAAATCTTTTTGCCTATCTCCAGCTCCCCTCCCCCTTACCATATTATTCACCCATCTTTCTCTAGATATCCTTCATTTTGTCAGCATCCTATTGAAAACATGGTGCCCAGAACAGAACAAGTGGCTCCATCTTGTTTTCTCCCAACCAGTGACTTTCACCAGACAAGAATGCGAAAGTAAAATTGATGCATTTCTTTTTTCTCTGGAGCTGACAGGAAGCTGTAGACAGTCTCCATTAAAACCTAGAGAAAAGGTGAGCTCATCTTATTTGATTAGGACAGTCACCATCAGACAGTGGTGGCAATTAGTCCACGCCAGCCCTATTCAGGCCTTTGGATTCCTTTCAGAAGTGAGAAAGGAAACACTTGAGCTCTATTGAATTGGAGCGTGGCATCTGCTGCACACTGAGGGGAGAGGTTGGGGGTCAGTGCTTGATTTTGATAAAGCGTGCCAGATTAATTGTCTTCCGTAATCCTGTTTGTCATGGTAGATGTGCAGAAGAGTCTTTGTGGCACAGTCTGACATATGGGCTGGCCTGCTGCTTGCCTATTCAGTTACTTGCAGCACATGCTCTTCACAGTTGGCCTAGTTCCCAGAGCCTTGTTTTCCAGGGGAGTGGGGCCTCCTGCTTCTATTCAGCTGGCCCCCATCTCCACAAACAGGCTTGCTAATCTTCAGGACTGCCTGGACTATTGAAAGCAACTGTATTATTCAAAGAGGCCAAGAGAGAGAAAAAGAGAGAAAAGGGGAGGGAGGAGGAGAGTGGGTGGTACAGAAGGAAGGAGATGAAGGGGGAGGGAGAGAGAGAGGCATGAGAGATAGGATTGAAAGACTACATAGACAAGGAGGGGGAAGAAGAAATATAATTACAAAAAATAGCAGCCATGTACTTCAGGCAGAGCACTTCAGGAGGCTGATTATAGTTCCTCTCCAAATCTGAATCTATCACCAAATTATACCCTGCCTCTTTTGTAAAATAAATGCTAATAAGAGGTAATTTGGGCCCTGCTGATTGTTAAGCTCAATGGAGATAGGTCTTTTTTTTCCCCTCCTGTGTGTGTTTTTATTGTAATATCTGAAGGTTTCTTTTTTTTTTCTTACCACAATTTATATTCAAATATAAAAGATGAAACAAATGGTTAGGGGCCTGACTCAAGTGCCAGAACACTGAGGACATCTTGGTTTTTACGATAAAGGGGGATGTTCAGATTGACAATTGGCACTTAGCGCTGCTAAAATGTCCAATACCCAGAGATATCACCCAGAATATGGGAGTGAGTTTGAGGGGTAGGGAACAGGATGCTTTAAAAAAAAATTCTGTCATAGTAGGGTCTTTGATTTTAATATTCTTGATTTTTCTACTTATTTAAAGGAAGACTTAAAAGAATATTTTAGTTACTTAGTGATTATTTTGTGATGCAGACAACTCTTTGGGGACTTTTCTGTTATTTAAAAGAGCAAAAAGTAAGAGACATCCTGGTAACAGATCTTTTGAAATCTCTCTTATGATGCATGTTGACTTGTACGTGCATAAATGGAAGAATTAAATGTATAATAATTCAGCAATTAGACAAAGCAATAGTCATTTTAAAATGAATCCTTGATGTCAGCAATTATTTTGGTACACAAACAGTCCTTGCTGGTCAGTATAGCCAGAAAAGTGCTATTCAATTATTTCAGGTCATGTCACTCACGGCTTTAGAGGTGACAGCTCTAACATTTTGGATGTTAGGAAGCATCTTTGATAGATGTAATCATTCTCAACTGCCTCATGTTTTCTCTTAAGTGAATAATTTGACTCATAGACAGAGATTATTAGAAATATTGTTAATAAATAAACATGAGAGGGAGCTTGGTATGTAAAGAATAAAATGGCTGACCTTGAAATCAGGATGACCTGGGTTCACATCCAAGCTCTGATACAAACTGGCAATGGAAATTTGGATAATTCTCTTGACTGCTCAAAGCCCCAGGCAATTCTAGGAGCTAAATTGTACAACAGTTACCAATCTGCACTTGTGTGTGTGTGAGAGAGTCTTAAATAGGAGTACCCTATATTAATGAAACTTTAGATCTAGACTGTATAAATGTTATATCACTATTATATATTATTAAACTAATAATTTATATTATTAATAAGATTATACAATAAATATGTATATAGATTATAATATTTAGTGACAGCTATGTTTCTATTATTATTTATTATAAAGATAATACTGAGCTCAGACTATGATCTTATTGGTAGAAAGAGTCACTAGTGAGGACCACCACCACCACCACCTCACTACCAGTGCTAATTGTATGTAGATAATAAACAAAAATTATACATATACACCAAAAATGGACATATGGATAAAGACAGAAAGAAAAGGAACACATGCATACATTTAAAAGAACAATCGGTCAGAATATATGGGAAGGATAAGGAAAAAGACATAACTAGCTTAAAATGTAATCTAAAAATTATACGATTTATACTTCAATGTATATGCATATTACATCTGTCAGGAAAAAAAATCCTCTCTCTCTCTCTCTCTCTCTCACACACACACACACACACACACACACATACATACACACATCATATGATGCAGATTCTCATGAAGTGAAATTCCATTGGAATTGCCATAACAAAGACTGATGTTTAATCTTAAAAAAGTAACTCTATGTGAAGTAATATAATATCCTATTCATAAAATCCAGTAAGTAGCATGGTATAGTAGTTACAGGGACAGATAAGTGGCATAGAGGATAGAGTACCATACCTGGAGTCAGGAAGACTCATTTTCATGAATTCGAATCAGGCTTCAGACACTTATTAGCTATGTGATCCTGGGCAAACCACTTAATTCTGTCTGCCTCAGTTCTTCATGGGCAAAATGAGCTGGAGAGGGAAATGGCAAAATCACTCCAGTTTCTTTGCCAAGAAAATCCCAAATACTGTCATGAAGAGTTTGACATGACTGAAAGGAATGAAGAACAACAAGCTACTTAGTTGCAACAAAGAATTGGGTCTTTTCATTCAATTCAAATCAGTTCCCTAGCATATGCAGAGATCTGTGTTTTTCTGGTCCCATACCTTTCTTTTATTAGCCATTTGACCTTGGTGCAAATTCCTCAACTTCCATGCCCTCAGTCTTTAATGAAGAGGTTAGGCTAGAACATGATCACTAAGTTTCATACTAGCTCTTAGAAATATGTTCTTCACTAACACAGTTAGACTAATAGCACTGAGTCTAATAGAATAGAGTAGTAGAGTTCAAAGGAACACAGAAATTGAACTAATCTAACAACTTCACTGAGATCCAGAAAT
>CM053580.1:436948691-436988919 GCA_028627135.1 Pseudochirops cupreus | reverse complement strand
GTGTTGATTTCTTCAGTCATATTGCTGACTCTCTTTTCATGATTTTCTTACAACATTCTTATTTCTCTTTCCAATTTTTCTTCCACTTCTCTTATTTGGTTTTCAGAGTCCTTCTTCATCTCATCTCTAGCTTTAAGGCATTCTTCATGTTTATTGGAGGCCCCTGGTGGGGGAGCTCTGGCTGAACTCTCCTCCTCCCTCTCTTTGCCATGATCTTTCTTTTTCCCAGGGAAGGAATCTAGGGTTTGCTTGCTATTCTTACTTTGCTTCTTATGCTTATTCTTACTCATGGTTGGTCAGTCTGTGTTTTTTTTTTTAATCTCTGTGGGGCTCTGTTTCCAGAAGGAAAAGCTCTGTCCCAAATCGCTGGGGTCCTCCCGGCTGCCATAGCTCTCAGGAAGGTGCTGGGTCCCTTTTCTACTTACTTACAGCTCACTGGATAACGAAGACTCCAGGACCAAGGCCCAAGACCGCAATCCAGATCCAGGCCGCTCATCACGAGAGCACTTGGCCTCTGAATGATCGGTTTGTCCCCCTGCTGTCTGCAGGCCGCAGGGGTGGAAGCTGCAACACAGAGGCGGATGCAAACCCTCTGCCTTTCACCTTCCAGCCCTGGAGGCCTTTCAGCCAGACTGCTTTTCTGCCCCGATTTCGCAAGTCCCACTGACCTAGTTCTGAATGCTACTTGCAGCTGCTGCTAATCTGAGGCTCCTTGGCTCCTCTTGTCCAGCCGCCCCCGGGGCTCAGCCAGGGCTTCAGGGCAGGCTGGTTTCGGTTTGCAGTGCTGATATGGTTCCTCGTAGCCGAGCTGACTTTAGTGGAAAGTATATCAGTGTGCGTTTTGGAGTTCTAGGATTAGTTTAGAGTCATATTTTATGGGTATTTTGGGGTGGCTATGTGAGAGCTGTGATATGTTGCTGCTGCTACACCGCCATATTGGCTCTGCCCTCCCTCCTTTAAACTTTCTAAGTTGTCAGACAGGAAAAAATGTCTCCCTCTGACCTTTTTGTTGGCTCTGCCTCTCCAAAATTTGTCTTGAGGTATTATTTTAAAGTTGTTTGGATGGGATTGTTGGGAGAATGTAGCTAAATTGTTGCCTATATGCCACCAGTTAGACTCTGCTCCTTATACCTCATCTGAAAGCTACTATTTTAAACTCTATAACTAGGCAGATAGGTGGCACAACATGCAGAGTGCTCGTTCTGAAATCGAGAAGACTAGCTGTGTGACATGGCCAAGTTACTTACATTCTGCATAACTCAGTTTCCTTAGTTGTAGAATAGGTGTAATAATAGCTTCCATTACAGGATGGTAGTGATGATCACATGATATAGTATTTGTAAAGAGATTACCACAGTGCCTGGCACATAGTAGGTATTTAATATTTGCTTACTCCCTTTCCTATTTCTCTTCTATCAGGTGCAACTTTGATGAGCTTTTCGTTTATCCCTTCATTCTTTGGCAAAAAATATCAGCATAAGATCAACCACAAACTTCTTAGGTATTTCACTTAACACCTCTCTCAAAAGTTGTGTTAAGTCATATAGGGTATAGTCCTTTACATATTTCTTGACCCACCTAAGCTTTATTAAATAGCCCAGTTTTTTTGTTTTTGTTTTTGTTTTTTTTTAGCAATCCCACAAAGCAACCTCTCTACCCCCAACCACATCCACAAGGACAATGTGAGTCATTTTGTAAAATGTTTTTCTAAATTGTAGGTTCACCATAGCTTTACTCTATTCTAGTTCTCTATTAATACTGTCAAGAAAAAGGAAATGAGATTAGATAGGACGTGATCTGTTCTTGATGAACCTAGAATGACTAGCCCTTGTGGACTTCATTTTCTGTCTTTGGATATTAATTTTTTGTTGTTTTTTTTTTAACCATCAAAATATACAAATTTTTATTTTAATCATTTTGAGTAAGGGATCTTTTTTTTCATTTAATATTAGAACTTTAAGTTCTAGATTCTTTCCATTCCTCCTTTGTCACCCACCCCCACTGGAAAGAGAGGTAATTCAATACAGGCCGTACATGTGTAGTTATGCAGTACATCTCCACAATAAACATGTTGTATAACACTGACTATATTTCCTTCCTTTCTATCCTGCCCTCCACTTGTTCTATTCTCTCCTTTGTACCTGTCCCTTTACAGAATCGTGTGCTTCTAACAACCCTCCCCCCCAACCTGCCCTCCCCTCCATCCTCCCCATTCTCATCCCCTTCCCTCCTACTCTCCTGTGGGGCAAGATACCCAATTAAGAGTGTATGTCGTTCTCTCCCTAAGCCAAATTCAATGAGAGTAAGCTTGACTCACTCCCTTTTTGCATTCCTGTTCTTTCCCTCTATTGTGAAAGTTATCCCTTGCCTCTTCTATATGAGATGATTTACCCCATTCTTTTTCTCCCTGTCTCCTCTCATTCTATTCCTCTCCCACCTCTTAATTACACCTTTTAAAATATCATCCCTTTATATTCAATTGATCCTGTGCCCTCTGTCTACATATGCACAAATACCCACACTCACATATGTATCAATATGCAAATATACTCTCCTATATAGACATATATGTATATATACATACATACATACATATATATATATAGACATACATACATATATATATATATATATATATATATATATAGACATATATATTCCCTTAACTTATCCTCATACTGAGAAAAGTTTCACAAGTTACAATTCTCATTTTTCCATGTTGGGATGTAAATAGTTCAACTTAGATAAGTTTCTTATGATTTCTTTTCTATGTTTATTTTCTAATGCTTCTTGTTTTTGAATGTCAAATTTTCTGTTCAGTTCTGATTTTTTCTTTAAGAGTCCTTGAAAGTCCTCCACCTCATTGAATGACTATATTTTCCCCTGGAACATTACACTCAATTTTGCTGTGTAAGTGATTCTTGGTTTTAATCCTAGCTGCCTTTATCTCCAGAATAACATATTCCAGGCCCTACAATCCCTTAAGGTAGAAGCTGCTAGTTCCTGTGTTATCCTGATTGTGTTTCCACAGTATTCGAATTGTTTCTTCTTGGCAGCTTGTAATATTTTCTCCTTGATCTGGGAACTCTGGAACCTGGCCATAACATTCCTAAGAGTTTCCTTTGGGGATCTTTTTCAAGAGGTGATTGGTGAATTCTTTCAAGTTCTATTTTGCCCTCTGGTTCTAAAATATGAGGGCAATTTTCCTTGATAATTTTCTTGAAAGATGTTTTGTAGGTTCTTTTTTTGGTCATGGCTTTCATGTAGTCCAATAATTTTTAAATTATCTCTCCTGGATTTATTTTCCAGGTCAGTGGTTTTTTTCAATGAGATATTTCACATTGCCTTCTATTTTCTCATTTGTTTGGATCTGTTTAATAGTATCTTGATTTCCTGTAAAGTTATTTGCTTCCATTTGCTCCACTCTAATTCTGAAGAAATTATTCTCTTCAGGGAACTTTTGAGATTCTTTTTCCATCTGGCAAATTCGACTTTTTAAGGCATTCCTCTCCTCATTGGCTTTTTAGGCCTCCTTTGCCATTTGAGTTAATCTGTTTTTTAAGGTGTTGTTTTCTTCAGTCAGGTTGTTGACTCTCTTTTCATCATTTTCTTGCATCATTCTCATTTTTCTCCCCAATTTTTCCTCCACTTCTCTTATTTGGTTTTCAGATTCCTTTTTAAGCTCCTTTGTGGCCTCTATCCAGTTAGTATTTTTCTTGGAAGCTTTTGGTGCAGGAGTTCTATCTTCCTCCCGTTCCATGCTTTGGTCCTTTTTGTCCCCAAAAAAGGAATCTAAAGTTGGATTGTTGGGCTTCCTTTGCTTCCTTTGTCTGTTTATTTTGCCAGTCAATTACTTGGCTTTTGGGCTCAGTAGTAAAACTCTGCTTTCAGAGGGGAGATCTCTGTCCCAAATTGCTGGGGTTTTCACAGCTGCTGGAGCTATTAGGAGGCTGCCGTTTTTTGCAGCCCCATCTTTGGCTCACTGAAAACACACCTCAGGACTACCACCCCAGACCAAGATCTGATCGAGGCAACTCTAGGTGAGAGCACTGAGCCTCTGAATGAACCAAGAGGTCCCCCTGCAATCTGCAGGCTGGGAGCTTCTGAAGCAGCCATGTGAAGACATCTTCAGACAGCTGCTAGCTCTGGAGGTAGTTCAGCCAGACTTTCCTTTCCAAATTTAGTTGAGTTCCGCTGAACTTTTCCATTTGTCCTTGGCTATTGTGGGTTGGTGATTCTGGAAATTCCCATAGCTGCTGATGATCCACTCTCCTGAATGCTACAGCCCCAGCTTCTCCTGGACACTCTGGGGCTGAAACTGCATGGGGCTGGGCTCTGCTTCCAGTGCACTGCTATGACCACCTGCTGGGCTGCCTTCAGTGGGAGCTCTGTTACTTTGTCATTTTTGTGGAGTCTAGGGCTCTAAAATTTGTTTAGAGTCATCTTTTGTAAGTATTTGAAGTGGTATTGGGGGGAGCTCACAGAGTTCTAGTGTTTCTATGCTGCCATCTTGACACTGCCCACCTCTTTGGATATTTATTAAGCAACCCTTCAAAAGAAATTTCCCATGGCTTGAAGTCAAGCTCCTTGGCCTACAAAGTTGTAAATATGGCCTCTTCCCATTTTGAAAATCAGGATGACTTTTCAACTTCTCCACATTTGTGGAATCTCTCCCACTTAAAAATGGTGTACATTCCAATTGCAAATTCTGCCTTTGTGTGGATGAGGTTGTTTACATTTTTTGTGGATTCATAAATCTTGCAAACTGTCTGTAATGTTGCATTATGGGTCAAGCAATCATTTCATTCTGGTGTGAATACCTCATTAGTAATATGTTTATTTCACTCGTAAGCATGAATGTGACACTAAAAATCAGAAGAAAGAAAGGTTTCCAAATGGCCACAATAAAAGTGATTGACTATGCACAGGCGGGTGAATTACAAGACCATAATCTCAGACTGCTTGTGTACTGCTTTGTGTGGAGTATGCTTTATAACCTTATGTTCCCTACCAGTTGTCATAGCAAACTTCCAATTCTCCACAAAATGGAGGAAATTACAGTGTGTGTCAACCTGAGATTCATTTAAAAAATTGACTATTAACTCCACAATAGATGCATTTTAGGAAAATGTATTGCTACCATGTTTGCCAGCATGGTCCATTTTCTCCTGTTTTTCCCCTTAGATATTATAGGGAACCTTTTTCTCTCTAGGTTTTCTTGCCATTCTGTTACTTTTTCTAAATCCTCTTTTTTCCAACAAACTGTTTCACAGAGCAATCTCATCTAAATCTATAACATCAATCATTCTCTTTCTACAGATGATTTCAAAATCTTTATCTCTAGACCCAATTCCATCCCTATATTCTAGTCTTGCATCTTCAACCATCTGTTGGGTATGTCCACTCACATATCTCATTAATGTGGTAAATTTAATACGTTCCAAACAGAACTTGTGTCCCCTACAAATCTTTCCCCTTTCCTAAATTTCCTTTTGATGCCATTGATATGATCATTTAGTTACTAAGATTAAACCTGGACTGAGTCCTGGTTTTTTCGCCTTCCATTATCTGCATATAAAAATATTTGTATAATTTAGTGATTGTACTTCTGATACCAGATGGTATTCAGAAGGTGATGTTGCATAATGGGTAGCTAGATGATGTTGGAGTCAGTTTAACCTGGGTTCAAGTGGTGCCACTGATACATTCTGTCCCATTAGGGAAATCATTTTTCACTGCTTTGGACAATTATCCAATAAAATAATTTGCATACTAGGCCATGGTGGGCATTGTACACACAATAGAATACAAACTTCTTATCCAACCTTTTAATGTCCTCTGCAGTTTGCCTCGAGCTACCTTACCAACCTTATTTCATAGTACAGCATTTTATTGACTCTGTAGCCAGCTAGGTGGTATAGTGGGTGGTATTTGGAACCAGGAAGATCTGAGTTCAAATCTAGCTGAAGATTCTTATGACTTTGAACAAGTCCTTCAACTTGTGACAGTGACAGTTTCCTCATTCACAAACTGGTAATGATAACAGCACTCCCCCTTCAGTGTGTTGTAAGGTTCCAATAAGGTAATATTTACAAAGTATTTTGCAAAATCTGAAGTGCTAGAAAAATGCTAGTTAATATTACTCTTGAAAAATTGGATTACTTCATGGTTCTTCATTATTTCCTTTCTTTATCAAAAACATGGTTTTTGTTTATTTGTTTGTTTTCTATCAGAAGTGAGTTTTCTCCAGTCCATCAATGACTATAGAATTTAGCCACCTTTGAAAGTTCTCCCAGGTACCTACTGCTCTATCTTATCTTTCCTAATTCCTTCATCTCAAGTTAGTCCTTTTCTCCTTGAATATCTCCCACCCCTCCATTCCTTACCTTCTAGACCAGTGGTTCTCAACCTTCCTAATGCTGCGACCCTTTAATACAGTTCTTCATGTTGTGGTGACCTCCAACCATAAAATTATTTTCATTGCTACTTCATAACTGTAATTTTGCTACTGTTATGAATCTATCTGATATGCAGGATGTAGTTTCATTGTTACAAATAGAACATAATGCACAGGTTGAGAACTGCTATTCTAGACATTAAATCATTCCCTATTAGTATAATTAGTATACATGTTGTCTTCATTTTAAATTCTGCTCCACTGCTCCCCACCCAGCAAATACTTCATTTGGATAAGTAGCCATAACTTTTGTTCTTTTTACTAAGAATCAACATCACAATCCAGCATTTTCATTAGACCATCGCACAAACATTCATCTAGTCTCAACATTTTGTCTCATCTCACTTGTCTCCATAATGAAAATTCCCTCCCTTTCAGATAGTTTCTGACAAAGAAACAGAGTTATGATGCTCTCAATCTTTCTCTATCACTTCACTTCTAAGTATGGTTTTATACTAAATTAGCTTAGTCTTCCATTGACTTTTTTTTCTTTTCATCTTTTTGAAGGTCTCAATGAGATTAATCCATTTACAAGCATGTGCATTCCTCATCCAGACGTCATCCTAGTTCTAGGAATACTCCAAGAACTACTTTATTTCATTGGGCCAGGAAAATAAGAAAAATAACCAACCTCACCACCAAAGACATAAAATTCTGTATTTATAGAGTGGTTTTAAGGTTTGCAAAGAGTTCTACAAATATTATGCAACTACTCATTTGGTTGATGATATTATTATCCCCATTTCACTGTTGTGGGAACTGAAGTAGACAATGGTTAAGTGACTTGCCCAGGGTCACTGAGCTACTAGGTGTCTGGGGCAGGATTTGACCTCAAGATTTCCCTAGGCAGCTAGATAGTGCAATGAACACAGCACTAGTCCTGGGAGTAGAAGAATTGAATTTAAATGCAGCCTCCAAAACTTATTTATCATGTGACCCTGAACAAGTCACTTAACCCTTGTCTGCTTTAGTTTCCTCAATGATAAAATGGAATTCATAATAGCACATACCTCTTAGGCTTGTTGTGAGAATCAAATGAAATATCTGTAAAGTACTTGGCACTTCTGGCACATAGTGAGCACCTAATAAATTCTTATTTCCTTCCTTCCTTTCTTCTTGATTCAAGATTTAATACTCTGTTCCACTGTATCACCTACATTTATCTACCCCACTATGCCATCTGTTGATGTTACCTTAGTTAGATTTTCTCAGAGTCTTGATAAGTGATATTAGGCCTTACAAGGTCTGCTTTATTCTTGCTGAGTCAGCGATAAAGAAATCTGCAAATGTCTGGCTCCCACTTCCCTACAGCAACTCCATTCTTAAGGACAGAGCTCTTGAGAGAGAAGAAAGAGGGTCTGTCGAGGGTACATCCACTGCTCCGCTATTTGGTTCTATACTCTTTGAGGACAGAGAGCATGATATTTCTCATGATATATCCCTAGAGATATAATTCATTAAATACACACACATATGTATACACATATACACACATATATGTGTATATATATATATGTGAATGTCAATGTACATATAATGTATATATACTTCTATATGTGGGACTATAGATAAGTGTGTGTGTAAATTATATATACATGTTTATATGCATATATACATATGTGTGCATATATGCATACTTCTATATGAGAAAATTAGGGATATATATGTTTATTACATACAGTATTTGTGTGTATATCCTGTTTGCTTCAGTTTGACTTTCTACAGAATCAGCACCACTATGTCTGCCAGAAAATTTGCTTTCATCCTTTCTTCCTGCCATCTTCCCATATTTGTTAGCCATATCCCTAGTAACATATAGCCATCAGTCATATTAATAATGATAGCCCCCAAATATGGAGTGCTTTTTACTTTGAGGTCAGTGTTATACAACCTTAAAAATCAAGAAAGGCAAGGCAATAAAGTATGTATTAAGCATTTACTATATACTCAGGACTAAGTACTAAGGATACAAATCAAAGTGAATAGAAAGACTGTCTCTGCCCTCAAGGAGGTTACATTCTAATAGGGGAAGACAACACACAAAGGGGAGCTAAGAAGTATGTGGGGAATAAGGTACCCAGGTGGGGTCATAGTGTTGAAGCCTTGTATGCCAGAAACAGAGTCAGAGGTGAATAAAATTTGGCTAGAGTGGTCCACTCCAGTAACTAATATTTATACAGCATATGCAGGTGCTATGATAAGCATTTTACAATTATTATCTCAGGGGATCCTTATAACAACCCTTGGAGGTAGGTACGATTATTATTCTCAACTTATAAATGAAGAAAATGAGAAAAACACAGGTTAAGTGACTTGTTCAGATTCACAGAACTAGTAGATGTCTAAGGTTAAATTTGAATTCAGTTCTTTCTCCAGGCCCAGGGCTCTGTTCACTCTTCTACCTAGCTGTCTCTATAAAATGGAAGCACCCCCTCACCCTCCTGGGATAAATTCACCATTAGGAACAGAAGACCAAGTGGGGTGGTTACGTGGTACAGTGAATAGAGCTCCGGCCCTGGAGTCAGGAGGATCTGAGTTCAAATACAGCCTCAGACACTTAACACTTACTAGTTGTGTGACCTTGGGCAAGTTGCTTAACCCCAATTGCCCAGCCTTCCCCCTCCAAGAAAAAAAAAGGAATAGAAGACCAACAAAATGGAGCAATGAGAAAACACCAAGTAATGAAGGAAATTCCAGGGCAAGACGGCATTGGAGGCATAGTCTGAAGCAGAAGAAGAAGAGCCAGAAAGCAAAACTGAAACTCAGAGGAGTTGCCCAATGTACTTATTTGTTTTTCATTCGTGTTTTTTTTTTAATCAATCAATTGGCAACAAAATATTTTGTGTTTGGTTTAAGCATCAGAGTTGATACTCAAATCCTATTCTTCTGACTTGTCCAGGATTCTTTCTTGTAATGTGATAACATTGCTTCCATAGAGATGTAAATGTTATCTTTCTCCTTTTGGTCAAAGCAGCAGTTTACTTTTCCCAGTGGTGGTTAGTAAGAAATCTGGCCAACTGCAAGTTTTTTATATGTTGTTCTGATCACTTGCACCACATAGAGCCCAGATGGCTATATCCATTTGGAAATCCAATTTGGTAAGCCATGTGTTATGGTGATATGGAAGCCACCTTTAAACATGAGCTATCATTTCCACAACAGCTGATGAAAAATTGCAGGGCAGATTGAGTGTCTCACTCTTTTCCCTTTTGCTCTCCACTGAGATCTGCCCTTAAGTATGTGAAAATATGATAGTTATTGTTTGCATGGAAACACACACACACACAAACACACACATACCATGATCTTAACTTTTAGTTACTGTTATTTTGGGTCACAATTTACTTTAAAATGCTCCCAGCTGTTAGGCAGGAGGTTGACACACCAGCTCATATAATGTAAAAAGTTAAGTAAAGGCACAGAAAGTTTTCAGGGAGAGGCATGGATATTAATACAACTAAGCAACTCTCATATTTCTGGGCTAGAGGAGCATGTCACAAAAGGAGGTGGCCTTTCTCCTCTGGAGATATGTTTATTTTTCAGTTAAAAAAGAGCAAGAGGAGTCTTTGAAACTTTTGCTCAAGGGCCCAAAATTTAAATTCTTGTTAATTTTACAGCTTCTTTGGCCTAACTTTCCTGTTAATGGAAGATGACAGTCTGTCATGAATTGTGAGAATTCTGCCCCTTTTGGACTCGAACCATTTCTTGCCTGTGACTTGTGAATATGATATTTTTGAGCTGATGATTCATTTGTTCTGAATTTTCATCTACCTATGCTAATTATCTGCCCAACCTTTTTTGGTTTTTGTTCCTCAATTTACTGTTAAGTTGCTGCAATAGTATGAATTCTATGATGCATCTATGAAGTGACTTCTCAGGTACACAAAACTTCTGTTCTTCCATTCTCTATAATTTTTGAGTGCCTCGAGGCTAAAGGTCATGTCTCATTCAAATTAGTATCTGCAAGGACCAGATTCAGTGACTCTCACAACAAGGCCACCCTCACTCCCTTTTCATGACATCTACTTCATTGAGAAAATTGAGGCTTCCATGAGATTCCTCTTTGCCCTTTTGTCCTTCTCAGCCTCTCCCCTTACATTGTCATTCATCTTTTTCTTGTTTACTCTCATCTCTAGGCAGTAGAGGGGCCTCCTCCTTGACAAGTTTGCCTTTTACTTGTGCCTTGGAACTCACCCTCTGCCAGGTCCTCCACGAGTTTCCTCCTCTTCTTCTCTCTTTGTCATTTTCACTATGCTGTGACTGCATCCCAACTACTTATAAACATATCCAGGTCTCACCATCCTTAAAAAAATCTTTCACATATCCCTGCTACTTTCTTGATTTTATTGCTAAACTCCTAGAAAAAGCCTTTCTCCCTGGAGCAGGTTCTTGAAAATGGCTTCCAGTGCATTTACAGCTGGAGATGCAGCAGATGGAGCTTTGGTCCTGGAATCAAGATAATCTGAGTTCCAATGTGGCCTCAGATACTTGCCAGCTGTGTGACACTGGGCAAGTTCCTTGATCTCTGATTGCCTCAGTTTCTTTAATTGTAAAATGGAAATAATAGTAAGAACTATCTTGCAGGGTTGTTGTGAAGAACAAATGAGTTAATATTTATAAAAATATTTACTATGGTGCCTGGCACACAACAGATGCTTATAAATGTTCAGTCCCCTTCATTTCCCAATATTCTATTGTTTTCTTCAATGTTACTAAGGGTCCCTTAAGAGCATCATAGAATAAGGGTGGCTAGGTAGCACAGTGAATAGAACACCAGCTCTGCAGACAGGAGGACTTGAGTCCAAATCCAGCTTCATACACTTAACACTTATTAGCTGTGTGACCTTGGGTAAGTCACTTAATTGCCCTGCCTTACCCCCTCCAAAAAGAAAAAAAAAATCATCGAATCAAACACTAGATATAGAAATAGAAGACACTTCAGAAGCCATTGAAGTCAAACTCCTCATTTTACAGGTGAAAAAATGAGGCCTATAGTGAAAAAAGAGAATTACCCAGAGTCACACAGGGAGCAATCATCAAAGACAAAATTTGAACCCAGATCCTCAACCTCCAGAAGGAATGCTCTTCCTACTACAATGTTGCCCACCTAAATCCGATGACTCTCTCAGAATTCTTGATCTCAGTGCAGTTTTCAATGCTACTGTCAACAACCTTCCTAATGGACACTCTCTCCTCCCTTGGTTTCCATGACAATACTATTTCCTGGTTTATTTCATACCCTTCTAGGTCTCCTTTTCTTAGTTAACATCTTTATCCTTTATCCTTTATGTGAGTATCTCTTTAAGCCTTGCCTTGGGCCCGTTTATTCTCTATATTCTTTCCCTATTAGTTCTCCAGTGTTCACATATTATCTCTAGGCAGATGACTTCTAATTCTACAGTCAGCCTTAAATACTCACCTAAATCTCCACCTAAATGTAACAACAGTGTTAAAGATTTGGCCTGTTAAAAGAAAATCCTCTTCTCCCTCTCCCACCTCCCCTAAGCATCTTTACTTCCACTGAATACACAACCAAGTGCCCAGTCACCCAGATTTGTAACTTTGGTATCATCTTTGGCTTTTCCTTTCATTCCCTATGTCCAATTACTTACATTTTCTATGCTACCTTCACAGGTCCCACCTAATATAATTAGAAATCTCTTGCATCACTGCCCTTCTCCACTCATTCAGAAATCACTCTGATTTAGGTCCTCATCATCTAGCCACTTGATTGACTATAATAGCCTAAATGTTTTCCCTGACTCCATCCTCTCATTTTTCCAATAAATCCTCCACACATCTGGGGAAAATAATCTTTTTACTAAGGCGCAGCTGCAATTGAGTCCCTTCCCTAGGTGAGAAACCTTGGCTCCTTTGTCTATAGGATAAACTACTATGTAGGGCTTAGTATAGTCCAACACTATGGGGGCCCTATCAACATTTCTAGACTAATTTTGTATCACTTCTATTGTGACACTGTGTTTTCAGAATTCTACATTCAATTGCTTAATTCTATGTGTTTGCAAAAGTTACTCCTCAGTCTTAGAATGCACAAGCATGCTGTCCTGACCCCTGCCCTGCAGGATCATTGTCTTTAGTCAGATTCATCTCAGGTACTACTCTCAGTAGATGACTTTCCCTCCACAGATTGTTTGCACTTACTTTTTTTATTTTTGTAAATATAGCGGTAGCTTCTCAAGTAGAATCTAGGCATCTCAAGGGTAGGGACCATTTACCCAGACTTTGTATCTCTAGTACCTAGCATAGTATCTTGTAAGCAGCAAATGCTTAAAAAAAAATCAATTGAATTAAAGGAATTGGGCTATTTTTTTTTAGGACTCTTCTAGAAATATATTGTACCATTAAACCTGCTATCTCAAACTCTGCTAATATTCTACTTAGCTGTGGCTCTTTCTTTCCATTTCATTTAGCTTTTCCCTATGAAAACTAGAGAGTGCTTAAATATAAAAATATTCTGTGAGGTGGTCAGGGAGGGAGAAGAGAAAAGTCTTCAATTAATGAGAGGGAACTGCTCTGTTTTCTCTGTCATTTTCTTATTTTGACATGAAGATGTATATGGTAAAATTGGATAATCTCTTCACTGTCAGTGTCAACAGCATGCAAAAATCACGTGATAGCATTCTGAGGTATGCATTATTAACCTACATTTCAAGTACTTTCATCACGTAATCATTTTCATCATCTGCTTTGTTTCTCCTTGTACACTGTCATGGATTATGAATTTCAGAAAAGGAGTTTTATAGCAGAAGCTTGTTACAAGGTTTAGTTAGGGGTGGTCTAGTGCTAAGGATTCTAGGTGGTGTAGTAGATAATTCAGGGCTCAGGAAAAATTCACTCAAAATTTGAACTTGAAATTTGAGTTATTGTTGTTCAGTCTTCATTTTCCCTTAAAATATGTTTATTTATTTTTTTCATCCTTCATTTTTAAAGAAGACCAATGACATCCTGAGGTGATATCTTGACTTGTGCATGAAGTGGATTTAAGTGAGCAGAGTTGTACAAAGTTGTCAGACTCACTTTTTCTTCCAGAGTCATTGAAGTCTACAAGTAAGACAAAAGTCAAGATGACTGGCAATGGCATATGTAGCAGATGATCTTGATTTCTTCAACATTTGATCAATGTCCACACACTCCACAGCACCAGCTTCAGCTGCCTTCATGGCCATTGGAACAAATTATTCTCATTTGCCTATACTTCATGGAGGAGGTCTTCATATGCTTGGAGTAGATCTCCCCCTAACTCACCAATGGGTCTGAGGCCTGTATGTTATCCTTAGCCTGGTTTAGGCCTTCTTCCCATACATGGTTCAGCTTCTTGGAACCACAGGTAAGAGTTGGGTGATAAGTAGACACCAAAGGTGGATGAGCAGCCCTGGAAAGGGTGGAACAAGCCTTCACATCAGAGGGGCTGGTCCTCCCCGTGACCCCTGGAGGCCCTAAGGTGTAGAACTAAGCAGTAAACAATGACCGTTTTCTTTTGATCATCTCATTACATAGGTATTATCACCAGTTATTTCTTCTCTACCTTTTCCACTTCCCCTCACCCTCTATAAAACCCTAGTAGATTAAAGAAATGTCATTCTAAAGGTGCCAGATAAGATGTAGAAAGACAATCTAGAGAAAACCACCTCTATGTAACCTAACTTAATGTGATAGAAGGATTCCAGTATCATGCCAGATGCATTTAATCTGCTCTTTCCTTTTGGAGTCTTTCTATGAAAGTACAGATTGTTCTGAGAAAATGTGTAGTACTCTGCCTGTTCAAAGTCATGTTCCTAACCAGGATTCATTATAGTTTATGATGGTGATTGTCATTCCCACCTGTCTAAATGTAAACCTCTTGTAATTACTAGGAGTGGGGATACAGAACAGCATTTTTAAAGGACTAAAGGAACAAAGGATATCAGGTGTTTTGTGCCATTCATATGTTACTCTATGTGACATATTTTCTGGTGGTACTTGTAAAGCATGTTTCAAATGGATCTCAATTCTTGAGCTGGAAGGCACTTTAGAAGCCACCTATCTGAACTCTATTCATTTTACAGAAGATAAAAATAAGACCCAGAGAGCTGAGGTTACTTGTCTGACATCACAAATGACAGAGACCAGATGTGAATCCATCTCTTATGAGTCTGAATTCTTTTTTTTTTTTTTTACCTTTGTACTCCTTCTACTCTTTGAACATTCTGCACTTTTGTATTGTACTGTATCTCATAAGGACAATTTGTGCAGCACCTACTATGTGTCGAGTATAAGGCATTGCTATGTAATGGATACAGTGTTATGCTTGGAGTAAGGAAAACATGGGCTCATCCCACTTAAAAGCTGTGTGACTATGTATGTCATGCAAACTCTCTGATTCCCATGAAATCCTCTGAGCCATATGGACTAAGTTAGAGCTGTGCTTCAATCTGTTGGTGGAGGGAATCTCCACATTGATAAAATCCCAGATCCTTAATGAATCTTTAATGATAATTACTCCTGAAAAGAGGTATTTGGCAACTCTACATTTGAGCCCATGAAAGTTTAAAACAAGAAGAAAGGGCTCTGAGAAGATGTCAAATGGAATTTGGAAACTGAAGATTAAATCCTTGCATCCCAGATAAAGGTTCCAATCTGGGAGACTAAAATTATGTGGTTGATGTTGTGACACAGAATAAGGACATAATTTGAACCCAGTACTGGTCAAAACATTCTATTCCTGGCAGAAAATACTTTAAACTAAATTTACACTACAGAGTAGAGGCAGTATCATATAATGGAACAGGTGCTGACTACTCTTAAAGTCGAAAGTTCATGCCTAACTCTATAATTTCTTCATTGTAAAATAAGAATCCTCCAGGCGGAAGTATATTTACTTTGAGATAATGTTTCTACAGTAATGTCTGGAAAGGAGTCATCTGACCAAATAATGTATGCATAGGGGAGGGAGGATGACATATGTCTAAAGGTGGTGAAAACATGCTATCCTAAAAATGTAGAGCTTGGCTCTAATTTTGTCTTCTCCTAGAATAGCAAGAAATTAAAAAAAAAACACCTTCAACTCAGGGGGAAAAATAAACCCTTAATCAGTCCATGTTGGCTCTTCTGAAATAGAAACACAGCAAATCCAGGAATTATTGAGAGATTTCTCTCAAGAAGCAAACAAGATCTATTGAGAATACAGAAAATATTTTGTAAATCACACAATCAATTATCTCTAACTTGGAAGGGACCTCAAAGACCATCTCTTCTAACCCCTAGCAAAATAAAATTCTCTTGTAAAACATATACAAAAAGTAGAAATCCACTTTGTCCTTGAAGACCTACAGTAAGCAGATACTCAGTGTCTCTTAAGGTAGCTCATTCCACATTTTTTAAATCAGTTCTAATTGTTAGGAAACCTCCTTCTTATCAAGCTCAAATTTCTACAACTTCCAACTGTTACCCATATTTGTTCTGATAGAACAAATTGCCCTACATTAGAACGTGAAAATATTGTTGTATGACTTCTAAAACAAAGAATTTAGATTCGTGAGCAGGGTTAAATGTACCTATATATTATATATGTCTATCCCTTCACTCCACCCCAACCACCAATGTACTGTCTTCTGATACAGCAGAGGAAGAACTACTTACTCTTTCCCTAAATTTAAATGAGAAGCACTTAAATTTGATTTCTAAGAGATTGGGGAGGGGTGGAAAGGGACAAAGAAGATACAGACAAGCACCATCTATTTATAAATTCATAAAAAAGCCAGAGCAATTTAAAATGGTCCCCCTAACCCACTCCCCACCTTCATTCTTTCTCTCTACAAATGACGTGAATTTTTGAATTCTAATATGGTCAGAGCCTAGGGTCTCAATTTATCCATTTTTTCACCAGTGTTTTTTTTCCTCATTTACTCTGTACCTCTTGATGTTGCTGTCACTTCTTTTAATGAATTGTGGTTTGTAATAATTTCGCTATGGGAGCTATCCAAATAAAATCCTTATTTGAGTTTTCAAATTTAAAAAAAATATCTAAAATGTAACCCACAAAGAAAATATGGGCCAATTAGACCAAATGTGACATTTCATGTGACAATTCTTCAAACATTTACAGACAGCTGTCATATCTTCCCTTAAATTTTCTTTCTTCTCCTCCCCCACCCTAGACTAAACATTTCCAGTTCATTCAACCATGGCTCATATAGTACGAACTCAAAGCCTTTCAGCATTCTGACTACTTTCTGCTGAACTCTCCAGATCATTAATAACCTTCCTAAAATGTGACACATAGCACCAAGTGAAACCCTTTAGATGTGGTCATATTAGATCAAACAGGGAAACAATACTATTCCTAGACCTGGACACTTTGCCTCTCTTAATGTAGCTTGTAGATGATGATGATGATGACGATGATGATGATGATGATGATAATGATGATTCTCCTTTTCCTCTCCTCCTCTTCTTCCTCCTCATCTTTTTTGTCCTATCTTTTCACTAACATTATAGTCATTTATGAGAATATCTCTTCACTCCACCCCAATGACTAACCCATTTGATTAAGCAGAATCAACAGTCAGAACAATCACATTTGATAGTAAAAGCAATGTTCTGCATCACATAGTCCATGATTGTTACACAGCTTTGGGCTTTATTTTGGCATTCCTTTTAGTTACATTCTCACCATTATATATGTTGTTTTGCTTGTTGTGATTATTCCACTCTGTATTAGTTGATAAAAGTATTTCTATGTTCCTCTGAATTCCTAATACACATAATTCTAGTAGCAGAAATAATATTTCTTTATATCCATATACAACAATTTGCTCATTCTTTCTCTGATAAATGGGCACCTGCTAATTGCTAGTTGTTTTGTTCCATAAAACCTGCTGCTATGAATATTTTGTTACATGTGAGAAGTATTTCACCATCTGGCTCTATTCTCTCTTCCCAGACTTATGGCACATTACTCGTCTCCACATACTCTCTACACTTCAACCAAACCTATTTGCCTCCTTGTTCTCCCCTACACACCACAATTTTGTCACTGTGTTTTTACATTGGCTCTTATAAAGATATATTATGGTATCTTTCACCTCCTCCTTTTAGAATTTCTGGCTTTCTTTCAAAGCTCAGTTGAAGTGCCAACTCTTCCTTAAGTTTTCCTGACCCCTACCCACTTGGCAGTAGCTTTACCTTCACTCTCCAAATTGCCTTGTCCTATATATCTATGTCTATATCTATATCTGTCTACCTATCTACCTATCTATCTATCTATCTATCTATCTATCTATCTATCTGATAGTCTATATGTCTATCTATCTGTACATATCTATGTTATTTTCTCTTATCATAATGTAAGCTGCTTTAGGACAGCTAAACTAGAAATATTTTATATTTGTTCTTGTACCCCATCACCTAGAACAATGACTCAAACATAATATATGCTTCATAAATTCTCATTGATTGTTTAACTGACTGACAATATTCATTTGGGCCTGGTAGGTGTATATCTTCAAGGGTAACTTTAGTACCCTCTATCTCACATGTTTTTACCACATCCCCCATCATTTTTTAATTTAAAGAACTCAAATAAAAGAGAACATAAGAGAGAGAAAGAGAGAGAGAGAGAGAGAGAGAGAGAGAGAGTGTGTGTGTAATATGTACTTCCTTATCTTATTCTTTCTTTTTGTTAGGGTGATAGAGGTATGTGAAATATTAGCATCTCTCCATCTCTTTCTGTGCAATTTACATATATTTCCTTTCATTACAATCTCCACATTTTCAACTGACTGATGGATAAATCCACCTATATATAGTTACTTTTCCTGAAATTCACCATTTCCAAAACTAATTTATCATCTTTACCAGAAGCACATGCAACTTCTTTAGGTTTGCTGATAGCACCATGATCCTCTTAATATTACTGCCCTGTAACCTTAAGGTAGCTGTATCTAACTCTTCTTTCTCCATCATTTGACACATCCAATCAGCTGCCAAGGATAATAATTTCTTTTTTTAAGTAACCATAAAAATTATTCTATTTTTTATTGGAATATTGGACACGTGATTTCACTAGTACATAGAACTATCTTTAACATTTATTTAGTATTTTATTTTTCCCCAGTTACATGTAAAAACAATTTTAACATTAATTTTTAAACTTCAAGTTCCTAATTCTCTCCCTTCCTCCCTCCCCCCTCCCCCCCACACCCTCCCATTGAGAAGGCAATGAATTCAAATATAGGTTATACATATGTAGTCATACACAACACTTCTATGATAGTCATAGTGTGATAGAAAACAGACAGACAGACACACACACACAAAAGAAACCTCAAGAAAAATAAAGTAAAAAATAGGATTCTTCATTCTGCATTCAGAAACCATCACTTCTTTGTCTGGGGATGGTTGTCATTTTTTATAAATTTGACTCAGTTCTCTATATGTTTGAGAAATGAAGCCTTTATCAGAGAAATGTGCTTTAATTTTTCTCACAATTACTACTGCTAATTGTATCTCCCTCCTTCTTAATCCCTCCTTTTTATTCTATTCTCTCTCTCCTTTGATCCTGTCCCTTCTCAAAAGTGTTTTGCTTCTGACTACCCTCTCCCTTAATTTGCTTTCCCTTCTGTCACTCACCTTCTTTATCCTCTTTCCTCCTCTACTTTCCTGTAGGGTAAGATAGATTTTGCTATCCAATTGAGTGTGTAAGTTATTCCATCTTTGAGCCAATTCTGATGATAGTAATGTTCACTCACTTCCCTTCAGCTCCCCCCCAGTGTAAAAGCTTTTTTATTTTGCTTCTTTTATGTGAGATAATTTACCTCATTCTATCTCTCCCTTTCTCTTTCTCTCAGAAGATACCTCTCTCATTCCTTAATTTTATTATTTAGATATCATCCCTTCATATTCAATTCACCTTGTGTCCTCTATACATATATATACATATATATGTATATATATAATATATATAATATACATATATAATATAAATATATAAATAAATATATACAGTTCAACTTTAATAAGTATACATATGTGTGTGTGTGTGTGTGTGTGTGTATTTCTCACAATCATTTAATTCTATTTGTTCCACTCTAATTTTGGAGGAGTTATTTTCTTCAGTGAGCTTTTGGACCTCTTTTTCTATTTGGCCAACTCTGCTTTTTAAGACATTCTGCTCTTCATTGGCTTTTTGGACCTCTTTTGCTGTTTGGGTTAGTCTATTTTTTAATGTGTTATTTTCTTCAGTGTTTTTTTTGTTGACTCATTTTTCATTATTTTCTTGCATCACTCTCATTTGACTTCCCAATTTTTTTCCTCTACTTCTCTTACTTGATTTTCAGAATCCTTTTTCAGCTTTTACATTGCCTGAGACCAATTCATATTTTTCTTAGGGGCTTTGAATATAGGAGCTTTGACTTTGTTGTCTTCTTCTGAGTGTGTTGATTTTTTTTGTCACCAGAATAACTTTCAATACTCAGAGTCTTTTTTTTTTCCTGTTGTTTGTTCATTTTCCCAGCCTATTACTTGACTTTTTAATTCTTTGTTCAGGTAGGGCTCTGCTTCCAGGGTGGAGTGCACACTGTCCCAAGTTTCAGGGGTTTGGGGCAACAATTTTTCAGAGATATTTTTAGGGACCTCCAGTTTTTCCTAGGTGTTATGATCTAAGGAAAGGTGTTTACTCCTTTCCTGGCCTGTGTTCTGATCTGTGAGTGACCACAAACACTCTTTTCTGCTTTTCTACACTGGGTACTACAAGTAGTGTATCCCCTCCACTGTGGCCACAAGTTGTGCTGTGCTAGTGCTCCTCCTTTCCCTAGGATTGCAGCCCAGGACTGTGACCCAGATCCAAGTATGGTCAAAGGAACAGAGTCCTTCCCCAATGCTAGCAAAAAGACTCCTATAATCTCCTTTTTACCAGTTGTTTGACCCCTTTACTATCTGTAGACTAAGAGCTCCAGAAGCAGCAACTTCCCCTGCTGATTCAGCCACTCCCAAGCCCTGCTCCTTGTTTGTTGGAACCAAATCTGTGCTGGCATGTCCTGTGCTGTTCTGTGCTCCACTCTCAACTAGCCACAACTGATGTTTCCTGCTGACCTTCTAAGCGGCCTTTGGTGTCTGTGGGTTGAGAGTTCTGGAAACCACCACTGATGGCCAGTGATTCAGTTGTCCCAAACCATGTTCTGGGTTTGCCAGGGCTGGGTTTGTGCTGGTATGGCCTGCACTGGGCTGAGCTCTTCTCTCATTATGGTGCAACAGACCTTTCCTGCTGACTTTCCAAGGTGTTTTGGGCAGGAAATTTGTTTCACTCCATCTTTTTGTGGGCTCTGCTGCTCTAGAATTTGTTTAGAGTCACTTTTTAAAAGTATTTGGAGGGGTTTAGGGCAGAGCTCAGGTGAGTCCCAGCTCTTACTCTGCCATCTTGGCTGTACCCCAACAGTTATTTCTGTATCCATATCATATTTATTTTTTGGAGAGTTGGGGGACTATGAATGTTGAACACTCCATATACTATCAGGCTTGATTTATATGTTGATTAGTTTGCAGGGCTTTTCCCCTTCATGTATTTATTTGTTTATTTACCTATTCATTAATTTATTTGTCTATTTTAATTTACATATTCATTTATCTTTCTACTTACATTTATGCATTTATTTAACTATTTACTTGCCTATTATTTCTATATTTATCTATCTATTTATTTATTGTAGTAAGTGATGTTTTAACTGGTGAGTGAAGAAGAGATATTTGGAAATGAAAATGATATTAAAACAAAAAAAATGTATTAGTAACATATGGAAAGGAACATAGAAAACTATGCCAAGCCTTTCTTCAGGTTGCTGACTCTTCTGAGATATCTTTGCAATGAATACTCAGAGATATGGCTTCCTATGTCTATTCTTTTGGATCAAGAGAATATTAAACTCTTTTTTTCCCCTACCCCTGAGCCTCATTTGGAACACCATTATCTTTTTTATCCTATCCAGCGACTAAGGCACCAGTTGTTCATAGGGTTTCTTAAGGAGAGTATCTTAAGTAATGTAGCCCTACCCATCAATGTTCAGTTTGAGGAATAAAACTGCCAGCACCAATAACCAAAATTCCTAAGACTCATAATGAAATCAGAGACCCAGAGTAGTCCTGAATGAACTCCCCAGTGAATCTGAGTACTCTGTCTGACCTCTCATGATCATTTCCTTCACTGATCTTCCAGAGGGTTGTCTCATATCTGGAGCTCAGCCCTCTAAGTACTCATGCAATTGAAGTTCTTGGACCCACATCTCTAACCAGTCACTGAATTTCCTATACATCTAGTTCCAAGGCATCTGTATAACATGGGTGACTCTTGTTTAATGAACTTGAGGAAAAGTTATTTGCGCATGAACCCAATTGTCAATTCTTGCTTTACCTAAAAAAAAAAGGTAATTAGTCCATATACTCATACCCAGGGAAGTCTTTTTTATCTATAAACCTTAAAATCATTAGATGATTCTACCATAAACATTCTAAATTATACAATCCTCCCCTGAAAATTTTAATCTGGTTTTGCCTGCTGAGGAGTTATGAAAGAAGGTCAGAAGTTTGACACCTCTGATCTAAAGTATCTCACCAACTAGCTGTCCCATATCGATAAGGATCCATACCTAAATCCACCCACAGGTTGCTTTTTCTCACAACTGTCTCAGTTTCTAAGAGTGTTTTAGAGCCAGCTAGCTCTAACTGGTTCTCACAAGTAAATTGTTAAATTTTCAGTGTATCCATTTATACCTCAGCAATCAGCAAAGAACAAAGCAAGGCTTGGTTTATTGTTTTGCCAAATGTCTAGAATTGAGAAAGTGGTGAACAAAACGCTAAAATTGGAAATTAAACTTAAAAGTGTGCCCTGCATTTTGGAAGAGCTGATTGTTGAACATTTACCTATTCATTAATTTATTTGTCTATTTTAATTTTAATTTACATATTCATCTTTCTACTTATATGTATGCATTTATTTAACTTCACTTGCCTATTTTTTCTATATTTATCTATCTATTTATTTATTGTAGTAAGGGATGTTTTAACTGGTGGGTGAAGAAGAGATATTTGGAAATGAAAATGATATTAAAACAAAAAGAAAATATCAGGATATCTGGATAGATATCCTGGATAGATCAATCTGGATAGATCAATTGTCATTTGCTTCCATCATTTTCTCTTCCCTTCCTTTCTCACCTTGTTATTCTATGCCTGTTCTTTGAATATAAATCAACAACAATTTCTTGCTCCAACGTTACACAAGCAGTGGTTACTTTCCTAGCTATGCCTACTTTTTTGATTATCAATATCAAGAGAATGGGCTAACTACCTTCTTATATCCCAGGAGGTAATTAACACTTATTGGCAGCTGTAAATTTTCTTCAACTACATCAAGCACCTAAGTGCTTCTCCTTTATATGATATCACTGGACCTAGAAATCAAAAGTGAATGAACCTATGACTTCAAGAACCAAAATCCATGGAGTGCCTCCTAATGCATCAGACTCAACCTAACTCCTCAAAACTATTTCTTTTCATTGTTCTTTGTTTGTTATTGTGTAGTTAACAATCCCTACCCATAGCAATTGGGGTCTCAGGGAGTGGTGGTAAATGTTTAACAACCAATTCTCCAGGAAAAAAAAATATACGTAATACACACTTTTAAGTTTAATCTGTATTATTAACATTTTCTCCATCATTTTGTTAAACCCAGATAATCACCAAAACAATAAATAAATCCCTTCTTGGTAGTGTTGGTCAATTTCTGAAATATAAGTGCTGAAATTTATGAATGCTGAAAATTTAAAATAAGCTCTTGAAAATCAATGTTTGAAGCACCCAGGTGGGGCCCACCACTCAGATATAGGTGATCCTGAAGGACTCTAGATACATACAATCCCCACCACATGATTGAAAATTCCTTGAGAATAAGGTCCAGGTTGTGTTTAATTTTGTGCCTCTAATATCCAAAACTATGCCTTGCACATACTAGAGGTTTACTAAATGATTAAATTGAATATTCATAAACATCGACACCTGCATTATGACTGCATAATAATAGGAGAGTAAGCTAGAAAACATTATACCTCATTTGAATGTGAAAGAATCTGAGACCAGGACAAAACTTTTGTTCTTGACTATATTTGTTTTATTTCCACAAAAAAATTTTAATTTAATGCAATTGAAACTATCCATTTTATACCTGTTTGTTCTCCATCTCTTGTTTACTCATAAATTATTTTTCTATCCATAAGTTTAATATAATGTTCCATGTTCTTCTAGTTTTCTTGGAAATCTCTCATCATATTTGGGGAGGGGGAGAGGGAAAAAACCCTTCATTTTTTCAAAACTGAACTGCATTCAGAAATGGCCAGAATTTTCCATTTAAATCTGAGTATTTTAAACTATGTTCATTGTACAAAAGAGAGAACGTATGGAGTGGTGGGAACTACATTGGATTTGAGAGTAAATTTAAATCCTGACACTGCCACTTCCTAAGTATGTGCCTATGGGCAAAAAATTTGACACTTCTTATATCTCACTTTTCTATAAGTGGAGAGAGTATCTATCTCAGAGGTGAAAATCTAATAAGACAATGCATGCAAAAGAGGATGATAAATTATGGAGTTTTGGATGTGTAAGTATAATTATTAGGGGAACATCTTCTATACTTCTGGAGTATCTATTTCAATAGTGTGGCTATACCTTCCATCTATGTGGACTATAATACTTCCCCAATTTAGTAATTTCTTTTAGGGATTTCTGTGTTCAAATAAATTCATTATCTGGTGACCAACCTTTCAAAACTTAAATAGGCTAGTTCTCTGACAACAGAGATACAGTCCACCAGAATCATGCTGAAAGCCTGTTTTTCATCTTGGTAGAGATTGGTAGAGATTGTGTCTGCTGACATAACTTCCAAGAGCCCAGGGACAGCTCAATCCCATGATGAGTCATCAGAGTAAGGTTTAAAAGGAAAAGAAAAATGACATGGTAAAGACGAAAGAGCAATGACTCATAAGTCAAAGGAGCTGGGTTCAAATTGCACCACCAAATTTACTGCCTAAAGATTCAGGGCAAGTCATTTAATCCTTGCCTTAGTTTCAGATCTATAAATTAAACCAGGGGCAATAGAACAGATAGCTTTCAGAGTCTCTGATGACTCTGTATTTATGATTTTATTATAATAAGCATTCATTAAAGGTATTATGAGGGAATATAGTTTTTTGTTCTAAGAATTTAAACTGGTTTAACAGGGTTTACACTGTTCCCCTTATGCTTTTAAAAGAGTCACTTTTCTTTACAGATAGGAGGACAGATATCTTATAATGAAACAATTAAATAATGAAGTTCATACTGCTGATTTATCCAGTGTTGTATTTCATATCCAAGAGTGATGTAAGACCAGTTACAGGGAGTATCTGCTTGTCTTTTAAATTCCCTCAAGGAGACCAGAAAATAATTACTGATATTAGCAGGTACCTGTCATTTGAGGAAATGTTTTCCTCATTACTTAGACTCCCCCTGTATGCAGAACGATATTTTCTAGGAGAAATGGAGTTTAAAAAAAGGTAAGATTTTCCAAAGGAGTACTCTGAGATTATTAATACAACTTTGCTCCACAGTTCCAAATCCCAGCAGTAACTGGGTTTTCAAGCTAATAACTTTGCATGAGCAATAGGCAGGTTTCAGGCACAATTATTCCACCACTGATCACTGCTATGCCCTGTTCCATCTCATTGAGAAAACAGTTAAGAACTTGAGATTCTTTGTAGCATTCATCAATCTATCACTAGCCTTTGACTCAATAGACAGAAGCCAGTAATTGACCAAACTGTACATCAATGGAGAAGCCAGTTTATTTTTAGGAGATTCCACTGTTATACAAATATTAAAATGTAAATCAATGGAAATTTTCTCTTGGCATATGAAATCGCACTTTGAAATTCTGTCACACAGATCTTTATTCTAAACTACATTTTTTTCTTATTTTCTAGTTTTAAATAAATGTGTAGCCAATAAGTTAATTGGATGCATGTCATCTCTAGCAAAGGAGTAGACAAATGCACTATTCCAACATGATTTCATGATTTTATTGCTTCTGACTAGTAGTGGTCATAATAATTTGGACCTGTTGGCTAGTTTTTGGCAGAAGGGACAGCTCTACATCAATTACATTTAATCTAAAAAACGTCATATTTGATAGACATTCTCCAACACTTAAGTGGTCAATTTTAAATAGCCCCATACAACAAGTCAATTTATCTGGCAACTAAGAGGAGTATTTTATAGCTAATTGATTCCAATGAGCCCATGGGAATGTAGTTATATTTACAGCCTCAATTTCTTTTAGGGATCATTTTGAGGCTCCTTTAAATAAAAGTGGGGATATGCTGGAACCAGATCAAACCAGCTTGTAAACCAATTGTTATATTTTCAGCATCAGCATTTACAACTCAGAAATTGGTAAATAATAGAAAGCAGGGTTTGATTTATTGTTTTGTTATTTTCCTCGACCTAGGGAATTGATGGAGAAAATATTAATAATGTAAACTTAATAGGGGTGGCTATGTGGCACAGTGAATAGAGGACCAGCATTGGAGTCAAGAGGACCTGAATTCAAATCTGGCCTCAGATAGTGGACATACTTGTTTAGCTGTGTGACTTTGGGCAAATCACTTAACCCCAATTGCCCTCCAAAAAGCAAACAAAATAATAATAATTTAAACTTAAATTGTGTGTTTGTATTTTTTCCAGAAAGCTAGTTATTAAACATTTGTCACCACACTTCTGTTTATCAACCAGTTCGTAATATGCCACCTAAATTTTGTCAAAGCTATATTTGCTTTCTATAATCTATTATACAGAAACCAGAGATCTCACACAAGAATTTGTGAAGCCGTTTAATGAGTAACATTCTATCTATCTCTGTGTCTCTCTGCTTCTTTATGTCTGTCTGTGTGTGTCTCTATGTATGTCTCTGTCTTTTTTTCCATTTTCTCTCTCTGTCTCTCTGTCTTTGTATGTGTGTCCTGTGTCTTTCTATGTCTGTATCTGTCTGTCTGTGTTCATCTGTCTGCCTGTAACTCCCAATCCCCAACAAGGACATAAGCTCCTCTGTTGCCTACACCCATGCTGAAAGTGACTAGTCTGGATGAGAATACAAGCCTAGTTCTGAAGCTGTTATTACAGAAGGACAACTTTTCTCTACTCCTTTCTGATCTCTAAGGTATATAATTTTCATTTTGATTAACAACATACACATCTAAGGAATTCATTATGGAATCTTATCATGAATTGATTGTAATCCACCATCTGCCAAAAAACTTCAGTTAAGACAGCTCATATTTGAAAGACATAATCTAATGGATTTGTTAACTATTCACTCTTCCTGATTTTTTTACTTTTTATTGGTCTTAAATCAGATTACCAGAAAACAAAGTAAACCAAATTGATTGCCTCAGTGCTTTTTCTCCCCATTGTCTGCTGAAATGCCTTCACTGTTTCAAAAAATTATAGATTTAAAACTGGAAAGTACCTTGGAGGTTATTGAGTCTAAACTCTTCATTTTAATTAGTAAGTAAAGGAGGACCAGAGAAGTTAGGTGACTTGCCAGTGGGCCCATAACTAAGTGTCTGAGTCAGGGTTTTCATGCAGACATCATTCCAAGTCTACTGATTTATTCTGCTAACTCATATTGCCTAGCTCAATAAATTGTAATTTAATGTAAGCTTTCAAGTAGAGATCTGATATGAGAATCAGATGTTCAAGTAGCAATTCTCTCCATGCCTATGTGTTTAACTGTAGATGCCAAATTGATTTTCCTAAGGTCCTGGTATAACCATATTCTGATATAAAAAACTGATAAACTCTAGTGAATTTATTGGCATTCAAAGCCCTGCAGATCCTGCCCTCTTCCTATCTTTACAACCCACTTATAATTATACATTCTCTAAAATCCATGGACTAAATTTCTGGCTGTTCTTTGCACACAACACTCCATTTTTCACTAGCTTCTATTGCTAGAATGCTTTCTTTCCTTATACATGTTTCCTGGCTTTCCTAGTTTCTTCAAAGACTCAGCTCAAATTACACTTTCTGGAGAAAGCTTCCTCCTTCCTCCCTTCCCTCTCCTTCTCCACCCCCTGCTATTTCTTTCTGTCAAAGATTACCTTTCATTTACACTGTGTGTATCTTTTCTGTTCAGTTTTTAACAGGTTGTCTTCTCTATCGGAATGTGAGCTGTCTTTGTTTTTGCCAGTCTTTGTATTTCCAACCCTTTGCAGAGTGCCTGGCACATAGCATGCATTTAAGACATGCTTGTTGACTGACTGACAGACCAATTGAACATATAGCCCACTTCATTGGCCTTACATAATATGCACTCACAGAAATTAGCCTTGAGTTAAAGTTTTTATTATTTCTTTTTTGACTTAGCAGCCAGGAAACTTAGGGGCAAATTCGGTGTCCAAAGATCGTAAGTCAAACATTTCTCATAGATCTGAGAATTGAAAGGTACCACAGCAGCCAACTACTCCTTGCCAGATCTTGCCAAGAATGTCCAGCACCCCAGACAAGCTATTGTATGTCTGTCGTTTGACTGTATTTTGCAGTTGTGGGGAAGGGAGACGTTTCCTTACCCCTTGAGGCATCCCACTTCACTTTTAAAACAAAATGTAATGAGTATTTATTAAGAGCCTACAATGTGCCAAGAACTTTGCTAAACATCTTGAAAATGTTATCTAATTTAATCCTCACAACCTTCGGTGAGGTGGGTGTTATTATTATCTTCACTTTACAATTGAGGAAACTGAGGCAGACAATAGTTAAATGATGAGCACACAGTCACACATCTAGTAAATGTCTCAGACGAAATTTTAGTTTAGGGCTTCCTGAACCAACTCTCTTTCCACTGCACCAACTAGTTGTCTGTTGGAAAGCTGTAAGAGCTAGGAAGCTTTTCCTTACATCAATTTTTCATCAGAGCCTCCCATTTCTATCTATTGTTCCTAGATTTTTGCCCCCTCTGGGGCCAAGCAGAATAGAGTCAGTTCTTCTTCCACATAGGAGCCTTTCAAACATATGAAACTTGCTATAATAAAATCATCACATATCACCTTACCATACTTCTCTGTGCTATACATCCCTGTTCCATCAGTTGATCTTTAGTTTATGCTCTTTTCGTCGTCCTGGCTAACAGGCTGTGAATACTCTTTAGCTTGTCTATGTATTGCCTAAACTATGGTACCCAGAAATTATCATAAAATCATAGATATATACACACCAAGCAGAATACATTGTATCTATTACATACCTCATACTGAATACTAGAATTATATTAATTCAGGTTAGGAGAACACTAGGTTTCTTTTTATAAACAAAATAGAATGAAATTAATGTTTATTGGAATTTAATATATTCTCTTACTCTGGAGAAACAAAGTCAAAATTAAAGACATCAGTGCCCTCAAGATTACATTCTGAGGCCCGGAAAAACTACACAGATGGAATGAGATGGGAAAAACGTATTAAGCACTTCTATATGCCAAACACTATACTAAGCTTTGGGAATACCTATAGAAAAGTAAGACAGATTCTGTGCTCAAAGAGCTCCCAATAGAATTTGGAGAAATAACATATAAAGTAGGTACCTGTGATAAGGAGGATTGAAAGACCCAGTCGTCTCTGTGTTGTTGCAGCAGAAATTATGGTAAAGCCTGGGGATGGAGAGGCAGACTTTAGAGTTCACTATTTGTAAGTGGAAATTCTTACAAATCTCAAATCTGGATTCTGAGTAGAGGAAGTTCAGATTGGGATATTTGGAGCATGAAGGGGCCCTGTGTTAATCTGATGGTTTCTACCCTTTAGCACATCATAACAGTCTTTGGGACTGGGCATGCATTTGATGGGGGTGGGTGAAGTAAATTCAATGTGATTTGAACACTCAACAATTGATGTCAGGAAAAGCTTCATTGAAGAGAAGAGACCAGAGGAAGATAAGAACGCTGAGATACAAAGACGATGAGGCCATATATCCCAGACATGGAGGAATCACTGTGTTAAGGCATGGAGATAGAGCATTAATTTTGGCCATCTAGTCTAGTTTGAGTTGAGTGTAGAGCGCAGAAATGTCAAATGCTGGAGGGGATGAGGGGAAAAAAAATAGGTATATTAACAAATGGAGTGGTGAACTGGTCCAGCAATTGTGGTGAACAATTTGGACCTAGACCAAAGGGCTATACAACTATGACCCTTGACCCAGCAATACCACTGTTAGGTCTCTATCCCAAAGAGATCAAAGAAAAATGCAAGGGACCTATATGTACAAATATTTTTATGGCAATTCCTTTTGTGGTACCAAAGAATTGGAAATCAAATGACTGAACATGTTTTGGCATATGGTCATGATGGGAAACTATGTTATATACATGACAATGAGGGGGTGGGGTGGTTTCAGAAAAAAATAAAATACAATAAGATCTATATGAACTGATACAAAGTGAAATGAGAAGTGCTAGGACATCATTATGCACAGTAGCAGCAATTGTGTAATGATGATCAACTGTGAAAGATATGGTTATTCTGATCAATGCAATGCTCTAAGACAATTCCAAAAGACTTACGATGAAAAAAAAAATATTCACCTACACAGAGAGAGAACTAATAAACTCTGAGTGCAAATTAAAGTATAGTTTTCTATCTTTATTTTTCTGGCTTTTTTGCAATATGGATAATATGGAAATATATTTTGCATGATTTCACATGTATGCTTGATAACCCATTCCTTGCCTTCTCAGTGGGTGGAAAAGGATTTGGGAGGGAGGGAGAAAATTCAGAACTCAAAATTTAAAAAAGAAAAGAATGTTAAAAATAAACAAATGATATATATTTAAAAATAACTCAGTGGGGGTGTGTGTGTGTGTGTTAGCCTTGATGACTAGATGGATGGTGACATTTTGAAAAGATACAGGAATGGCTTCTGAGTTTTATGAGAAACAAGATGATGGGCTAGACATTTCCTCTGATCTACACAGCCTCTCAAACCTCTTCAAAACAGAACTTATGCATAAAAGATGAAGCAACTTTATCTGCTTCAATGGTCTAGGACACCCAGAATCCAAAAGAAGATTAAGAAACCCCAAACTCCAGGAATTGGTGCTTAGTGACCATAAGCTCACTTAGCAACCCACCCTTAACACCTGCACTACTGGAAGTGAAGCCACACTAGCAGAGAGGAAAGAAAACCACTCAGTTTTACATCAAAATCTACACCTGCACCTTGTTTCCCCCATCCTTCTTTCCAGAGCCCTAGATCAGCCTGAGAAGTCTGCTCAAGACTTAATGAGCTAAAGTCTGCTGGGGACTTAAGTCTGGAAGCACCAGTACTGTAAAGATATGACTTTCTGATACTAGGGCAAACAGGTTATGCCAGTGTCATGAAAAGCAGACTCTGAAGCACTGGTGGCAGTGCAGAAAACTCAAGAATGGAAAAAGTGAGACAGATCACCAGGACAGGACACAGAGCATGTGAGGAACTGTGTAGCTGTTTAAAAAGGCTGAAGGAAAAAGAACAGAATTTAGCTGGAATCATTTGTGATCATCCAAAAGTCAGTTGAGACAAAGATCTAGGTTGGTGAAAGGTGAATTTCCCAGTGTGAGAGGTTGAACAGGTGCTTTGAGATAAGGAACCCAATGAAATGACAATCACAGAGGAGGGAGTAAAGAACCAAGTAACAGGAGGGTGGAGCACATTGGAAAAAAAAGACACTTAAAAGTATCAAAAATTTTAGGAAGATTGGCTTAATACTGAAACAATGAACTTAACCACAAAGGACCTACATCTCTTCTGTGCTTTGTAGCTAAACTTCTGTGGTTGAGAATTGGTCTTCTTCGAAAACAAAAAACAGATAACAACAACACTCAAAACACACAAGTGTGTACATATAAGTTTGATAGTCATAAATACTTATGTTATCATTGAACTTGAGGAAGAAGCTGATATCATGAAAAGAGTGTAGAGGCAGAAAGCTGGAATGGAGCCTTGGAGGACAATTATGGTTCAGAGTCTGAGGATGAATATACGGCAAAGAAAACTGTGAGGAATATTGTTACAGAAATGTTACTTGAATGAAGAAGCCAGTAAAAAAGAAAATATTTAGAGAAAGATGATGGTTAAAAGCAGCAAAAGCTTAAGAAGTCAAGATCATGAAATTCAGTATTTAAAACTCTCATTGAGACCTTAGAGAAAACAGGATCAATAAATCGGTAAGAGTGATGAATATGAGTAACTAGAGTATAGGGTCATTTTGCTAGTAGTTTTGCAGTTAAAAAATAGCACCTAAGATGATGGTTTTTGGGGACAATAGAGTTCATTGAAGATTTTTAAAGGGTCTAGAATAAAAGATTTTTAAAGGCCTAGACATGTGGTAGGAAATTTTGAAGGAGGCAGTACATAAGCAAAGATTGAAGACCAGAAGGCAACTAATATCCCTTAATGCAGTGACTCACAAATTTCTATTGTCTCTTCTTCCTCTGACCATTACTGATGACCTCTTAGATTATTAGAGGTCAATATCATCTTTCTTTGAAGCTCAGGAAGCTACTTACTCCTGGGATGGTTGAAATAGCTGATCTATAGGAAATGATTCACACCTAATGGAACTTCCTACCTTCCATTTCTGTGTCACACATTTTACTACCCTGGACCCTCTTTGTACATGTTATATTTCCCTTTGTTTCTTCACATGCCCTCTATTCTTTGATCACTACTTTGAGTAATTTTTCCATTGATTCAACAAACACATCCTTATTCCTGACAACTTGGAGAGCAGAGATAAATTCCTCCAGGTCTTTGACTTTCTCTTCTTGAATGGACACAGACTTCACTTACTTTGATGCTCCTAAATACTGACAAAGACATAAATGTAGCACATATTCTCTGGGGAATGGGAAAATTCTCCTTGTCCTCCGTTATTGCTTGAAGTGAGATCCATAGACTTTTGTCTGCTTTATAGTACTTCTTTTTACCAACCTGTGTCTAAATGATATACAAAACTTCTGATTTTGATGCTTATTGACTGTCCAGAAACATCTATTACCAGAGAGCCTGTAGCTTAATTTATTTAGGCAGGGCTTCCAATATACTCTGACAATATGATCCAATCTTCTCGGCTGCCATTAATTAGCAATTAGTACATTGCTGTCTTGCCCTAAGTCAGAAGCAAACAGAAATGCTACTGTTTGATTAGAATTATAACCTTTCTTTCTTCTTTTGACTGATTTCAAAATATATACCTTTACCTCCCCTCTCTTTCCCCTGAAGGGTAGTCAGAGACGCAGTTGTTTCTTTACTTGCAACTTTATATATTAGGAAAAGGACAGTCCACAAGACACAAGCACACAGGAGAAAATCCAATTATTTAATTAGATCTACCAACCTCATTGCACCTTGTTCATCTTTAGTCATCTTCCTTTTTTGTCATCTCTAGTGCCATGTAACCTTTTCTATCAGTGTCTTTAACCTGATATTTGCTTTAATTGTGTTCTTAATCACCTTATTTTATTTTTTATTAGAAACTACTGCAATTGTAATTAAAGTTTTATTCTAATTCCTCATAGGAACATGTAAGGGATCCTAAGTTCTTGAAGTCTATGCTATACTGGGTAAGAAATTGAGTGGTAGTTCAATGAATTAACAGAATAAGAAATCAAACTTCTTTATATAGTCTTAAGAAAAAGTGCTCTAAAGCACTCTTGATTAGGGAAACACAAATTAAAACAACTTTGAGGAACCACCTCACACCTATCAGGTTGGCTAATATGACCAAAAAAGAAAATAAAAAATGTTCTTGACTGGAAATAAGATACGATTTGTAACAAAGCATATTTTAATGTTTTCTAGGACTAAACTCAAGATAGCAAAGCATGACCAAATTTTTATCAGTTCATAAAATGTGATACACAATTCATATTTTGCATATAAAAAAAAGCAGATATATAGCAACTACTATGAGCTAGGCATTATGGTAAGAGCTTTACAAATATTATCACATTTGAACTTCTCAAAAACGCTGGGAGGTAGGTGCTATTATTCTCCCCATTTTACAATTGCGTAAACTGAGGCAGACAGAGGTTAAATTGTCAGTCAAAGGGGCAGCTAGATGGTGCAGTGAATAGAGCACCAGCCCTGGAGTCAGGAGAACCTGAGTTCAAATTTGGCCTCAGGTAGTTAACACTTACTAGCCCTGTGCCCTTGGGCAAATCAACCCCCGTTGTCCTGCTGTCTCACCTACAAAAAGAAAACAAAATTGTCAGTCCAAGGTCATGTAGCTAGAGGCTGAATTTTAATTCAGGTTTTCCTGATTCCAGACATAACACTTTATCAAGTGCTCCATTTTATCTCAGAATGTGGGCCAACATCTGGGGCAAATTCTTAATGCAGTTCAACCAAACTTTCAGCAGTTAGGATATTAGTTTTTTACTTGTAAAAGGTGCTTACCATCTGATTCTATCAGACAAGTGGGGAGACTCTCTGTTATCCATATTTACCTTAACTAGTAGAGAAGAGAACCCTTATTACACATGCAAGAGAAATCTTGCTCATCTATGCTTCCTTCATTACTTGGCATCATGAAATATTACAAAGTCAACTGAAATTTGCCAAGTTCTTACAAATAAATTACACATCTGGCTGCCACTAAATTAAGGAGGTTAGGATTTACAAAAACAATTATAGATGAGAATGAAATTCTATAGAAAATTTGAATCTGGAGGATTTTCAGCAGGGGTAAAAAATATTGAAATGGTAGATCCAAGAAGTCAGCAATGAAATGAATAATTCAAGTTAGCTTCATTATCTACCAGGGCTTTTGTGGATCTCTTATTTCCTACGTAGTCATAATAGCAAATGAATAAATGGTGTCAGCAGGAGCAGCACATTATTCAAATGTTGGCTTAGTTTTCCTTTTGACAGAACAGATATGCTATCTGATGTTTGATGGACCACTCACCCCACTTGCCTCAGATCCATCTTCTGCACAGGCCCACATTCTTTAGATACATGACATAATGGATGCAGATTTCAACATTATTCACCTAGAATAGTTCATATACCATTATAGGTGTTAATTTACCCTACTTATCTGGTGAAGTAATGCAATTTTCATTAACATGAGCAGCTAGATGGCATAGTGGATAGAATACCAGGACTGTAGTCAGGAAGACTCTTCTTCCTGAGTTCTAATCTTATCTTAGATACTTACTAGTTGTATGATCCTGGTCAAGTCACTTAACCCTGTTTGCCTCATCTTCCTCATCTGTAAAATCTAGAGAAGGAAATGGCAAACTATTTTAATATATTTGCCAAGAAAACCTCAAATGAGGTCACAAAGAGACAGACACAACTGTACAACAAACAACAATACAATTTTCACTTTCTTTGGTCACAGGACAGCTAAAGCCACCAATTCGTCTTACAACAATTGTGGTTATAAGAAAGACAGGGTATGGGGGCGGAGTCAAAATGGCAGCTTATAAGCAGGAAAACTCCTTGGGTACCCCCATAACCATCTTAAATACCTATAATGTATGACTCTAAAGAAATTTTAGTGCTATAGAACACATGAAGTGACAGAAACAAATCTCCCACTGAAGGCGGCCCAGCAGGTAGACAGGAAGAGTTCATTGCAGCATGCTGGGAGCCAAGCCCAGTCCCTCATGAGCCCACAATTTTAGCCCCAAGGCAGCCTGGACCAGCTGCTGTGGCTGGAGCATTCGAGAGTGGATCTCCATCAGCTGTGGCAGTTTCCAGAATTATCAACCCATAAATGCCAAAGACAAATTAAAAGGACAGTCGAATGCTGCTAAATCTGGGGGGTGATGGAGTGCAGTCCAGCCTCTGCTCCCAAAGCAAGAAGCAGCAGAAGCGGCAGGCCTGCAGCTGCCTCCATGTGGCTGCTTCAGAGCTCCTGGAATACAGATTGTAGGGGGGCCAGGTGACCATTAAGAGGTTAAGTGCTGTTACTTTAACCTGTCTGGACCAGGATCTTGGTCCTGGGTGCTGGTCCTAAGGTGTGTGACAAATTAGCCAAAGCTGATGGGAGCTGTAGAGATGGTGCTCTCCTAATAGCTCTAGCAGCTGCAAAAACCCCAGCAATTTGGAACAAAGCTCTCCTCTCTGGAAGCAGAGTTCTGCTGTGGCAAAGAGCTCAAAAGTCTTGCCATTGGCTGGCAAGATGAGCAAACAGAGGAAGCAAAGCAAGCACAGGCATTCAACTTTAGATTCCTTTTTTGGAGATAAAAAAGATTAAATCATGGAATGTGAGGAAGACAACACAGTCAGAACTCCTGCACCAAAACTTCCAAGAAAAATATAAACTAGTTACAGGCCATGAAGGAGTTCCAGAAGGATTTTGAAAATCAAGTAAGAGACATGGAGAAAAAAATGGAAAGAGAAATGAGAATGATGCAAGAAAATCATAAAACAGTCAACAACCTGACTGAAGAAATTAACACCTTAAAAAATAGATTAACTCAAATGGCAAAAGAGGCCCAAAAAGCCAATGAGGAGAAGAATGCCTTAAAAAGCCAAATTTGCCAGATGGAAAAAGAATTTCAAAAGCTCTCTGAAGAGAATAATTCCTTCAGAATGAGAGTGGAGCAAATGGAAGCTAATGACTTTATAAGGAATTAAAATAGTATTAAACAGATGCAAACAAATGAAAAAATAGAAGGCAATTTGAAATATCTCATTGGAGATGGGGAGAGACAGAATGGGGTAAATTATTTCATATATAAGAGGCAAGGAGTAACTGTTACAATGGAGGGGAAGAACAAGAATGCAAAAGGGAATGTGTCAACCTTACTCTCATTGAATTTGGCTTAAGGAAGGAATGATATACACTCTGAATTGGGTATCTTGCCCTACGGGAGAGTATGGGGAGAAGGGATGAGATGGGGGTTTATGGAGGGGAGGGGAGGTTGGGGTGTAGTGTAGTTAGAAGCACACACTTTTGTAAAGGGACAGGGACAAAGTAGAGAATAAAACAGGTGGGGGGGGGATAGGAAGGAGGGAAATATAGTCAGTCTTTCACTATATATCCACTATGGAAATGTTTTGTGGAACTACACATGTATAACCTATACTGAATTGCTTATCTTCCCAGTAAGGGTGGGAGATGAGGGAGGAAGGGAAAGAATCTGGAACTTAAAATTTTAAAATCAAATGTTAAAAATATTATTATTGTTATTATTATTATTATTTATTATTAATTATTATTATTATTTACATGCAACTGGGAATTAAGATATACAGGCACTGGGCTAGGGAGATCCATCTTGCCCTACCAGAAAGTCAGAGGGTGTATGGGAGAGAGCATATTGGGGGAGGGAGTATTCAGTGGGATTTCTATTTTGGAGTGATGGGTAGGAGGAAGATGAGGAGAAAATTTGTAACTCAAAATCTTGTGGAAGTGAATGATAGAAACTAAAAATAAACACAAAAGATAATTTAAAAAATAAATCTATAAGTATGAAAATGAAAGACATGGTAAGAGCATGATTAGATTACTGCTGGAAAATCCAAAACTCCTTTCAGGGAGGAAAAAAAAGAAAAGAAGCAAAAGTTTTATGAATGATGACATCCTGGCATGTTTGTATAGAAAGGAAATAAGAGCACTCCATTGAGTTATTGTAAAGAACACTGAGAAAATACAAGGGAGGGGTTGGGAAGTTACTAAAAGAATAATTCCCAGAAATTTCTTAAGGTTCTAAGAGTCTTCATCCTGTACTCACATCCCTAGGAGCTCCCCTGTCCTGAAAGCAGATCTATCATTTGACATTTTGGTGTAACTTGGAGTTTCAGGGTATCTACTGAGAACTCGTTCCTATGGCTCTGATTCTGGAATTAGGGAAATGCATGGAATTGATATCCCCTTTCATGGGACCTCATGGGTGTTGAATTTGAGAAATTCATGATAATTCTCTTTTTATTCTCCAATAAAAATTCTAGTAATGTGCTGATTACTAAGAGCATGGGTCATGCATACAGCTCCAGCCCTTCTTCACTCTTGTTGCTATTGTTAAGTCATTTTTCAGTCATGTCTAACTATCTTATGACCTCATTTGGGATTTTCTTGGCAAAGATAATGGAGTGGTTTGCATTTCCTTTTCCAGCTTATTTTACAGATGAGAAAATTGAGGCAAACAGGGTAAAGTGACTTGGCCGGGATTACCCAACTCATAAGTGTCCGGGGCCAGATTTCAACTCATTAACATGAGTCTTCCCAACTCCAGGACCAGTACTCTATCCACTGTGCCACCTTGCTGCTCCCTCCCAGGATAGTTTACATCAAATCAGAACATAGCATGCTTTATTCACTGGCAAATCAGGATGACAGTGTGAAGCATAACCAGGGGCTCTGTACAATCTCATAAGAATCAAATTAAGCATAAATCTTCACAGCCCTAAAAGAATGCAAAAGAGTGAGTTACCAGCTATTTCTGCGGGAAAATAATTCATTTCTGTGCTCACCCTCTCTCCCCATCTCTCTCTCTCTGTTTCTCTGTCTCTGTCTGTCTCTGTCTCTGTCTCTATCTGTCTGTCTCTCTCTCTCTCTCCCCCACACCCATTTTTCTCTCCCAGACTACAACTATTTTAACAGCAAATAAGTTTGTTTTCTTCTTTTTCTGAACTTATTTTGTACCTGTATTGATCATCCTTGTACTCTTTCTAATACTCTGTTTTTTCTTAATGGGTCAATCCCTGTGAGTAGGTAGGTGACTGATGTTCTTAACAGAAATCTATTCAGATACTCTGACTCATTCTCAAACAACACCAACAATAATAAATAATTAATATTAATGATTATGTTTATATTAAACAAACACATGAAGGGGCATATGCATGTACAGATGTACAAATCTTGTACAGAGTAAAACATCATGGTTCTCTATACTTCATATTGTATCAGTTCATATAAATCTTTTAATGTCTCTTTGGAAGTCATTTTCTTTGTTTCTTATTGCACAGTAGTATTCCATTATATTCATGAATCACAATTCATTCAAATATTTTCTGACTGATGGATATTCAGTTAGTTTTGAGCTTTTTTGCATCACACATATTACTGTCCCATACACATACACACACACACTCACACAATAGAACTTTCCTTCTTTCTTGATAATTGGAAAAAAATAAAACAATGATTGAAATTTAAAAATTAAAATTTAATTAAAGGTCCTAAAATTGGCTCACACTATGATAATTGTTCAACAAAAGGCAAATCTCATGTCAAAAAGCCACTGCCCAGTCAGGTTATCATGAAGATCTGTGCCTAGGGCACAGATGTCTTTCCAACCATACCAAACTGGTGAGCCTTTTATTTGAATATTCCCAAGCCTGAACCATTTTGAGAGCCATTCAGTTGTCTGGTTCAGTGATTGATACTCCCAAGTTGATATGGGAAAGACAGAGGCTGTTCATGACATTCACCTTTGATGTCTAAAACTCAGAAAATAGCCCTGGCCTTAGGAATCAGAAGCTGTTATGCTTTGGTCCCACACAATGAACCAAATTATGTAAAGCTAAAACTTAGAATTTGTGCTTTCCTTGGGGTTATTTTTGTTGCAAATTCTGTGAAAAATGAAATATTTAAAAGAGTTGGTGATGCTTATGTCAGGTGCAGGAAGGGCAGGGGGAAAATGTGATCTGAATAGCTCAAGTTTACTCCTCTTCCCATATGAGATCAGGCATCTGTCAAAATAATGGAGGTCACTTCAAAAATAAGGGACTTGAATATATAAAATTTTTTTTAAAACTTTTATTTATTTTAGTTTACATCATTCATTTCCAAGAGATTTTGAGTTACAGATTTTCTTCCCATCTTACCCCTACCCACCACCCCAAAACAGCCATCCCATTATATAACCCCTCCCCCAATCTATTCTCTCCTATGTCCTCTCCCATCACCCCTCTGACTTTCCAGTAGGGCAGGATGGATGTCCCTACTATAGTGCCTGTGTATCTTAAGTTCCAGTAGGATGTAGTTAAAAATAATAATTATTATTATCATATACATACATATATATATACATATACATATATATTTTTAATATTTGATTATAGAACTTTAAATTCTAGATTCTTTCTCTTCCTCCCTCGTCACCCACCCTCACTGAAAGGACAAGCAATCAAATACAGGCTGAACATGTGTAATTACGCAGAACCTCTCCACATTGGGCATATTGTGAGAGATTGATTACATGTCCCTTCTTCCTCTCCCACCCCCTTCCCTGTTCCACTGTCTACCCTGTACCTATCCCTCTACAGAAGTGTGCACTTTCATCAACCCTCCCCCCTACCCGGCACTCCACTCCATTATCCCACCTCTCATTTCCATTCCCCCTACCCTTCTGTGTGGCAAGATACCCAGTTTAGAGTTTATGTCATTCCTTCCCTAAGCCAAGTTCAGTGAGAGTAAGGTTGACTCTTTCCCTTTTGTCTTCCTGGTCTCCCCCTCTATTGTAACAGTTATCCTTTGCCTCTTCCATGAGATGCTCAACCCCATTCTGTCTCTCCCTGTCTCCTCTCAATCTAATCCTCTCTCACCTCAGGATTTCACCTTTTAGAATATTGTCCCTTCCTATTCAATTGATCTTATTCCCTCTCTGTATTCATATATGCACATACTCAGATATGTGCTTGTATGCATATATAAACCCTCTTAAATAGATATATGTGTATGTATATGTATATATATAT
>CM053580.1:436935585-436948191 GCA_028627135.1 Pseudochirops cupreus | reverse complement strand
TCTCTCATTTGGTTTTCAAAATCCTTCTTCAGCTGATCTCTAGCTTTTAGGCAATCTTCATGTTTCTTGGAAGCTTTTGGTGTGGGAGTTCTGACTATGTTGTCTTCCTCCCATTCCCTGTTTTGATCCTTCTTTTCCCCAAAGAAGGAGTCTAGGGTTTGGGTGCTGTTCTTACTTTGCTTCCTGTGCTTATTCATGGCTGGTCAATCAGAGATTTTTTAGCTCTGTGGAACTCTGCTTCCAGAGAGGAAAGCTCTGTCCCAAATCACTGGGGTTTCCCCAGCTGCCAGAGCTTTTAGGAGGCTGCTGGGGCCCTGCCCATCTCTGGCTCACTGAAAAGAGACCGCAGGACTACCACCCAAGACCACGATCCAGATCCAGGCTGCTCACCACGAGAGCACTTGGCCTCTGATCGATTGCTTGGCCCCCCTGCAGTCTGCAGGCCGGGAGCTCCAAAGTGGCAATGTGGAGGCAGGTGCAGTACCTACACTTCTGCTGCTTCCTTCCTCTGGAGGCAGTTTGGTTGGACCTGCTTTTTTCCCCTGATTTTTAGCTGAGTTCCACTAACTTTTCATTTAGTCCTTTTTTTTTTCTTTATGGCTTGATAATTCTGGAAACTGCCACAGTGGCCATAGATTCACTCTTCTGTTGCTCCAACTGCCGCTCAGCTCCTCCAGCTGCCCCACGGTCAAGCCGCCATTTCAGGCTGGGCTGAATTTGGCTCCCAGCCACTGAGATGGTGCCTCCTGGCCAAGCTGCCTTTAGCAGAAAGTATATTTGTGTGCGTTTTAGAGTTCTAGAATTTGTATAGAGTCGTATTTTATGGGTATTTTCAAGTGGCTATGTGGGAGCTGTGATACTTTGCTGCTCCTATGCTGCCATCTTGGCTCCACCCCCTCTAGGAGCTGGAATATATAAAAACTTGAAACAGATTCCCAGTTACCCCTATGTCTTGTTGTGATTGCCTCCATCTGCAGCAAGCAAACTGGCCCAGCACAATCAACTCAGTCCAGGTTCCCTGGATACAGCCTAGCTGCAGAAACAAAATCCAGAAGTCCCCCTACTTATATGAAATGGAAGTGATGATGATGAACTCAGCCTGGATTTGGATCTGTTTTACCTAGTCTTAATGTATTTCGATAACTTGAGGCTAAGAGTGAGTTTATATATTTAGCAATATTGGGATTTAAGTTTTCCAAAAATCGTAGATCAACTTTGATTCTCTAAATAAATATGAGAGGCAAGAAGGCATCCTAGAATCTTAGTCTAATTTCAAAGCATTGCTAATTTCATCTTTGCTAAGCCTATAAGGATGTGCCATACAATAACAACCACAAACATTTACTAAGACCCCATTTATATACAAACTTCTATATTTGGCACTAAGGATACAATGATAATAGCCACAGTCCCTTCCATGAATTAATTTAGAGTCTAACATTGAGAATAAGGCTTGCATATTAATAAACATGATATGAGATGGAATATGTTAGGGGAAAAGGAGGGAGCCAGGAAGTGCTCTTGGGAAAATTGGATGGGGGAAAAAATCACTTTCAAATGAAGGATCAAAGAAGGTGTTACAGAATAAGCAGCGCCTGAATTAGGCTTTGAAGGCAAAGAAAGATTCTAAGAGGTAGAGACGAGTATGAAGTGTGTTTCAGATACAAGAGAATGACCTGCATGAAGGTTCAGAGAGGGGCAGGGTAACATGAAAGAATCATTAGTTCAGTTCATTTAGCTGGACTGCAGAGTATGTGAGGGTTTTTCAACAGTCCCATGAATGAGAAAGATTATTTTGGCAGCTGTGTGATGTAAGCATTGGAGATGGGAGAAACCAGAGACAGAAATGCCAATTAGTAGACTATTTTAAAGGAGAGACACAAAGGAAGAAAAATACTGTGGTCAGTTTGCAACATTGCACTCTTTCTCTCTCTCTCTCTCTCTCTCTCTTTCTCTGTCTCTCTCTCTTCCTTTCTCTCTCTCTCTGTCTCTTTTTCTCTCTCTCTTTCTCTGTCCATTTTCTCCCCATATTAGTACAATTACTATTTTGAGAATAATCTCACATTAATAAATGGTGTCTATGTGAATAATTTAAATTAATACCATCAAATGGAAAAGAGCTGTAGTTACACAAAATATTGATTTGTAATAGAGGTCCATAGGAGAATTTATGTTTACTAAGTTGCCTTATGAAGCCAGATCATAGTTTGTCCCTTCTAAAGGAAATGGTCTTTAATTAGCTATATAACTTTGGGCAAATCACTTAACTTCATCAGACCTCAGTATCTTCCTCTGCAAAATGAAAGGGTTAAACTAGATAGCAGCTCAAATTTTTAGACTATTTTCCAGTTTATGAAGTTTTTTTTTCTTACAATAACTCTCTAAGGTACTACAAATGCATTAACAACCTCTACCTTAAAACTGAGGAGAAATCGTCCCAGTGAAATTAAGACTTATTTAAGGTCACAAAGTTGAGAAGTAGAAGAGCAAGGACCCAAACCAAGGTTTTCTATTGCTAAGTATAGTGCTCTCCCTATTACATGACTGTGACTTAGGTGACCTTATGTGATCTCTAAGATCCTTTCCAACTCCTACATTCAAATTCCAAAAGAATCATAAGTAAATACCAGGATTGTGGTTTTCACATTGGTTTTTTGTTTTAGGCAGGTCTGACTCAGACACCGCTTAGAGACACTGATATGTTTAGTTGAATATTATAACTCTCCTCAAAATGAAGCTAGCATCAGTGTTTTCCCACACCCTGGTTTTCCTTTGGCCAGTCATCATTATGTAATTGCAGTGTTTATGTCACTGTTGATTTTTGTGACATTAGCACAAACCACTGGATGAGCCACATTTACCTCTCAGGGTTTATTCCATTTATATCATGTCAGTTCATTACACCAAACAAAAGGCATCACATAAGCTCATTTTACTGTAAATGCACTGCACAGACCTGAATAACGTGAAAACCTCAGCCTTTCATAGCACACCATTTCTCAGAGATATGGATTTGGAATATGCTATTATTGAGGATTACTCAATCAAACTATAGTGTAGCTACCCATTGACATTGGTTGGTTCAACACATACATGTGAACCCAGAGCTCTCTATCAAAACATTTTAAGGGACAAGTTAAACAATTCATTCTATTAGTTCTCCTTTGTTTGTTTGTTTATTTTTTTAGTAATTGACACTGAGTTTTACTGTCAAAGAAAATTGGAAGTTAGAATGGTACAGTGAAAAGAATGTTGGATTTGGATTCAGAACACCAAGTTTTAAATCTCAGTTCTATCATTTACTACCAATGTGAAATTGGTCAAGTCACATAACATTCCTGTTTCTCATTCCTCATCTCTAAAATAAGGCTGGAGTAGGTAATCTAGTGAGGTCTGTTCCAGTGTAAATCTATAATTCTGGGTTTAGCATGATATTGCTAAGAAAAAACTTGAATCAGTGTTAAAAGACCTAGGTCTTCAACCAATTATCTGTATGACACTGAGCCAATCATTTAACCTCCCTGGGCCTCAATTTCCTAATCCATGTGAGAAAATAGTTAAATTAGATGACATCTAATATCTATTATAGTTATCACTTGAAGCTAGGCCTTTGTGTAACCAGTTTTCTATTATTGATGAGCTGATTATCCATTCAATTAATTGCCCAAATCTCTTACTTTTCTCTTGGCTGCCAACCATTGGTCATTTGCTCTTTAACATTACCTTAAATGTGAAAAAAGCTAGGTAAAAGGCATCATCATTTTTTAAAAAATCATTTTATAGTAGATCATTAAAAAAAATGTTGGAAAAGTAACAGGAGTATGCTAGATCCATCTAAAACTGATTTTTAGAGCTGATTGTTTAATTTTCAGTGTGAGCATTTACTCCTCAGAAATCAACAAACACTAAAATTCAGGACTTGATTCATTGTTCTACTGAGTTTGTAAACTTAATAAAGTGATAGAGAAAATATGAGTAATAGATGTTAAATTTTAAGAATATGTCATGTGTTCTGTTGTCAAACATTTACCAGCAAACACCTGTAGAGGAATATAAAGATAGAGCAAAATAATATATTTGTTGATTTACCTAGTTAATCCCTGTACCACTTTTAAAAAATGAATTTAACTGTTTTCAGTAAAGCAGAGAGTGGTATGAATGTAAATATACCAAAAAATTTCCAACAGTTAAAGTAATTAAAAAAAAAACTTTATATATGTGAAATTCTTGTTGATCATTTTATATAGAATCTTATCCTAGACACAAATAGTGCAGAACAATGAAGAAAATTAACAGGAGCTGTTTTATTTTAGTGCTGATGCCTCCAGTTAAAAGTTAGTTCTCCAAAAGACAAATCTGTAGCATAATAGTATCCATACTAGTCAGTTTTGTGATTGGCTTTACATTAATGTGAAATAATGCATTATTTTGATATACGTTTTATTAAATTCAAATGCCTTAATCATTTTTGTCATCTGCACATCACTCAAAAGTATTAGCATAAATTTCTCAACTGATTGCTTATGAAAGATGAAATTTAGTATGAACTGTCTAATTTAGTGAACTCTAATCCCTTCTCTTCCAGGAAACCCTTCTGGCATATCATGAAATACCACAAATCTCCTTTGCCTTTTACTTGTAACCTTCCTTTTCACTTTAATACTGCTATTTCAAAAGCTCATTTTGTCTCATATCACTCTGCTTTATGATTCAATATGAGGAATATTCATTAAATCCCTACTATGTGCATATCTGAGGAGGCTCAGTGGTACAGTGGATAGAGCTCTGGGTCTGTCAGGAAGACTCATCTTCCTGAGTTCAAATCTGACCTGAAAAACTTACTAGCTGTAGACCATGGACAAGTTGCTTAACTATGTTTGTCTTAGTTTCCTCATCTGTAAAATGAGCTTGAAAAGGAAAGGGAAAATCACTCCAGTATCTCTGCCAAGAAAACCCCAATGAAGTCACAAAGAGTTGGACACAAAAGAAAAATAACAGAAAAACAGCACGTACATAATACTGCAAGAGGCACTGAAGATACAAAATTTCTCAAAATTACATACTCTCTGCCCTCAAGGAGCTTATGGTTCAGTTGCAAGAATAACACATTTGGACAGATGCCTAAAGTACAAAGCAAATTCAAATGAGGGGTTCAAAGTATTAGGAAAATTTTGAAGAAGGAAAAGATGACTTCTGGCTTTGGTAAATCAGTGGGCTTTCATCGTGGCCTTCATCTGCTAAAGCAAAAGATCCCCTTTTAATAATTAACTTCTTTTAATACATAACTTCTATTAATAAATAACTCCCTTACTCATTCCAACAGACAATGCCAATTTTCCCATAAATAAAATCATTTGAACACACACAAGCTACCAACAGCATTTCCATCCAAAGGTATACCAGTGCACTCTGTAATGTCATGCATGAAGATTCACCTGTCCTCCCTTTGCGTTACTTTATCAGTCTCCAACCACTTTAATTCCCATTTCTTCTGTGGGCTGCTTGCTGGCCCAACTCAATTAAAGGACAAATCCATTTCTGCATGCATCTTAGGGACTCTAATGAAGTCAGCTGTCAAACACCTATCACTGCAGCTGCCCCACTGTGGTAATCTGATGGCCACTTGTCAGCTGTTTCACCCAGTCAAACACAGACAAAGGGCCTTTGATGACCTGCCTTGCTCTAATCAATCTACACTGAGGCAGATGTTGAAGTCCCAAAAGGGAAAGGGGTAATTTGATTTTGCATTCAGTACAGCCTTCTTCTATTGACATATCAAATCTATCTGAACTCGATATCTTTATGCAACCATGAAGTAAATGACTTTCTGTTTAAATTTGCCTCTAGCACAACCATAGTGAATGTCAAAGAGGAAGTGGGATTCTTTGGGAGTAATTTAGAAAAAAAAAGTTTTAGCAGTCATGATTGGATTGAAAGAAGTAAGGAACAGAAGAACTTTTTTTTAAAAATTTTTGCCACTCTCCCATGAGGAATGAGATAGAGTTACTTACTAAGATTCTTAGGCACTGCATGACTTGAATTTACTCTATTTTGTCCTTAATGTATACACTTCATGAGAGGCAAGCTGGATAGAGGGCTGCCTTGGAATTAAGAATAGCTTGGAACACTTTCAGCCTCTGACACATACTGGCAGGGTCACTCTGAGCAAATCTGTCAACCTCTCAGCATTCCAGAAAAATTTAAAACTAAAAGTTCAATTAGAGTTGCAGATCAGTATTGATAAGAGGGAGTTTTTTCAAGAGATATACTCTAAACATGTGAAATCACAGTTCTTGACTAATTTGAAATGAGTATGCAACATAAGTAAACAAAAAGTGTGCTGTAATGAATTACTGAAAAAACAAATTTAGGAGATTACATTATGTAAAATGTTGTGGATTAAAATTAAAAAGAAAGATATTTTTGCTTTCAAAGAGCTTACATTCTACTAAAGGGAAGAACACATGTGAGGAGGTCATGGTAAATGTTCATTGAACAATGATGGTGAATGGAGCTATAAGAAATCTTAAGGTGCAATTCTTTCAAGGAGAAATGGTAGTCCTGATTCAGTTATTGTTCTTAGATTGAGAGGAAGAATGGGAAGAGGGGTTAGTTGAATGGAGAGAAAAAAGACTAGCACCAAAGAAAAATAGCGTAGCTTTGTGACTGGTATCAGGTAAATAGAGTAAGTTCTCACTACATAGCATGGCCTTATGTCAGGAGCTAGAGATCCAGATGGGAAGATACATAAAAGGAGGCAGGAGCACAACAGTAAAAAGGTGGATGTTAATCTATAGTTCATGAAAGTTAAATCTGAAAGGATCTTTAGAGACCTTACAATTCAACTCAAGTCTTTTATTTATGAGGAAATTGAGGCCCAAAGAGATTGTGTTATTCAAAGTCACCCTGCTAGTAAGCAGTAGAATAGAGATTCAGAACCAGATTGTGTAAATGTCAAACCATAATTTTCATGCTATAACCCATAAACTCTCATTTAGAGCAGGCCAAATACAGCCAAAATGACCACAGAATATCATTGCATTTGAGAAAATCTGGCCTAATCTAATCTTCATACACTAATCACAGGTCTGCTTTCAAAATGTGAATATGGTGGACCAACTTATCAAATACAACCTTCTTGCTCCCAAAATCTCCTCTCTCCAATCTATCTTCCATACTGCTAAAGTGATTTGCTTAAAGCTAAGATCGAACCCTGTCACATCCCTATTCAAACTTGAATGGCTATCTGTTGTATCTAGAATCAAATATAAACTCCATTTGGCTCTTAATGTTCTTCACAACCTGGTCCAAACTTACCTGTCTAGCTTTGGATACATTTCAATTCTAAATGTATTCTATTTTCCAGCCAAACCTTCCTCATACTGGCATTCCATTGCCGGTCTGTATGTCTTTTTACTGTCTTTACCCTATTACTATGTGGCACTCTTTTCACCTCTCCCTCTAGTTTCTTTCAAGACTTAATTCGTGTCACCTTGTATATGAGGCCTTTCTTGATTCCCACAGCTGCTAATGCCATCCTCTTTCCAAAAAAAAAAAATCATCTTGTATTTAGTTTGCATATTTTTTTACCTATGCATGTGCATGATCTATCCCTCTATAGACCAGAAACTCCTTGAAAACAGAAACTGTATTGGTCTTTGTAGTCCTTTTCCCTAGTACCATGCCTGGCACATAATAGGCATGTGATAAATGATTGGTAGGTTGATTATCTGCCATGACTATCTATCATTGCTTTCTTGGAAAGAACTTGCTTTTCTTTCGGATGCTCTAATCTTGAGTACACATCAGGAATTACTCTCTCAAGGCTTGGTCATAAAATGGATTTCGTAGTCAGGCTTATTTATTTACCATCAACTTCAGAAATAAGAACAGAAATGCCTCTGATATCCTGTCATATTTTTCTGCTGTGCAAATCGGAGTTTCCCATAATCCATGTTGTGCCATTTATTTATTATATCGCTTTTACCTCAAACACTTTGTTTGGATTGATTTGGACTTGAGTTGTTAAAATGTAAACTTTATTCCCCTTTAATTAGATTTTTCACAAAGTCAAAATAACATTGGATTCTTGCTACAAAAAGCAATATTTATTTGTGCTGTTTTAAGAGTTGAAGATGTTTCTCAGCTATTTGGAGCGTAAGCTTTGATATGGCTTTCAAAACAGTTAAAAAGTGTCCACCTATTTCCAAGAAGAGAAAAAAAAAGATTCTCCACAGTAGGCCTGCCATCATGATCTCTTTAATTGCTGTTATATGTACAGCAAGTTCAAAAACGAGTGTTCTTACAAAACAGGAGTAGGAAAAGGCCATTGACTTGTAGATAAAAATACCAAGAAGGCTTTTTCTGAGGGAATACTTAGGGTCCGGGATTTATAAGAAATAGACTATCAAGAAGACAGTGGCCTTTTCAGCTTTCTTAGGCAATTTTTTTTGTACTATATTGATAATTTATGATAGGGCTCATAGAAAGCCTTGGTCATATTTGAGGATCAGTGCTTTCCTTCATGTGTGTGTCCTTAATGTGGGTGTGTATGTGTGAGACATATGGACAGAGACAGCGATACAGAGTGTGAATGAGAGAGAGAGAAAGCTTATTTCAAAACGGGAAAAGAGGTCAAGGATGTAAGTGGCTTGCTATTCCTTGCAAAATCAATACCTGTCTACCTTCTTCCTGGCTACTTGACACATTTATGAAGACTTTTTGTTGATAGGACAAAGGGGACTGTCATAAAGCTACAGAATTAATAGTCTATTCTCCACTTCAATAATTTATTAAGAAAGAACACTCCTCATCCTTGCATAAACAAACTGGAAGCAGGATGACACTTCCTGATCCTATAGTTTTCTGATGTTTCACTTTCCTTCCTTCCTTCCACATCAAGTCTTACTTGGTCGCTCTTTGAACCCTGATTGACTCAGAATGAATGTAAATTACAATTGATTCTTTTTTTCCCAGAGACCTTGATAGTCTTCTCCCAAACTTATTTTTTAAGAGGGCATTCTTTGCCCTCATTTTATTAAGCCTTAATAGCTGAATGGGCATTGCCTCAGTCAAAGTGAGGTCTGTTAAAGACCTTAACTTGAAAAGGCCAAAGTCCCCCACTGCATGCTGGGCCATCTCCAGTTGTCCTGACTCATATCTGGCCACTGGACCTAGATGACTCCAGAGGTTAAAGTGAGGCTGATGACTACACAGCCCTGCCTCACTTAAATCCAATTCACTTGCATGTCATGGCATCATCTCTCTGATGTCATTGTCCTCTTTGAGAACAAAGGACAAACGGGAGCCATATAGTAGCTATTCTCAGGGTAAAAATATAAAATATAGAGAGTAAAGTATACAAATAATATATTCATTTCTGAAAGCCATGGAATCTGCTGGAGGTTAGAGTAAGTTATCCATTTGTGTCAGGGCCAGAGAAACCACATGGGAAGGAACTCAAGGAATTGCTCCTGTTTTCTTTGCTAAAAGGTATACATTGACCCTTTATACTCGAAAATAAAGTTCAAGTGCATGGTTCACTGCAATTCAACTTCTGAACTCATGTCAGCTTTGCGATAGCTATGGAACAATAAGTTCACTAAAATTTTCCATAGATCTAAAGGAGAAGAGATAATTCCCAGAGAAAGGTTTAAGTTTCTCAGTGCTTACAGGGCCAAGTACAATCCTCTTTGCCTCCCACAGACTGGCCCCAATCTACCTTTCCAACCTTATCTCCAACTCATCCCAAATATAATTTTTCTGCTTCTACCAGGCCACTCTCCTCCCTATTCTGTGAAGAGATTATATTTATTTCTTCCCATTGCTCACACTGTATTCCCAGCATATTGTTCACATCATCTTTTGCACTTGAGCAACTTTTCACTGGCTTCCATTGTCTCACTAAAAAAAATAATGTCCTGGGGGACAGAGCTAAGATGGTAGAAAGGCAACAGTAGCTTTTCCAGGCTCCTTGAAGAATTATGTGGCTAAAAGCTAAAAAGTGAATCTGAACAGATTTAAGAGTGACAGAACCCACTGGGAGATGGAGCGTGGCAGATCCCCAGCCCAGGAAAGTGCCTACTCAGGTCGGGGCAGGGAGAATGCAGAGCATCCAGAAGCTGCACCAGTGCGGATTTGAGAGCAGCAGACTGAGCAGAAGCTCCAGCCAGCAGACTCACCTAGCTGGAGGGGTTTGCAGCTGTCCCACCACGGAGAAGAGGAACATCAGAACCAGGTAGGAAAGAACCCAGGGCCCACAGCAGGGTCAGTGGCTTTTCCTGGGGCTAGCAGCCCACAGCCTGGACCTGTGAAATTGCATACCCAAACTTACAAAAGTCAGCATGGAGGAATAAAATTTAGTTGCTCTGATCCCCCCTCCCTGACTCAGAAAAATCCTGAGTTGAATGCTCCACCCAGAGTAAATTCCTGCATAAGTGTAAATAGCCCCAGGCTTGGAAGTCACTGAAGAAAGAGGAAAGGAGACCATAGGGAGCCTAAGCCCAGATGAGTGGAGCCAACAAGCCCTAACAACAAAAACCCAGGTGTGCTTTAACACCACCCACCCAAATCAACAAACTACAGCCCTGATCTTCTGCTGGCTTTCTACTATAGTGAGCCTGAGAGAGAAGCAGCACAGAGACATTGAGAGTCCTGGCCCTGGCCTCAGTGTACACACTCAGAGGTTACAGCTCACCAAGCTAACAACCAAACCCCTACCCCCTAGCCTGAGAAGCTCAGTACTCCTGCACCCCAGAAGCAGATATCCACTCTAAAAATCCAGGTCATAGGGAACCACAATGGGGAAGAAGGAAACTACAAAGGCTAGAACCATCAAATCCTTTTATAGTGAGCAAGAACAACCAAACTCAGAAGGCAACACGGACTCTACACACACACTGGAGACAACAGAAGGAAATGTGAATTGGTCTCCAGCCCAAAAAGCATTCTTGGAGAATCTTAAGAAGGATTTTAAAGATGAAATTAGAGAGGTAGGAGATAAATTTAAATTTACAGTGACCAAATTGGAAAAAAATTTCACTTAAGAAAACAAAGCTTTAAAAAGTAAAATTGGAGAATTAGGACAGGAGGTCCAAAATCTAACCAGAGAAAATGCCTACCTAAAAATGAAAAATGAACATATGGAAAAAGAGCTCCAAAAACTGATTGAGCAAAATAATTCACTAAAAATTAGAATCAATCAAATTGAAGCCAAGGACTCTATGATACAACAAGAGTCAGTCAAACAAAACATAAAGATTGAAAAATTAAAAGAAAGTGCAAAATATCTCACTGGAAAGACAATTGACCTGGAAAACAGATCCAGGAGAGATAACCTAAGAATTATCGGCCTACCAGAAAGTCATGATGAAAAAAGCAGTCTGGACAACATCCTCCAAGAAATCGTCAAAGAAAACTGTCCTGAGGTCTTAGAATCAGAAGGGGAAATAGTTATTGAAAGAATCCATCAGTCTTCTCCTGAAAGAGACCCCAAATTGAAAACTCCAAGAAATATAGTAGCCAAATTCCAGAGCTACAAAGTCAAGGAGAAAATACTGAATGCAACCAAAAAGAAACAATTTAATGCAGCCAAAAAGAAACAATTCAAATATCATGGAAATACCATCAGGATTACACAGGATTTAGCAGCTGATACATTAAAAGATTGAAGGAATTGGAATGTGATATTTCATAAAACAAAAGAGCTAGGACTACAACCAAGGATCAACTACCCGACAAGACTGAGCATATTCTTTCAGGCAAGGAGATGGTCATTTAATGAAATAAAGGACTTCCAGACTTTCCTTGTGAAAAAGCCCAAGCTCAATGGAAAATTTGATCTCCACTTACAAGAACCAAGAAAGACATGAAAATGTAAAGAAGTAAAACATACACTCACACATACACATACACATACAGATGCCCATACATGCACATAACTTGGGACTCAATAAGAGCAAACTGTTTACATTCCTTTGTGAGAAGCAGATACCTGTCAATACTGAAATTTGTATGAGTATTGTGACATTTAAAAGGGATGTACCTAGAAAGAGGTGTGGATATAAGTAAACTAATCAGAATATTAAAAAAAAAACCCTAATAAGGGGAAGAAAGGGATGGTATAGGGAGAAAAGGAAAGGTAGAGACAGAGGATGGTAAATTATGCAACAAGAAGAGGCATAAAATCATACTAAAGTGGAGAGGTGTGAAGGAAGGAGATGAGCATCATATGATGGTTACTCTCATTGGTTCTGATTCAAAGAGGGATCAATACAAATGGCTAAGTTTTGATTCTAACATGAAAAGACATAAAAACTCATAATGATAGAGGGGAAAGGGGGAGGGAGAGGAGCAATGTATGAAATTTACTAGCACTGGTTTGGGTTCAATGAGGGAATAACATACTTTGTTAAGAATAAAAACCTATTGTGCCCTACAGGTAGTAGGAGGGATAAGGGGGGAGAGGTGTAACAAGGGTGGTCAATAGGGAGGGAAAGAATAGCAAGGGGAAAGGGTAGGTAAAGAGGGGGGACACAGGGAGGAAATACTGAGGGAGGTGGTGGTCAAAAGGAAAACTCTTAAGGAGGGGAAGGGAAAAGGAAGACA
>CM053580.1:436906148-436925584 GCA_028627135.1 Pseudochirops cupreus | reverse complement strand
AAAAAAAAAAAAAAAAGAATTTCACATAGTGCCTGGCAGATGGTAGGCATTTAAAAAATGTTTGTTGATTGCTTTATTACCCAAAGTCACAATATGTCAAGCAAATATATGGGATTCAGATCCATGTCCTCTGACATGGAACCCAGAGGTCTTTCCATTGCCCCATGTTACATATATTTGAATTTTATTTCATAGTCATAGAAGATAAAAATGGCTTATCCAATTTAATTTTGAAAAATGCCATCACATAGCTGAAATCTTGAGAACAGTTGGGGCCAATTGATCCATCATCAAGTAAAGTTCAGTCTGAGCTTTGCAGTAGACAGGCAGCAAATGAGTTCTTTGCTTCTAACATTGTGTCAAAATGCCAATGAACATGCCTAGCAAGCCCCTGTTCTTATTACTGGTAATTGGTTGCACCTTTTAAGCCTCCAAATCCTTCTTAATGGATGAATTTAATTTCTTAGTACGATTGAACCTACATTTTTTCTTTCTTCTTCCTTTCCCCAGAAGGACATGAAAGGGAAAATACACACACACACACACACACACACACACACACACACATACACACACATACATGTGTATATATATATATGAGGAACTTTTCTCACTCTTCTGAGATAAGAATAGTAACATTTACATCCATATTTTAGAGAGATAGAAGGTCAGAGAGGACATAGCACTTGTCCTACTCATCAGCACCTATCATACAGTTAGAAAGCAGTGGAGCTAAAATTTGAACCCAGGGCTTTTCATTCCAACTACAGAACTCATTCTGCTATATCTTGACTCTTCTCATGCTGTGAGACAATTAGATTCATCTTATTGAGAAAATGAAATATAAGAGTATTGTAGCCAGTCCCACATATATTAATACATGTCCATAAAACTAACTTAAGAAGTTAACATAGCTTGTCTTAAATGTTTACTAAAATATTGAAAAAAAAATTAAATTCAATGCCAGCCTGTTTTTAATTCTAGTTTTCCCCCCAAAGTACATATACACTAGTTGTATAATACTAATATCTAGCATTCATATAGCAGATTAAGGTTTGCAAAACACTTTACATGTTTTATTTGATCCTCACAAAACCTTGGAAGGTAGGTGTTTTTTTTTTTAATTTATGAATGTGGAAACTGAAGCTAAAAGAGATCAAATGACTTTTCTAGGATAAGAAACTTACTAAGTTTCTGAAGAAAGATGGAAGCTCACATCTTCCTGATACAAGGCTTGCTGCTCTATTCACTGAGCCCCATTTGATGTGATCAGTCAATAAGCCTTATTTTTAATTGTCAAGTACCTTTTAATTACCTACTATATGCCAGGCACCATTAACATGTTAGGTGTATCTTTTGAAACTTCCATATTTTTATGTATATGTATATTGGCATGTGTGTGTGTGTGTGTGTGTGTGTATGTGTGTGCCCAAATCTATGGTTTCATGTGTATGGTAAGCACCCAGGGAAGAAATCTCCCTAGGAAGACAGATCAGAAGCTATCCTTCAACTTGATTTCTTAAAGACAATTGGATGGGCCAATAAGAATGGAACTTCTTTAAGGAAGGTCATACTGAAAGTATAAGTCAAAAGCTGGATTGGAACTTGGACGTTCTTGACTCCAAAGCCAGCTCTCTACATACTGAAATATTCTGCTAATCTATTCTGAATATAGTTTTTTCTTTTTAAATATTTATGTCTGGACATTGGCTTTAATTGTCTGATTGAGACATTGTGATAAATTAACATAAAGTCCACTTCATTAAAAATGTTCTCAGAATCAAATTGTAATATTTATTCACTTAGCAAAGTAGTGCAGTATTATTTTGCATCAATAATGCACAAGAAAAGTATTAAAAAGTAAGTTTTCAGAGAATTTATTAACGACATTTAAATTTGAGTGCCAATCATCATTGGAGCTTTCATAAAATACAGGGAATTGGAGATAAGCAAAACAATGGCTTGCAATTAGTAATTTGCTTCATTCCAATTGTTTCTTGTCTTGTAGTATATTTCATTTTGTGCCTCATTTTCTTTGGATAAGATAATGAAATAATAGATATTATGCATTGGCAATTTGGTATCAACTGTCTTGTAGCTTTCCTGTTGGGTAATTTAAATATTAAATACAAGCAGTACATCAAGACGAATGTCAACCTTCCATCTCCACTCTTGTTTTGTTCTCAAGGGACATCAGTTTAGTAGGACAGCCCTTCATGATATCATCTGACACACAAAATGTATGTACATGTTTATCTTGGCAAGTCTCAAAAGAGCTAGCAACAAGGAAAGGAGAAAAGGAATCCTGTAGCCTCTTCTTGAATGGAAACAAAGGAAACCACTCACATTCAAATTTGATATCATTTCACAGAGACAGAATTGGAATTTCCTTGAAAGTACACCATTTTAAACAGTTATTGCTGAGAGGGAAAGCTTCCAAGTGCTTTCCATACAGTATTTCACTATGTACACAGAGATCATGATTTTGTTAAACTGTTCCAACATGAGTTCTCCTTTCTTTACCACCTGCCTTGATACTCCTGCTCTCAAATCCTGCCAGCTCATCTACAAGAACCAATTAAGAATTCTTGCCAGGAAGAAGAGGCCTTAAAAGGGTCAGTGTCAGGATGGTTTAGTAATTTAGAAGCATTCAGTTTTTGAATACCTAAGAGTTATTTGCTCAGAATTTTCATGGACTGAAATGGAGTTCTGAAAAATTTCTTCATTCCCATGAACAATTTGGAATATCACAAGGACTCTTCTAAATCTCAAAGGACAATTTTTTTTTCTAAATTACTCTTGTCACAGATTATGAAAACAGATTGTAAAAGTCTAAGGATATGTGTGTATATATATATATATATATGTGTATATATATATATATATATATATATATATATATATGAACAGACAAAGACAGAGAGACTGAGAGAGAGAGAGAGAGAAAAGGAGAGAGGGAGACAGAGACAAAGACAGAGACAGAGACCAAAAAAGAGAGAAAGAGGAGACAGAGAGAGCCTTCTTATGACACAAGAAGTGTGAATTTCCCTTTGATCCAATACAAAGACTTAGTAAGAATCATACCTGAAATTGTATACAAGACAAGGCTAATTGGCCTCTTGTAGCTATATATAAAGAATTATTTTCTTTTTAAAAAAATTATTTATTTAATGATTTTAGTTTACATCATTCATTTCCACAAGATTTTGAGTTACAAATTTTCTCCCCATCTTTCCCCTACCAACCACCCCAAAACAGTGAGCCCACTGTATACTCCCTCCCCCAATCTGCTCTCTCTTATATCCTCCCCCATTACCCCTCTGACTTTCTGGTAGGGCAAGATGGATCTCTGTACCCCACTGCCTGTATGTGTTATTTCCCAGTTGCATGTAAATAATAATAATAATAATAATAATACATATATATATATATATTTTAAACATTTGATTTTAAAGCTTTAAATTCTAGATTCTTTCCTTTACTCCCTTGTCACCCACCCACACTGGGAAGATAAGCAATTCAGTATAGGCTGTATATGTGCAGTTACACAAAACATCTTCACAATGGACATATTGTGAAAGACTGACAATATTTCCCTCCATCCTATCCTGCCCCTCACTTGTTCTATTCTCTATGTTGTCCCTGTCCCTTTACAAAAGTGTATGCTTCTAACAACCCTCCCTCCCAACTTCCCTCCCCTCCATGATCCCCTCCCCATGTCTTCCTCCCTGCTTTCCTATAGGGCAAGATACCCAATTTAGAGTATATATTATTCCCTCCCTAAGCCAAATTCAATGAAAGTAAGGTTGACCCATTGCCTTTTGCCTTCCTGTTCTTCCCCTCCATTGCAGCAGTTATCCCTTGCCTCTTCTATATGAGGTTATTAACTCCATTCTGTCTCTCCCTGTTTCCTCTCATTATATTTGTCTCCCACCTCTCAATTTCACCTTTTAAATATCATGCCTTCCCATTCAATTGATCCTGTGCCCTCTGTCTATGTATACCTGTACACATATATATATACACACTAATGTGTGTATTCATATGCATATATGCCCTCCTTTATAGACATATGTGTATGTATACATAATATACATAAATAGATAGATAGATGATAGATAGATTGATTGATTGATTGATAGATATACACATACACATTTATATTCCCTTCAATTTTCCTTATACTGAGAAAAGTTTTGTAAATTACAATTATCATTTTTCCATGTAGGCATGTAAATAGTTCAACTTTTATAAGTTCCTTATGATTTCTTTTGCCCATTTACCTTCTAATGCTTCTTGTATTTGAATGTCAAACTTTCTATTCAGCCCTGTTTGTTGTTTTTTTTTTTAATTTTATCAAGAATGCGTGAAAGTCCTGTACCTCATTGAAAGACTATATTTTCCTCTGAAACATTATACTCAGTTTTGCTGGATAGGTGATTCTTGGGTTTAATCCTAGCTCCTTTGATCTCCAGAATATCATATGCCAGACCCTTCCATCCCTTAATGTAGAAGCTGCTAGATCCTGGGTTATCCTAATAATGTTTCCAAAATATTCAAATTTTTCTTCTTGGCAGCTTATAATATATTCTCCTTGGTCTGGGAACACCGGAACCTGGCTATAACATTTGTAGGACTGTTCTTTTGGAGATCTTTTTCAAGAGGTGATCGGTGAATTCTTTCACGTTCTAGTTTGCCTTCTGGTTCTAAAATATCAGGGCAATTTTCCTTGAGAATTTCTTGAAGGAAGATTTCAAGGTTCTTTTTTTGGTCATGGCTTTCAGGTAGTCCAATAATTTTTAAATTATCTCTCCTGCATCTATTTTCCACGTCAGTGGTTTTTTCAAGGAGATATTTCACATTGACTTCTATTTTTTCATTTGTTTGGATCTGTTTTATAGTATCTTGATTTCTCATAAAGTCATTTGCTTCCATTTGCTCCACTCTAATTCTGAAGGAATTATTCTATTGAGTAAGCTTTTGAGATTCTTTTTCCATCTGGTAAATTCAGCTTTTTAAGGTATTCTTCTCCTCATTGGCTTTTTGGGCCTCTTTTGTCATTTGACTTAATCTATTTTTTAAGGTGTTATTTTCTTCAGTCAGCCTGTTGACTCTCTTTTCATGATTTTCTTGCATCATATTCATTTCTCTTCTCAATTTTTCCTCCACTTCTCTTATTTGGTTTTCAAAATCCTTCTTAAGCTCCTCAATGGTCTGTAACCAGTTTATATTTTTCTTGGAAGCTTTTGGTGCAGGAATTCTGACTGTGTTTTCTTCCTCCTGTTCCATGCTTGGTTCTTTTTTGTCCCCAAAAAAGGAATCTAAAGTTATATGGCTGTGCTTGCTTTGCTTCCTTTGCCTACTTATGTTACCAGTCAATTACTTGAATTTTGAGCTCTTTGCCACAGTAGAACTCTGCTCCCAGAGGGGAGAGCTTTGTTCCAAATTACTGGGTTTTTCACAGCTGCCAGAGCTATTTGGACACCACTGTCTCTACAGCCCCCACCAGCTTTGGCTCACTGGTCACACTCCCTAAGACCATGATCTAGATCCAGACAGGTTAAGGCAAGAGCATTTAGCCTCTGAATGGTTGCTTGGCCCCCCTGCAACCTGCAGGCTGGGAGCTCTGAAGCAGACACTTGGAGGCAGCTGCAGGGCTGCCACTTTGGCCACTTCAGGCTCTGGGGACAGAGGTCCAGACTCATTCCTCCATACCACCAAAATCTAGCCGAGTTCCACTGACCTTTTATTTTGTCTTTGGCATTTATGGGTAAATAATTCTGGAAACCACCACAGCTGCTGGTGATCCACTCTCCCTAATGCCCCAGCAGCTGCTGGTCCTGGCCATAGCAGGGCTAAAGCCATGGCTGAAGTGGGCCTTGGCTGGGCTCCCAGCTTGCTGCAATGAATCCTTCCTGTCTGCCTGCCTGGCTGCCTTCAGCAGGACCTTTGTTTCTCTGTCACTTTGTGGATTCTGAAGCTCTAAAAGTGGTTTAGAGTCATATTTTATAGGTATCTGAGGTGGTTATGTGGGGAGTCACAGAGTTTTCATGCTTCTAAGCTGCCATCTTGACTCTGCCCCGCTAAAGAATTATTTTCAATGAAGAGGTCCATTCCTTATTGAAAGAGTCCTTACAACTCATTAAAATGGCTTTATTAGGATACCACAACCTTAAGAGTAGCATAAATTGACAGCATAAAAATTTCCCAATGGAGGATTTATATTTCATAACAGCCAAGAGCTTTCTGAGACTCCTTAGGGAGATCTCAATGGCATGACTAAGGCTTTCCCATTCTCCCAAGTTGGAGGAGATTACTCTGTGTCTGAGCCCTTGTATTCCATAGTGAAGAGTCCCACATTAGGGTTAATGTAAGGCTGCATGTAATTTCACAGTAATTATAATAGGCCAACATTAATTGTGTTTCATTGTTTCTACATATTATTTCACCAGAGGGAGAACTTTGTTTAAAAAAATAATAATAATCAGAATATTTTTTAGCATCTTTCCCCACCTGGCCTTTACTTATGTTCTTGCTGTTTTGGTTTGTTTCCTTTTGCATATGACCTTTTATCTCTGTTCATGCAGTCACAGCCCCGATGCTACCATGTGCCTCTGATTGGTTTCCATGCATAGAGATCTTCCTAAAGCACAGGTCTGACTATTGCACTCAGTAAATTCCATTGGTTCTCCATGCTTCCAGGATTACATTAAACAGTCTCTTTTTGGCTTTTGATGACCTTCCAAACTTGTTCCCCTTTCTGCCTTTCCAGTGTTTTTGCTACTTTTTACTCACAAAACTGCATCTTTTGACCCCGGGCGCTTTTTCCTGGCTGTCTTCCATACCTGGAATGCTCTCCCTCCTGATCACTGACAGTTAGACTTCCTGGCTTCCTTCAAGATGCAGCTCAAAACTTGCCCTCTATAAAAAGAACCCAGTTCTCATCTTCCCTCTCTTTACCCTCTCATTGCTAGTGCATTATCTTTAATTTTTGTTGTTGTTCAGTTGTTTTTCAGTTGTTCTGGATTCTTTTCAACCCTATTTGAGTTTTTTTGGCAGAGTTACTGGAATGGTTTGCCATTTCCTTCTCCACCTCATTTTACAAGTTGAGAGACTGAGGCAGACAGGGTTGAGTGATTCGCCCAGGATCACATAGCTATTAAGTGTCTGATGCCAGACTTGAACTCAAGAAGAGGAGTCTTTCTAACTCCAGGACATGCACTCTATCCATATTACCTAGATGCCATGAATATACATTGCATGTTCATAGTTATCTGCATGGCAGATCCAATAGAAGGTAAACTCCTTGATTTACATTCATCAATTATAACTTGTTCATCCAGTACTCAATTGATGGACCCCCTAACCCCTTCACTCCTCCAGATTTCAATACTTTTCCACCACTAGAAGAGTTATTATAAATATATCTCTGTATACAAGCCTTTTACTTCTTTCTTTGACCACTTTAGGAATAGACCTAGTGGTGTTGCATGGTTTGGTTTTGCTTTAGTTGGGGGGCACCTCGCCTATGTTCTACATGGTCACAAACTACATCCAACTTAGAATGATATCTAGACTTGAACAACCAGATGGAGGACTAGGCATTTTCATTTGGGTCCCCCTGCCCCATAAACTCTGAAATCTCTCAGAAATATAAATCATGTTCCAAAGAAAAAGCAACTTCATCTTTCTCCATGGTCTAAGAACTCAGAATCCTACAGAAGATTGAAACAAACAAATAAACAAAAATAAAATAAAAACAAAATCCATGAACTGAACTTCAATGACCTTGAGCTCACACTTGTCCCACCTTCTATGCCACCAGAAGTGAGGTTGCACTAGTAGACCCAAGGACACCACACAGGCCTATAATAAAACCCTCCACGCACACCATAGTTCCTCCTCCCCCTCTAGAGTATGATATACACCCTGACTACAGGCTACAGAAGTTACCTGGACTGGGAGAAATAGGTGGGATGCCAACCCCATAGCACCAGTATAGCAGTTCTTTGAGCTATAAGTGCCAGACCAGACAATTAAGGAATAGAGGGAACAGAATGGGAGAGGACATCAGGACAGGGCACAGTGTGGGCTGGGGGGGACTGGGATGGAAGACACTGCACAGCACTGTACTATCTGAGGGAAGGCATACAACATCAAGCTAGGTGCCTTGACCACACAAGATATAATTTAGGGTTGCAAATACACAGAAGTGAAGGACAAACTAGAAAAAGAGAATTTTAATAAAATTAAATTAAAAGAAAATATACTAATTATGTATGCAAAACAGACTGATCTCAAAGACAAGATAGATTAGAAAGTGGTAGAAGAATAGGTCTCCAAGAAAAAAAATGATAAAAATATTAGCTCATAATGAGAGAAATAATGGAAGCAAACTATCTCAAACTTCTGAACATAGTAAATGAAATTAACAACTGAAAAAATTCACAGATCACCTTTAGAGTGGGGGAGAGGGTGGGGATGGGGAAGGAACAGTGAGGCTATAAATTCCAAGACACATAGTATTTAAATTTAACAATTCTGTTCATAAACAACAGATTCTACAAGCAATCAGGAGAAAGACCTTCAAATAAAAGGAAAAGAAATTTGAATAATCCAAGACTATTCTTTACCCACTAGAAAACTTTGGAGGGAATGAAATAATGTATTCCAAAGAGTTTTAGAGCTCAAGATATAGCCTAGGATGAATTACTCTGCATCTAAGCTTAACCGTATATGAAAAAAGAAGGATATTCAATAATAACAAATGGTATTTTAAACCTTTTTAGAAGGAAGACCAGAACTGAAGAGATTATTTGTTTTTCAGACATCCCAAACAACAACAAAAATGCAGCCGGAATGAATAAATGTGGTAGCCAAGACAGCAAAAGCAATATAAAAAGCAGAGGGATAGGTTAAAAAAAATTAAAATAAATTATTTCTAAATGTACACAATGAGGCAGGGATGAAGGCTGAAGTCAGGTGGAAGTAATAGAGAAAAATGAGGTATGGGGCATTATGGACAGAATCAGGGGCACCCTTCCCATATGTGAATCAATGATTTTGTTGTAGTTGTTGTTTTGGGGGTTTGTGAAAAGATTACAATATAGCTTTGTACTTTAAAGGGGAAAGAGGAACAAGAGAATAGAGAGGATTATGTGGGGAGTAGGTGAAAAGGTACATGGTTTGAAAACGAGAATTAAGAAAAGTGCTTTGCTTTAATAATGGGGAGGGGAGATTCCACTGATGAATTTTCTTATGGGTCAAGACAGATGATCTGTGAATGGAGATGGGGACCTTACATTTGGCATGATATGGGAAATTCAGTATTTGAAAAGTTTAGTTGAATTACCTTAGAAGGAGTAGAAGTTGAAACTCCTGGAAGAAACTGGTACCATTAAGATGAGAAAACATGAATCCAGTGATGGGATTTTGAGACAAGTGGGGGAAAAGGGTTTCCAGGTAAGGGTATTGTGGGCTACATTATCAAAAATGTGATGGGAGAGGGCTCCCATCATAGGGCAGTGTCCTCTCACACCTGCAAGAATTGACATTCTTCTAAAAATGAGGCACAGTAGAGAAGAAGAAAGAAAGAAAAAAGATTTAATGGTTCTCTTTTATCATACCATACCAATGGTTCTCTTTATCATACCAATTAGATTCTCTTTTACCTAGGAGCAATGGGTAGAGATTGGTGAAGCAAATTTTTTTTTATGTATTAATTCATTAATGTATTCATTCATCTATCTATTTGTTTATCTTTGTTCCTTCATTCATTTATTTATAAATTTGTTTGCTTATGTTTGTCTATTTCTAAATATTTACATAAATAATTTTTAATTACAAGTTTATATCAGGCATTTTTCAAATTTCCTGAGTATGTCTTGTTATTCAGTACAAATTCAACACAGTATTCAGTATCCTCTATATCCTCAGTAAAATTCAAATTAAAATATCATAATAATGACCATGAGCAAAAGTTAACTGATTTTCTCTCCTGTGGCACTGTTATTACTTCAGAACAGGCCCTCATCATCTTGCAATTTGACTATTGTGATAACGCGCTGGTGATTCAGTTTGCTTCAAGGCTTCCCCCATTTCAATCCATCTTCCATTCAGCCACTAACGTGACTTTCCTAAAATGCAAGTCTGATCGTGTCACAACCCTACTCAATAAACTCCAGCGGCTTCCCGTTGCCTCTAGAATCAAGTACAAAATCCTCTGTTTGTCATCTAAAGCTCTTCACAAATTAGGCCCCTCCTGCCTTTCCAATCTTCTTGTAACCTTACTCTCCAACATGTGATATTTGATCCAGTGTCACTGGTCTCCTGGCTTTTCCACAAACAAGACACTCTGTCTCTTCTCTGGGTGCCCTCCATACTTAGAAGGTTCTCTTCCATCTGTTCAGACTACTGACCTCCCTGGTTTCATTTAAATTCCAACTGAATGTTTATAATCTAAACCACACTCCACGGAGATGGAATATTTTTGTGAGTCTGAGGGTAGTATGTTTCTTATTTATCCCTACTGAGTTTCAACCTATTGCAAGAGCTCATGCTTCCACGACATCTAGAACTCTTTTGAAATATCTACAATATTAATGGTCAGCTTACAGTTTGGAGGTGTAAAGTTCTCATAAGGCTACTTAAAACTGTCTTAATCTGAGTGGAATATAGGATCCTTGAGGGCAGGAAATGTTGTTTTTCCCATTTTTATCTTTGTACTTTTATCCCTGAGGATTATCCTTTGGACACAATAGGTGAGCAATACAAGTTGGCTGAGTTGAATTGATTTTTCTAATTTCCTAGGCCTATACAATATGTTGAATCTGAGAGTAGCCCAAAAGTAAGCAACAATTTACCTGTGTTAATTACCCACCATATTAATGATATAATGGGCTGGCTCATAACTGTTAGTAAAAAAAATGTACATAAATTCTGGCCTTTGTTGAGTCATATAATAAAACCTCATCCTTGAGAACTACCTAACACCCCTACAAAATCTAGGAAGATGAAGAATAGAAAGATATATAACTAAAAACAGAGACATACATGCAGAAATACTGCAATGCAAACCATATCTAAGGCAGTCTGCCAGACTGCATGCAATGGTGAAAAGCATAGTGATTTTCACTCAAAAGACCTCCTCTACTTATCACTTTGTCACCTCATCTCTGAGACTGTTTCCGTATTTGTAAAATGAAGATGCCTCAGTTAAAAGCTCAAATGATAGTTATTTCTGCTCTAATTTTACTACCCATCTATTATATGTATGTTATATATTTCTGTAGATAAGCATATTGTCTCCCTTGTTAAAATGTTAAGTTCTCTAAAGAAAAATAGTTTTTTTTCTTTTTTCTTTTTTTTTTTTTTTGTATCTCCAAACCTTAGTGTAATGACTGTCTGGAACATACTAAGTACTTTATAAAGGTTTACTGATTAAATCGTTTTTAAGGATACTTTCAGTCCTAAATCTTATGGTCATTTGACAACACAGAGAAGGGCATAGGACACTGTGTGAGGGTGGGAGAGTTTCAGGACATACATAGTCTAAATTTTCATTAACTTGCTCTAGACAAGAGGAAGAGGGTGGTGGTGGGAGGTGTGGCTTCATGAAGTTCATGAGAAAAATCGTGATGATTTTTTGGGTAATGATAATTCAGATTTTAGGTAGAGCAGCTAAAGAAAGTTAATGAAAACTTAGATTATAGTAATAAAAATATAATGTCCTGAGAAAGGAAAATTAAAGTCCTACTCAAATTTATCCTGATCAGACTACCTCTGGAGCTGTATCTGGGTCTAGAGGTAGTATTTTCAAAGGCAGATTGAAAAATCAAAGACTTTTTTTTTACAAAAAGGTAAACAAAATAGAGATTGGGAATGGGGGAACTGATGATTTGGACAAGAAATTTAGGGATTTTAGTCTGAAAAAGAAAAGATTTTGGAAAAGCACCGTGGTCTTAAAATATTCAGTGAGTTATCACATGGACAAAGTATTAGATTTGATCTACTTGGAGGCCAAAATTGGAACAATTAGTGGAAATTGCAGGGAGACAGATTTCAATTCAACACAGTGAAAAATTTCACAACAATTATTATTCTAAATGCAATGGGCTTCAGTAAGAACTGAATTCATACCACATCACATTAGATAAGCCTAGATGACCACTTATTGGAGATGTTACAAATGGGATTAATGATTTGCCTTGATATTTCCTTAATTCATTCTTGACACTCCTTTTAATTCTAAGTCTAAAATCTTAGGATTCTTGATTTTGATTATTTGTCTACTCACAAATGTATAGCTGATATTAACAATACGAGAAAGAACATTTAATGATTTTCAATTATAATACAACATGTAGTCATTGAAGATGAAAACAATTCACAATTCCTATAATTCATTATGTACGCTAAGTTCAAAATCATGACATTATCACTTAACAATGTTTACATTTCCTAATGCAAATATAGACCATTTTTTGGGTGTATATTAAAGGGGGTAATACTAGATATGGTCATTTCTACATGATAGTAAAGAAGACAGAATAGAGTCTGGTTGTACAGTTCCTGTAATTTTTCAAAGTCAATGTTAGTCAAGTGGGTGCTTTCTTTGAAAGGACCATTGAATCATGTTCATATACATGTACATAGTTAACATATTTCATTTTACCAATAAAATTACATTACATGAAGGAAATCTACACAAGTCTGAAATACAATTGCTGTACAAAACTCCATATATTTTAACACTATGCTGTTTATACACATTTCTCTACAATCTAATTTATTTGTTATTGATTGAAAGAACCTATCACCTATCCATTTCTTTTAAAAGGATGTAGAGGTGCAACTATTATCTGAGTCTCCCATCTTTTCTTGCTTCTGACTTCTCTTATGTACTATCAAATTAAAATATTCTCACCTAATTCAGGAGGATTAACAATATTTTTTAAAAGGATAAACATAAAAGAGAATCGTAAATAGGTTATACCAAGATTTGCTTTCAAAGGGCAGTTGTAATATGTTTTTAGACAATAATCATGCTTTCAGTGAGCTCTTAAATTATGGCATTTGAAGCCTCTAGATATTAAGTCCTACAAATATTTAGGGAAGGAAAACATCAAGGAAAGCAAAACCACGAATATGGTTTTTACCTGATTACTGTTTTTCCAGTATAATTGGTGGCATACTATATGAGTGGCCATCACAGAAAATAAGAAAAAGAAAACAATGATTAGCATTAGATGTATTTTAATGGATTATGTTGGATAGTATCAAGATATGCTATGTAATCAAAGAATATACAATAGACTATTAGTTTGACCAACTAGTTTCCATTACCCATAAAAGTAGTACAATCAATCTCATATACCATGTCTCTGGGAGAAAGAAGAATATGATATTTTAGGTGGACATTCATCTCAGAGTCTTAGGTACAGTTATGGGGGCATATAATCACCAAAGATCATTGTAGGCAGGAAGTCAGGGATACACACAGGCAAGATAAAATATAAGGAGAATCCAATGATCAAAATTCAGGACTGAGGGTTCAGAAATCCATGTGGATGTCCTATATTAAGGGAAAAGAAGATTGTTACAATATGGAATGTGTGGCAAAAGGACAAGATTGACCAGGAAAGTGTATAAATAGGTCAAAACAATAGTAAGAACAAGGCAGATATTTTAAGCCTAATGGAAAGAAGTGGAATTAGAATGGAATAAAGAGAATAGGGAAAATGTTACAGATGAGAGGTCTTTGAAGACTTTAAAAATCAATCTTCAACTTTAATTTTTAATAAGATTTTGAGTTTCAATTTTTTTCTCCCTACCTCATCCCTTCCCAAGATGGTAAGCAATGTGAAATAAGGTATACATTTGCAATAATGTAAACATGTTTCCACATTAGTCATGTTGTAAAATAATGGACAGAACAAAAGAAAAAAGTCATAAAAAAGTTAGAACAGTATGCTTCAATCTGCATTCAGACTCCATAGTTCTTTCTCTAGAGGTGGATAGCATTTCCTACCCTGAATCTTTTGGAGGTGTCTTAGATCCTTGTGTTGCTGAGAAGAACTAAGTCAAGCCCAGTTGATAAGCACACAGTGTTGCTGTTACCGTGTACAGTGTTCTCCTTGTTCTGTTCATTTCACTCAGCCTCAGTTCATATAAATCTTGCCAGGTTCTTCTAAAATCCACATGCTCATCATTTCTTATAGCACAATACTATGGTGATGTTTAATATTCCTTGCTTTTTGTGGAAGTCTCTGTATCTAATTTATTAATCATTGCTCAGTCTGAGACAGACCTGCATCTGAATGTTGGCTCTAAGAGAAGCAAAGTCTGAAATTCTGGAGCTTGCTCATATGGGAATTAGGATAGACAAAAAGTCCAAACTTTAGGTAGACATTCAAATTAAGGAAAAATGTCAGCAATCATAATCCTTAATTTACTCATTTATAAAAAGAGGATAGCAATCACATCTATCTCAAAGGGCTGTTGTGAGTATCAAATAGAATACCATATACAGATTACTTTGTAAACCTTAAAGTACTATAGAAATTCTAGTTGCTATTAATCTTATGTGTTAAAATATTATTCTAAAACAATGTCTACCTCACCTAGATTGTTTTTTACATATGTATCCTTATGACAGAAACTAGTCATAGGGAATGTGTTGATATGAAATTCAAAGGGTCAAAGTGACCACATGTAACTGAGTGACCATTGGAAAGAGGTCCTAACATAACTTGGTGATCATTAACACTGAGTTCTCTTTTTAATTTTTTAAATGAGCTGAGGTCTATTTAAATGAGTATTTTGAAAGGTAAAACAAAAAGTTTAATGCCAATGAAATTGCAAAAAATCAAACAAACAAAACCTCAAGCATAAGGTAGTATAGAGTGATGAAGAGATTCAGATTGTTTTAAAGAGCATAAGTTTAATTAGAACATTCTAATTTATAAAGAAAACCTAATCTTTACAAAATTAACTTTAATTTTAATCATTGTTGCTACTTAGTTTCAAAGGTGGCATTTCCTATGTGTTTGTGAAGATCACATATAAAACTTTGACCAAGTAAGTCATATTATCATAATTCTTTTAAAATGTCAATCCAAAACAGAGCTCTTCCTGTGGTATTTAGGTGAGTCTGAGTTCTTGGGGTCTATGTCAAGGATGGTATGTATGTGTTTTACCCTAAAGCAGTGGTTCTCAACCTGTGGATTATGTTCAATTTGTAACAATGAAAATACATCCTGCATATCAGATAGATTCATAACTAGCAAAATTATGGTTATGAAGTAGCAACAAAAATAATTTTATGGTTGGGGGTCACCACAACATGAGGAACTGTATTAAAGGGTAGTGGCATTAGGAAGGTTGAGAACCACTGCCCTAAAGCGAAGAATGGAGCATAATTCTGGTAAGAGATTAAAACTGCTGTCTGAAGACAAAAGCAGTTAAATATAGTTTCAGCACCAAAGGTCTTATAAAAGGGAGGATGTTAGTTATGGCAACACAGGAAATGAACGCACAATAATAAAAAATGAAAGACTTCAAACACCAGTGGTCCCCATCCATGACAGTGGAGCAGAATTGTAGACAAGCGGACAGAAGATGCTAATAGCCATAGGGTTTGGGGAATGCTCATATAAATTAGTCTAACTGTAAAGTGCACTAAATTCTACCACTTTGACCAGTGAAGTGACATACTACTAAAATGACTAAAGCACATCAATCTTGTTATTCTCAGGATAAATTGAACCAGAAGATGAACTAGAAGACAAATGGAAGGATGGCTCATGCATTGTCTTTAAAAGAGAAGAATTCTAAGATCTGGTTTCATTGTCTATCCAAAAACTATCAAGAATACAATTTCTTTCCACATTTCCTTAGGTCATTGGGGTGCTCATGGTGAACATAAGCTAAAAAACATTTAACTAATATGCTTGGCACAGAGTAGATGAGAGACAGAGACAGACAGAAAGACAGGCTTGGGTAATAACTAACACAAGTCATAGAGTGCTTTAATGTTTAAAAACCAATACCCATATATTATTTTATTTGATCCTCAGAATCAGCCTATTAAGGGCAGTAGCTTCATTTTTCTAATTATGGAATGGTGACTTAGAATTTAAACTGAAATATTCTTTATTCAATATCATGTTTATTTTTCAAGAACAATTTTTCAAAATAAGACAATGGAGCATTTGGGATTTCCATTGGTAAATCACTGTTCTTTCCATATCATTGACCTATTTTTCCCCCAGTTATGCATCTCTCTATTGATATCCTTTATGCTGTTTCTCTTGAATAAATACCTCATTGGGAATATTTTGCCACCAACTAATACCTGTCATGCATCCCTCCTTTGTCATTTGAATGAATTAAAACTTTAATTTTTGGAGTTTATGTTATTCCTATATGACTAATAACATACAGCACTGTGAGAAAAATACTTGTTAAAAAGATGGGCTTTTTGTGAGCTTAAAAGGCAAATAATTCAATCTACCCAGAAATTACTTTATAAAACTAGAAAAAATAGTAACAAAATTCATTTGGAAGAACAAAAAGTCCATAATGTCAAGGCATTTAATGAAAAGAAATGCTAGGGAAGGTGGCCTAGCCATACCAGATTTTAATCTGTATTATAAAGCAGTAGTCATCAAAACCGCTTGGCACTGGCTAAGGAATATAGTAGTGGATCAATGGAATAGATTGGGTACAAAAGACTCAGTAGTCAATGATTACAGTAATATATTGTTTGATAAGCCCAAATACCCCAGTTTCTGGGATAAGAACTCACTATTTGACAAAAACTTCTGGGAAAATTACAATATAGTATGGCAGAAACTGGGCATAGACCATCATCTAACACTGCACACTAAAGTCAAGTCTAAATGGGCGCACAATCTAGGTATAAAGACTGATACTGTAAATAATCTGGGGAAGCAAGGAATAGTTTACCTGGCAGATTTATGGAGCAGGGAAGACTTTATGACCAAAGAAGAGTTTGAGAGCATTATAAAATGCAAAATGGATAACCTTGATTACATTAAATTGAAAAGTTTCTATACAAACAAAGTCAATGTAACCAAGATTAAGGGGGAAGTGGGAAATTGGGAAAGAATATTTACAACCAGCATCTCCAATAAAGGTCTCATTTCTAAAATATACAGTGAATTAAGTAAAATTTATAAGAATATGAGTCATTCCTCAATTAATACAAGGTCAAAAACTATTAACAGGCAATTTTCAGAGGCAGAAATTAAAGATATCTTTAAGCATATGGAAAAATGCTCTAAATCACTATTAATTTGAAATATGCAAATCAAAAGAACTTTAAGGTACCACATCTCACCAGTCAGCTTGGCTAAGATCACAAAACTGGAAAATGACAAGTGCTGGAGAGGATGTGGAAAAACTGGAACACTAATGCATTGTTGGTGGAGCTGCAAACTGATACAACCATTCTGGAGACCAATCGAGAACTATGCCCAAAGGGCTATAAATAATTGTATACTCTTTGACCCAACAATACCACTTTTGGGATTGTATCCCAAAGAGATCATAGAAGTGGGAAAAGGACCCATATATATAAAAATATTCATCGTAGATCTCTTTGTGGTGGCAAAAAACTGGAAATATAGGGGATGCCCGTCAATTGGGGAATGGCTGAACAAGTAATGGCATATGAATGTAATGGAATACTATTGTGCTATAAGAAATGGAAAGGAGATGGACTTCATAATTACCTGGAGAGGCTTATACAAATTGATGCTAAGTGTGAAGAGCAGAACCAGGAAAAATTTGTACACAATCACAGACACATTATGTGTGTGACGAGCAGCCTTGATAAACTGGACTCTTCTTAGCAACACTCAGTTATAAGACAACTCTACAAGTCTCAGGATGGAAGGAGATATCTACATTCAGAGAAAGATCTAGAAAGACTAGAGTTTAAATGGAGACTGAAACAATATATGCTATCGTTCTTTTTCATGTTTGGTTTTGTTTCTTTTTTTCCCATTGTTCACTCATTGGTTACAACCCTTCTATACAATCAGACTATTGTACAATGTGAAAGTATTTTCAGATCCTATATATGATTGCACACCACCATTGGGGGGCGGGGGGAGGACAGGAGGGGAGGAAATTTGAAATTCAAGGGATTGTGGAACTGAATCTTGTAAACTAAAAGTAAATGAACAAGTCAATGAAAAAAGGCAAGTAATTGAATGACAAGATGAGCAAGCAGAGGAAGTGCAATCAGACCACAGTGTCCTTTTTGAGTGACAAAAAGTATCAAAACTTGGGACCAAAAGAAATCAACATAGTCAAAACTCCTGCATCAAAATCTTCCAAGAAAAATATGAACTGATTACAGGCCATGGAAGATCTCAAGAAGGAATTTGAATATCAAGTAGGAGAAATAGAGGAAACATTGAGAAGAGAAATGAGAATGATGCAATAAAATCATGAAAAACAAATCAACAAGCTGACTGAAGAAAATAACACCTTAAAAATAGACTAACTCAAATGGCAAAAGAGTCTCAAAAAGCCAATGAGAAGAAGAATGCCTGAAAAATCCAAATTGCCAAGATGGAAAAGGAATTTCAAAAACTCACTGAAGAGAATAATTCCTTAAAAATTACGTTGGAGCAAATGGAAGCTAATGACTTTATGAGAAATCAAGATACTATAAAACAGTTCCAAGCAAATGAAAAAATAGAGGCAATATGAAATATCTCATTGGAAAAACCACTAACCTGGAAAATAGATTCAGGAGAGATAATGTAAAAAATATTGGATGACCTGAAAGCTATGATCAAAAAAAGCCTAGAAATCATGCATCAAGAAATTCTCAAGGAAAATTCCCTGATATTCAAGAACCAGAAGGCAAAATAGAAATCGAAAGAATTCACCAAACACCTCTTCAAAAAGATGTCAAAAAGAAAACTCATAGGAATATCATAGTCAAAATCCAGAGTTGCCAGGTCAAGGAGAAAATATTGCAAGCTGTCAGGAAGAAACAATTTGAGTACTGTGGAAACACAATCAGGATAACACAAGATCTAGCCACTTCCACATTAACAGACAGAAGGGCTTGGAATATGATATTTTGGAGGTAAAAGGTGGTAGGATTAAAAACAAGAATCATCTACCCAGCAAAACTGAATATAATGCTGCAAGGGAAAATGTGGTCATTCAATGAAATAGAGGACTTTCAAGTATTCTTGATGAAAAATCCAGGCCTGAACAGAAAATTTGATTTTCATATACAAGAAGCAAAAGAAGCATGAGAAGGTAAACAGGAAAAAGAAATCATAAGGAACTTATTAAAGTTGAACTATTTACATTCCTACATGGAAAAACAATGATTGTACCTCATGACACTTTTCTCAGTGTGAGGATAGTTGAAGGGAATATATATA
>CM053580.1:436873773-436905648 GCA_028627135.1 Pseudochirops cupreus | reverse complement strand
ATACACATAAAAAAAGAAAAAAGTAGTCCCTGTGTTCAAGAACTTTGCATTGTCATAGAGGAGATAAAAGATATAAATCAATATGTATAAGATGACTAGATGGTCTACCTTAGAGGGGATTACATTAGCAACTGAGGGGACCTGGGACATATTCATAAAGGAGATGGTACCAGAACTAAGTTCTAAAGGAAACCTGGGATTCCAAAAGAGGAGGTTGGGAAGGAGAGAATTTTAAACCTGTGGAACTACCAGTAACAGGTCATGGAGATGAGATATGGAGTGTTGTTTGAGAGGAAAAGCAAATTAGCTAACATAGCTGGGTTGCAGAGTACTTGGAGGACAGTAGAATGTAAGAAGTCTGGAAAGTCAGAAAGAAATGTAACTTGTAAAAAGCTTTAAATGACAAAGGACTTTGTAGTTTATCCTAGGGGAATAAGGAGTCATTGCAACCAAGAACTAAGGTGGGAGAAAAGTAGGAATTGACCTCTAGGGCCTGGTCACTTCATAAACATGTTTCCTAGGTCCTCATCCAGTGGCTGCTGTTTTGAATTTTAGGTAAAATTCTAACAATTTATTATATAACTTCCCAGTCCATAGCAGTTCTTTTTTTAATGGAAGATTAGTAAATCAGGGAAAGGCATTTGGAGGGCCAGGCCCATTCTCAGAACTACGGAGTAAGAGATAAAAAAAACACAGGGAAAAGAAATACTAAAATGCAGATATAAGAACTCAAAAAAAGAAAAAAAAAACTGCATAGCCATTTAGTGGAGGGGAAATATTTATATACAAGTTCATAGGAATTGAGGGCAAAGATAACACAGTAGAGCAAAATAACTGCAATTAACAATGATGACCTCAAAACATCAAGAAATTGGTGCTCAGTATTCTTGGTTTAAGAAGCCAGAGATGTATTTGCAAAGATAGAAGGGTTTCTGTTTTTTTAATGGTTAACATTTTTAAAAGTGTTTTGGAGTTTAATTTAGTTATTTACAGAATTCATTTATGTGAAAGGTTTGGGCCCTAAAATGTTAAAGAAAATGAGACTACTCCACACATTTTGAGGTTTCTCTGACCAATCTATTCTATTCTCATTACAGACAGTTAGGCAGAGCAGTTAATGGAGTGCTATGCCAAGAATCATAAAGCTCATCTTAGCCAAGTTCAAATTTCATCTCAGACAATTACTATCTGTGTGACCCTGGCCAAGTTAAACTGCTTGCCTCAGTTTCCCCATCTGTAAAATGAACAGGAGAAGGAAATGGCAAACCACTCCAGTGTCTTTGCCAAGAAAACCCCAAATGGGGTCATGAAAAGAAAAACATGACCCAACAACCACATTCTATTCCTTCAGCCACAATGACTTTAGACATCATTTTTTCTCTAAAAACAAACCTCTCTCTCTCTGTCTCTCTCACTGTCTTTCTCTCTGTCTCTCTCCCCTAATCCCTAGCTACTCTTGAAAGTCTCAGTTCAATCAATCTGTTAATCAACGTCTCTAACAGCATTAGGTCAATTTGTACAAAAAAAAAATTAAAACATTATGTGGGAAACGAAATTATTTTGGTTGCTTCTCTCTTCTTCTCCAGATGCAGATTAGCACATTCAGCTCCATAAATCAATGGACAGTTTTTTTTTTTATCTCTACTCTTGTCAGACTTTAAATCATTGCCTGAACCCAGATTTCATAAGTGTTGGCTTTGGAATGAGAAGGAGCCCAGGAAATGCCACTGATAGAGTCTGGCCTTACGTTTCTCTCTCTGACACTCACCAGATCAGCACTGGGTGGAGCATAGGCTTGCTTTTTTATAAGTCTGGTAAGAGGCTGCCTTCAAAGTATGCCCTGCTGGCGCCAAATATCTCTGTCACAGTGAGGCATTGTTCATAATATTTTCTTCTTTTCCCATTCTAAGAAAAGATAAATATCCCTAAAAGGGTTAAGCCAATATAAGTTATACCTTAGTGAGGATTGTTTGATTTCAAGGAACAAGATAGGTGGATGGGTAATAAGATTAGGAATGTCAAAGAACAAGATAGAATGGGGAGAAGTATGAGGAAATGGAAAAGTAGCATGTGAAATGCAATTCTGGGAACTAGATATAAAAGGTAAACCTCATCTAATTCATTATCTTCCTTAAAGCTATTTTGGTGATATACATAGTGAGACAAGCAACCATTTGGACTTTATTAAAACAACAAAAGAAGTTTTAAAATTCTAACAACTACTGGATGAAGTGGGGACCTTTTCTCAAATTAAAAAAAAAAAGATCAATCCCAGATTTTTTTAAATCAATTATCCAATAGGAAAGAGATGGATGACCATTGATTGCCTCCTATATGTGCTGGAGATGATGGATGACAGCAGTCAGAGCATTGATCGCTGGAAACAGGCCCACATCAGCCACATATCTTTTATTGGAGGGCCACCCACTCCAAGGATTTATATATAAGCAACAAATTCCACTGCTTAACTTCATGTTGTGTCAAGGTAAGGTCTTTAGAAAGGTTTTGAACATTGACTACAATGTCCTTTAGGCCCAAGGAATTTTTCAAATTTATTTTTTCAGGGCAATTTGTTCAGACATAATGCACATGAAGCAACTTCAAACAGATTATTTTTATAGAGCTGCAAATCCTAACAGGAGGTTTACATAGTGCAATTCCTATTATGGCTATAAAATAAATTCATTTTGAATTACACACTAGAGTCTCAACTTTGTAATTTTGCTTTATTTTGTTTTTGGAAATTAAAAACTCCACTTTTAAAAAATTCCTGTGAATTCCTAAAAATGGGAAACCTTGTATTCTGGATAATAACTATTTAAGATCAGTTTCATTTTGTCATACCTCAAATAGGAATTAAAATATGTGAGTTAAATCAAGTAGCATGTACTGTAAGAAGACTGACTACATATTTCTTTGTGTGGCTCATATCTTTTTTGAAGACTATCTTCAGCTTCAGCCTTATCTGCTCTTCAAAGAAACACAAGTCCATTTTTGTGACAAAGAGTCCCTCCTTGTTCTATAAAGCTTCTGCTGTTCCCTCAATGTGTTTCTAAACGCAGCATTTGAGAGATGCATTTATTCACTGACTTTTTTGTTGATAAACATAACTGTCTAATGAACATTTATAGCACAGAACATTTATAGCTGGGTTCAACAGTATAGTACTACTTAGCTCACTGTCCTTAGCATTGTCATCAGAATTTAGCCTATTTGTATGACCTTGGGCAAGTCACAACTTTTGGGGAGCTAGTTTTTCTTTATCTGTGAAAAGATAAGTTTGAAGTAGATGATCACAGAGGCATCTTCCAGCTCTAAATCTATGACCTTATTAAGATTTAGGATACTGCAGATACTGTAAAAGAAAAAAAAAAGATCATAAGTTTTAAAAATAAAGAGAGATAGCATCTTTCTCTTTAAAATAATATGTGCCAGTTGGAGGCACATTAAGAGATGACAGTCACAAATTATTGTCAACATAAAGGACATTAAATGATAGAATTTGGATCAAGCTCAGCTTCTGTAAATGAATCCTGCAGAAGGAAAAGACAAATAATCTACTCACTTTGGGTCCAGGTCTCTGATAAAAATTATTCTTAACTTTTAACATTGAGGAACCTATGGGATACAGTAGAAGTCTGCAAAAAATTGGTCATTGGCTAAACCCTAGATTATTCCAGAAATTGTATGGATGTAAATTTAGATAACACGTAAGTGGCATTTTGCAAATGAGGAAATAAAGTCATCACAGTCTAAGAGTTTCCTTGTGTCTCAGAGGCCAACCCTTCTACAATATACTCATGTCATACCACCTCAACAAAAACATGTAGAGTATGTTTTTCATGTTAGTGTGCTAGTGGGTGAAGAGATAATTAAGTCTAATATGCATTCTTGAACCCCAAAATCTAACAATTTAGTTGGAAAATCAGTGTCTCTGAATTCAAGTGTAATTTTACATGCAGATTCAAATAGTGAGCAATAATTCAATAATTCAAATTTGGAAATACAAGAGACATAGTGGTATGGATAATAAATGGCATAAGAGGTCAGAGGAAAGAGAATAACATTTCTCATCATTGCTCAGAGAAATTAGGAGGAGAAAGCCTTTTATTTAAACCTTGAAGAGCAAGCAGGGTTCAAGCAATTATGGAGGACAGAAAATATTCAGAAAGGGGTGGCTAGGTGGTATAGTGAATAGAGCACCAGCCCTGGAGTCAGGAGGACCTCAGTTCAAATCTGACCTCAGACACTTAACACTTACTAGCTGTGTGACCTTGGGCAAGTCACTTAATGCCAATTGCCTTCCACAAAGATAGATAGATAGATAGATAGATAGATAGATAGATAGATAGATATAGATATGGAACATTTAATCCAGTCCACACATGAACAACAATCACCTCTGAAAACCAATCAAAAGCAAATGCTTACAAAGTAACCTATATACAGGGCATATATGAAATAATTAACAGAGGAAAGAAGAGGTGGAGGGAGTGAGAAAGGCTTCTTATAGAAGATGGCATTATGATTGGACTTAAAAGGAAGTCAGGCAAGTCAATAGGCAGAGTTGAGGAAGGAAGAGCCTTCCAGACATGGGAGCTTTCCAGAGAAAATGCCTGGAGTCAGGAGATAGAATGTCATCTTCAAGGAACAATGAGAAGGCCATTTGTCATTTGATCAAAAAGTCTGTGGTAGCAAGTAAGGTGTAAGACGACTGGATAAGTAGCTTATGAAGGGTTTTGCATGCCATATAGAACAATTTTTACTTTATCCTGCAGGCAATAGGGAGATATGAGAGTTTATTTGGGGAATGGTGGTAGGGTAACATGATAACACCTGCATTTTAGGAAAATTTCTTTGTTGGAGGAATGGAGGATAGATTGGAGAGGGAAGAGATTTCAGCCATAAAGACCCATGAGTAGGCTATTATAATTATAGTAGCGACATAATACAGTCCTTTACTAGCAGTAGTATCAGAGGAGAGAAGGAGGCATACATAAGAGATGTTGCAGAGGTAAAATCAACAGACTTTGGCAACAGGTAGGACTGAGTTGGAGAAGAGATGGTGATAAGTCAAATATTATTTCTAGGTTGTGAGTTGAAGAGACTAGTAGGAGAGTATTTCCCCCTACATTAATAAGGAAGGTAGGAAGGGAAGAAGGTTTGGGGAAAAGATATGTTTAGATGAGTCTGGTCAAGTGTTTAAGATTTGTGTGTAAGTGCATTATTTTTCTGAACTAAAGAAGCAAAGTCAGCTCAGACATACAAGGATAGGAGGGTTCATGTCTAGAGTTGAGGTTCAGATGTTAGGAAAATTTAGTAAGGGGGAACCAAGTAGCTGACCCGAGGGCATTTGCAGGAATTTCTCTGCTGGCGCTAAGGCAGGATTCTCTTGCTCTGCCCTGTTTGGATCTGGGCTGCAGTCTTGGGTGGTGGTCCTAGTGTAAGGAGCACTAGTGTGGCAGAGCTTGTTGAGGTTGGGGAGAGGCAGTCATCCTCACAGTTCTGAGGCAGATGCCTAAAAGAAGGCACAACAAATTTTTGACAACATCTGCAGAAAACTCCAGAGATTTGGGACAAGGCACTCTCCACTCTGCAAGCAGAGTTTTACTACAGCAAAGAGCTCAAAAGTCAAGTAACTGGCTGGCAAAATGAGCAAACAGAGAAAGTACAATCAGACTATAGAATCTTTTTGGGGTGACAAAGAGGATCAAAACATAGAACCAGAGGAAGACAAAAAAGTCAACACTCCTGCATCAAAAGCCTCCAAGAAAAATATGAAATGGTAGCAGGCCATGGAGGGGCTCTAGAAGGATTCTGAAAATCAAGAAAGAGAAGCAGAGGAATAATTAGGAAGAGAATTGAGAGTAATGCAAGAAAAATATGAAAAACAATTCAACAGCCTGACTAAAGAAAATAACACCTTAAAAAAGAGAGTAAGTTGGGGGTAGAGCCAAGATAGCACAGTAAAAGCAGGAACTTGTTTGAGCCCCCACTCCAACCACCTCCAATACTTGTAAAAATGACTTTAAACAAATTCTAGAGCTACAGAACATACACAGTAACAGAGAAAAACAAATCTCCCAGTGAAGGCAGCTTTGCAGGCCAACAGGAAAGGTCTGTTATGAAGGCTCCCACTGAGCTGGAAGCCAATCTAGGTCCCATGTGAGCTGCACCATCCCAGACCCAGGGCAGCCAAGACTCATGGCCCAGAAAGCCGGGAGCAGATATGAGGTGAGTGAATCACCAACAGTGGTGGTGGTTTACAGACTTCTCAACCCATAAACATCAAAGAGAAAGTAAAAGGTCAGTAGGGAACTTTCTTGAAACTGTGTGATAGAAGAACATGGTCCAGCCCATGCCCCTGGGGTAAGAGGTGGCAGCAGAGCAGCTGTACCTGCTGCTGCATGGCTGCCTCCAGAGCTCCTGGCCTACAGATCATAAGGAGACCAAGCAACAATTCAAAAGGTAATCTCTCTTGCTTTGACCTGCTTGGATCAGGGTCATGATCTTGGGTGGTGGTCCTGGGATAAGTAATGCTAGTGTGGCAAAGCTTGTGGTTGCTGTGGACAGGGTGCCCTCCTCATAGCTCTGACAACAGCTCTGGCAGCAGCTACTCAAACCCTAGCAATTTGGAACACATCTATCTCCACTCTGGAAGCAAAGTTCTAACCATGGCAAAGAATTCACCGATAGCCTCTTGAAAAAGATCCCAAAAAGAAAACTCCTAGGAATATTATAGCCAAATTCCAGACTTCCCAGGTCAAGGAGAAAATATTACAAGCAGTCAGGAAGAAACAATTTGAGTATTGTGGAAACACAATCAGGATAATGCCAGATCTAACAACTTCTACATTAAGGGATCAAAAGATTTGTAATATGATATTCTGTAGGTCAAAGGAGCTAGGATTAAAACCAAGAATCAGCTACCCAGCAAAGTTGAGTATAATGCTCCAGGGGGTAATATCACCATTCAATGAAATAGAGAACTTTGAAGAATTCTTGGTCAAAAAGCCAGAGCTGAACAGAAATTTTGACTTCCAAATACAAGAAGGAAGAGAAGTCTGTAAAGATAAACAGGAAAAAGAAATCATAAGGAACTTATTAAAATTGAACTATTTACACTCTTACATGGGAAAACCATAACAGTAACTCATGAGACTTTTCTAAGTATGAGGATAGTTGAAAGGAATATATATGGATACATATGTATACATGCATATATATGTATAGGAGGGTACATGGCTGTATATGTGTACGTGTGTACATGTGTTCATACAGAGAGGGCACAGGATGAGTTGAATATGAAGGGATGATATCTAAAATATAAAATTAAGAGGTGAGAGAGGAATATATTGGGAGAAGGAGAAAGGGAGAGATGAAATAGGGTAAATTATCTCACATAAAAGAGAAGAAAAAACTGTTACAATGGAGGAGAAGAACAGAAAGTTAAAAGGGAATGAATCAATCTTACATTGACTTACAATCTTGCATTTGGCTTAAGGAGGGAATAGCATATACCCTCATTTTGGCATCTTACCCTACAGGAAAGTAGGGGGAAAGGGGATAAGAGGGGGGATGATAGAAGGGAGGGCAGGTTGGGGGAAACAGTAGTTAGAAGCAAACACCTTTGAAAAGAGACAGAGTCAAAGTAGAAAATAGAATAAATGGGAGGCAGGCTAGGATAGACAGAAATATAGTTAATCTTTCACAATATAACTACTATGAAAATGTATTGCATAACTACACATGTACAACCTATATTGGATTGCTTGTCTTCCCAGTGGGTTTGAGTGAGGAGGGAAGAAGGCAAAGTATCTGGAACTCGATTTTTTTTTAATGTTTAAAAAATGTTCGGTTTTTTTTAAAGCAACCAGAAAATAATATATATAGGCAATGGGATATAGAAATCCATCTTGCTCTATAAGAATTTAAGGGGGGGGATGAGGGAGAATATGAAAGAGAACAGATTGGGGGATGGGCTATTCAGTATGCTTGTTATCTTGGGGTGGGAGGGTAGGGGAGAGACGGGGAGAAAAATTTGTACTGCAAAATCTTATGGAAATGAATGTTAAAAACTAAAAAATAAATAAATTATTAAAAAATGAAAATGAATTAAACACCAATGAATTGGAAATTAAAATGATAATTAGAAATTATTTTGCCCAACTGCATGTCATAAATTTGACAATTTTAGTGAAAGGGATGAATATTTAGGAAAAATATATAAATTGCCCAGATTAACCTAGAAAAATAGATTAAACAAGACGTCAGTGAACCGTGTAGGAAAAAAATCTCCAGTGTCAGATGGATTTCTAAGTGAATTCTACCAAACATTTAAAGAACAATTAATTCTGTTATTTTATAAACTACTTTGGAAAATAGGTGAAGGAGTCCTACCACATTTTTAATGATATAGATATGGTAATGATGCCTGAACTGGGAAGAGTCTAAACAGAGAAAAGAAAATTATAGAGCAATTTACCTAATGAATATAGAGGCAAAAAATTTAAATAAAATATTAGCAAAAAAGTTGACAGCAGCTTATCATGAAAATAATAAACTTTGATCACATAGGATTTGTACCAGGAATGCAGGGCTGATTCAATATTAGGAAAACTATCAGCATAGTTGATCATATCAACAACAAAACTAACAGAAACCATATGATTATCTCAATAGATTTAGAAAAAAAAAACTTTTGATAAAAGATAACACCAATTCCTATTAAAAAATAAACACACCGCAGAGCAGAGGAATAAATGGAGCCTTCCTTAAAGTGAAAAGTAGCATCTACCTAAAACCATCAGCAAGCATTATATGTAATATGGATAAGTTAGAAGCATTTCCAATAAGATTGGGGGTGAAATAAGGATGTTCATTATCAGCACTGTTATTCAGTATGGTACTAGAAACATAGCTTTACAATAGAAGAAAAAGAAATTGAAGAAATTAGAATAGGCAAAGAAGAGACTATGTTATCACTTTTTGCAGATGATATGTTGATATACTTAGAGAATTCTAAAGAATAAAGCAAAACATTCCTTGGAATAATAAACAATTTTTGTGAAATTGGAGGGTATAGAATAAATCCACATAAATCATCAGCATTTCTATATATTACTAACAAAACTCAACAGAAAGAGATAGAAAGAGAAATTCCCTTTCAAGTTACTATGGGCATTATGAAATATTTGGGAGTTTACCTGCCAAAACAAACCCAGTAACTATGTGAACACAATTACAAAATACTTTTTCACACAAATATAGTAAGATCTAAATAACTGGAAAAACATAAATTGCTCATGGAAAGGCTGGGCTAAAATGATAAAAAAAATGGCAATTCTACCAAAATTAATTTATTCAGTGTCATACCAATCAAACTACCAAAAGTTATTTTCTAGAGCTAGAAAAAATAATAACAGAATTCATTTAAAGGGAAAAAAGGTCCAAAACATCCAGGGAGTTAAAGAAAAGAAATACTAGGAAAGGTGACCTACCGTACCAGAGCTTAAGTTGCATTATAAAGCAACAGTCATCAAAACTAGTTGGAACTGGCTAACAAATAAAGTGGTTGATCATTTGAATAGGTTAGGTACACAAGACACAGTAGTCAATGATTATAATAATCTACTGTTTGATAAACCCAAAGACCCCAACATCTGGCATAAGAACTTACTATTTTTGAGCAAAAAAAAAAAACTGCCAGGAAAATGTGACAATAGTATAGTAGAAACTGGGCATAGAACAAAGCCTTATACAATATACCAAAATAAATTCCAAATGGGCACATGGGTTAGATATAAAGGCTGATCTTATAAGCAAACTAGGAGAGCAAGGAATCATTTATCTGTCAAATTTATGAAGAATGGAGGAATTTATGACCAAACAAAAGCTAGAGAACATTAGGAAATGCAAAATAGATAATTTTGATTATATTAAATTGAGAAGTTTTTGCACAAAGTCAATGCAACCAAGATCAGGAGGGAAGCAGAAAATAGAGAAAGAATTTTTACAACCAGTGTCTCTGATAAAGGCCTTATTTCTAAAATATATGGAGAACTCAGTCAACATTATAAGAATACCAGTCACTTCCCAATTAATAAATGGCCAAAGCATATGAATGGCCAATTTCCAGAGGAAGAAATTAAAACTCTCTATAATCATATGAAAAAAATGCACTAAATCACTATTGATCAGGAAAATGGAAATCAAAATAAATCTTAGGTATTACATCACACCTATAAGATTGGTTAACAAGACAAAACAGGAAAATTATAAATGTTGGAGAAGATGTGGGGAAATTGGAAAACTAATACTTTGTTAGTGGAGTTGTGAACTGATCAAACCATTCTTGAAGAGCAATTTGGAACTATGCCCAAAGGGCTATAAATATGTGCATAGCCTTTGACCCAGCAATACTGATTCTGGGGTTGTATCCCAAAAAGATCATAAAAATGGGAAAAGGACCCACATGTACAAACATATTTATAACAGCTCTTTCTGTGGTGGCAAAGAAGTGGAAATTGAGGAGATGCCCATCAATTGGGGAATGACTAAACAAGTTGTGGTTTATGAAAGCAATGTAATACTATTGTGCTATAGGAAATGATGAGCAGGCAGACTTCAGAAAAACTTGGAAAGCATTATATGAACTGATGCTGAGTGAAGTGAGCAGAACCAGGAGAACAATGATGCACAGTAACAGCCACATTGTGTGATGACTGCCTTTGATAGACTTAGCTCTTCTCAGCAATGCAAGGACCTAAAAGGACTTCAAAAGACTGATGATGGAAAATGCCATCCCTATCCAGAGAAATATGGAATCTGAATGCAGATTGAAGCCTCGTATATACTGTCTTTTGTTTTGTTTTGTTTTTTCTTTCTTGTGCTTCTTCCCATTAATTCTAATTCTTCTGTACACATGACTAATGCAAAAATATGCTCAATAAGAATGGATATGTAGAGCCTATATCAGGTTTCATGCTGTCCTGTGTAGGGTAGAGGGGAGGGAAGCGGAGAAAAATTTAAACTTATGGAAGTGAATGTTGAAAACTAAAACTAAATTAATCAAATAAAAGAAAAGTTATAAAGAAAAATGCTTCACCCAAAAGACGTGAAGAAACTCTTTTTTCAGACGTGACAGTTCCATAGGTGTGGAAACATAGAGATATTTTTTAGACATTTTTGATGTATGGATCAGCTTTCCCTAAATTTTTTCTCTTCTTTTTCTTCTCTCTTTATTTGGAAAAAAAACAACATTATTATAAGGAATGGCTCTCTTGGAAAGAGTAGGGGAATGTATATTTGGAGCGATTTAGTGATAAACACATATAATGTATATATAATAGATATAGATAAAGATATGAGTATATGTATTTATGTATATGTATAATTTCTTTTTTAAACTGTCACTGTCCTCAAAGAGCTTATGTTCTAACAGGCAGACGTGTCCATAAATGGGTAAATGCATGATACATAAGGTATCTTAACAAATTGTGATGACATTCATACACATTTAGAAAACATGAACTGCCTTTTTCTAAAATTTTAGGGTTCTTTGGTGAATTAATTAATCAATCATTTATTTACTAAGCACCTACTAAATGTTAGGCTCTATACTAGGCACTTGGCATTCAAGTCAAAAGAATCATAAGTATCATTTTTAAGAAACTTAAAATATACCTGTGACTTTAGGATTATTATTCCATGTAATAACCTCTATGAATGAAGGCTCTCAGGAACTGACCTATGTGTCTCCAAAGGCTCCCTGCTCCAAGATCACCTGCCTGCAAAGACAAGAGTTTCCAAGTAAGGTTTCTGTGATAATTGCCTAAGCCTGATTTCCAGTTGGCATCTTGACAAATAAAGTGCAAGGTGAGAAACTGCACATCTGTTTACCAATAAACAATAACCCTTTTATGGGTTGAAAAGGGGGAAAAAAAAAGATTGGCACCCTCCCTGCTCTAACCTGTTCTCCTTTAAAATATTTATACTTGTCCTGTAGTCACTTATAACCCTCTACTGTGGTTAATTGGAGGCACTTAGTCCCACTGCTGGCCTCTTGCTGTGATAAATATTTAATCACAGGGGGGAAGAGTTCTTAGTTGAGAAAAGACATCAGTCACTGGCTCTTGAAAACAGAACAAAGGGCATAGTTACCTAGAAGGAGCCTTCACTCTATAGTCCGGGGTTAAGAAAGGTCCACCTAATTACCTCTGCTGAAAAACAGCAGTCTCTTTCTCCCCTACTTTCTGACATTTATATTTCCCCCTACCCCCCACCTTTTCCTGTTGGTGTAAAAATGGACTGAATACAAAACTAAAGTCCACCTTGCCACTGAATTTTCTGTCGGTCACTGAGTTAGGCCTTGAGTATATGGTGTGTCACCCTTACTCTGTCATTTTTTTCTCCCCAATTAAAAATAATGGCTGGCATTGTCCTGTCAGGCTACAAAATATTACTGTAGGGAAAAAATAGCCGGTATCTCCACAGAGCCATTGTCCACTAATTTGAAGTTCAATCTTTGTCTACTATCCGTCTCTTTGCCTCTCCATGTATCATGGTGACATCAAAGAATTCAGGTTCCCATGGGAAAGCTCTTGACAGATGCCATTGCACCTGACCCCATTTCTAGTGAAACAATATCCATGGAAATGGAGTGGCATAATGACATGCTTTAACTGTGGTGCCACCACTAAGTCTTATGTTTTCCTTGAAACAAACTTCTTTGAATCTGTATTCAGTTTCTTCTACATTGTATTCTAGTTGTGAATTAGGTGTTTTGGTCAAGTCTCTCTATCAGATAAAAATACTTTAGTGAAACAGCTGGGGGGACTTTTCAAAAATATATTTTACATAGGAGAACAAAAGAAAGCATATTCCTTTTATTGATTAAGCAGAGTAAACAGATCTACTTTTATTTTTAAAATTATTTTTATTTTTTCCTTTTTTAGATCTACTTATTGGAGTATTGTATACACACACATACACATACATACATACATACATGTGAGTATCATAGTTGCCTCCTTGGCTTTCTACCACTATCCCAAAGTTTTGAGGAGATCAGAGATATTGTTTTCCCTATCATCAAGTGTTACAGTCCCAGGCAACCTCCAGTATTATGCAGAGCACTCTCTGAATTTCTGTCTTGACATGAATACATCAAGGGGTTTGACTGTGTTTAAATATATCCCACTTGCAGATAAATAAAAAAAAGAGTTAAGCACAGTTCACACTTGTTTGACTACACTGAACAAATTTTTAGGGTATTCTTTATGGAAGAAACTGCCGCTATGAAATAGCACCTACAATTAGCCTGACGGGAAGCACGGTTTAAAAATGGGTTGTGATCCAGGTCCTTCCAGTCATAATACTTGATGAGTGACCTTAAACAAATCACTCAGTCTTACTGAGATTCAGCTTCCTTAATACTATATAAGTTTAATTAATTTCATTTCAAAATCATCAATTCATTCATTCATCAAACATGCAGTGAATGAATGAATGAAAAAGCATTTATTAAACCCTTATATGTATGTGTATATATGTGTGTGTATTCATATATATATGTGTGTGTGTGTGTATGTATATTATATATATGTATATATATATATGTGTGTGTGTGTGTGTGTATATATGTGTGTGTGTGTGTGTGTGTGTGTATATGTGTGTGTGTATACACATACACACCCAAAGTACTTATGGAGTGTAAAGAGAAAAGTAGGACCATCTTTTTCTCTCAAGGAACTCACATTCTAATGATAGAGACAGCATATTTGGAATGGAAAGATCCCATTATTCTTAGTGTACACTGGCAAAGGTTATGGCAATACCTCATCTTTTGTTTAATTTCTACTGATAAAATCATATCCATTTCTGATATTGAACTCTTTGACAGTTCCAAGAAATTTAGTGGCAAGAACTTTCTTTTCTGGGTCTTCAGATGTTGTGTCTCTAGCACATACAGTAACAGTTGCCAGTCTATATTTTCCCTTGAGCTGCTTTCCAGGATGATGGGTGAGTGCACTGAGCTGGAAATACTGTTATTCTGAAAATTTGGGGGTACAGTGTTCTAAGCTGTCTCCATATACAAGAAGAGAAAGCTGTAAAGGATATAAGATTGGTGTCAGAGTCAGGAAGAATCAAGTTTTAGTCCTAGCTCTTAAATATGTTGGCTCTGGGACTCTGAACAATTGATTTAACCACCAGTGTCCCAGACAGCTCTCCAAGACTGTCTGTTACTTCTCTGTATTGGTATAAGAAGCTCACTGGGGAGCTCATGACACAGATTTGATTGCAGATCCAAATTGTTTAAAAATGAATAAACCAGTATGCTGTATGTCAAATGATACCAAGATAAAAAAGACCATCCCTGCTTTCAAGGAATTTGCAATCTAGTGGAAAGTATATTTGAATGTCTTTGTAAATAGTAAAGCATTATACAAATGATTTTCTTGCCTCACTCTCATTTCTCTTCCCATTTTTTCCTCTACTTCAAAATCCTTTTTGAGCTCTTCTATAATCTGTGATCAATTCATATTTTTCTTGGAGGCTTTTGATGTGGGAGCTTTGACTTTGTTGTCTTGTTCTAGTTGTATGTTTTGATCTTCTTTGTCACCAAAGTAAGATTCTATAGTCTGAGGTTTTTTGTTTTTGTTTTTTTAACACTGTTTGCACTTTTTCTCAGCCAAACGCTTGACTTTTTAACTCTATGTTAAGGTAGGACTCTGTTTACAGTGTGTAGGGTGTCCTGTCTCAGTCGTCAGGTGTTTTATACGGCTGTTTTCAGAGACACTTCTAGGGACCTGTAAATTTTCAGCTCTTCCAAGGTGGTATGATCAAAGGAGAGGTTTTTGGTTTTATTTTTTTTTTCCTGCCTGTGCTCTGCTCTGTTAGTGAAGCACTAAACAAATGGAAGATGCTATTGTTAGACAAGCAGTATAGTGGAAAGGATGCACTGAATTTGGTCACAGGAGTCTAGGACCATGTATCTAAACCTGGATGGGAGTTGAAATGCCATCAAGTCCAACATCCTCATTTCATAGAAGAAGAAACCAAGCCTAGGAGGTTAAAAGATAACTAGATTCAAGACAGAACCTGGCCCTTTACTCATTGTGTGACTTTGGTCAATTAACAACTTTTCTCATTATCAATGTTCTCATCTCCAAGTTGAGGGTGGGGAAATGTTGCCTATGGATGAGAATTTTCATCACATGCTGAGTTGCTCTTTATCTGAAACAAATTATTAGAGAGTAACCTGTGGGCATCTAAGGCAAAATGCACAGTCTGGCATCTTTTGTGATTTGAAGGGCTAAACCCTCTCTTACCTATCTATGCCACACTGCCACAAAATGGTGAATATAACATTTTAAAACTAATTTATAGTCATAGTGTTTGAAAGATATAATGTATAGAAAACATTTGATCACTATTATACAAATAAATATTTTAGTACTTTAGGGATTCATTACTTTTAGTTGTAATTATAGATAGTAGTTCAGTCATCAAGACAAGCATTTATTAAATCCTTATTATGTTCCAGGCCTTGTACTTAACAATGAGAATACGAATACAAGGGAAAAGTCTCTGCCTTCAAGAAGCTTGTATTCAAAAGGGAGAAGATAACGCATTAAAATAAAGCTGAAAAAGGGAAGGGGGTGTAAATGAGAGCACAGGAGAGTATAGACTTGAGAAGAATGAAGGCATGATTGGCCTGGGAACCAAATAATCAAAGGAAGAAGCTTGGAGGCAGAAGGTGCTTCCAATGTGAGAAGTGCACAAGCAGAGTAAACATTTTGAGTGAAGAAGTATCTCAAATTTTCTAAGAATTGGAAGTATTCTCTCTCTCTCTCTCTCTCTCTCTCTCTGAAATAAATCATTTGTGAAAATTGCTTTGGCTGGAAAACTTATTACACCATCACCAACCTACTGATGAGTTTTTCTTACCTTACTTAGACTGGTAGTTGGAAAATAGGCATACAGTACATTACTGGGCCTGTACTGGAAGGTTTCCCAACTTGATAGGAAATGCCAAATTTTTATAGATTATGAAAATCTTGTCCCTTAGCAATCAACTTGGGTTTGAAAAGTAGGTTTGTTCTCATCCAACCTTATTTGAAATGAGTCCAAGAAAGCTCTCACCATTATAAAGGGGAAAATTTAGTATCCACTTAACCAAATTTTATCTGATGCCTAGTAGTTAATTTATGCAAGGAAAATATACGTAAGTACATTCAAAGAACATGAACAAGTTATAGTGGACCACAAAGTAAAAACGAGCCCTCAGGATTTAACAAGGATGTTAATAAGAACTGGCATTTATATAGGACTTTAAATTTTTCTAAATTGTTCTGCTATATCATTTCATTTGATTCTCACTGAACCCTTCAAGACAAGTAAAAATGCATTATTATACCCATTTTAGATGAAGAAATTGAATTTTTAGGTTAAATGATTTGCCTCTGATTGCATAGCTAGTAAGTGCCTGATGGAGGTTTTAAATTTTGGTATTCTGAGGCCAAGTTCAGGGCTCTAATCACTGTACTAGACAGCTTTTTGATAACGTTGATTGGGCAGTTTGCTTAAATTCCCTGTGACTTAGTTTTCTAAACTGTAAAAAGAGGGTTAGGATTAAATTAGATGGTCTCTCAGATACCTTCTAGCTCTAAATCTATATCCCTATTATCCTAATGCATGAGTAAGCAGAAAACATAGAAATGTTAATTTACTGGCATTAGTCCATTCAACACTAACCAAGTCTTCAAAAAAAAACTACCTTTTTGAGCACTGGCCCAAAATTAAAGTGAGCAGCAAAGAGGATCCAAAGAAGAAGAATAAAAAAAAGAAAAGACTGAGGCATAGTCACTAAGAAAAAAACTATTATCTCGAACACAGCCATGAGAAGCAAAGATTATAAAGTGGTACTTAAAGAAGTTTTCAGGTCCATAAAGGGATATCCCAGGGAGGATCAGCAGCTGTTACCCATTACTCTAGTGGGAGGAGCAAGAAATAGCTCTGAAAAGCATAAGGAGGGACTTAAATTAAACACATAAAAATAGACTATAAAAAAGTTTCAGAGGTAGTGAAGTTCATTGCCTTTCGAGGCTATGGACTCTCACTTTCTAGAGAACTCTTAAAGACAAGAAGAATGTCTAGAGCAGGAGTTCTTAACCTGGAAGCCGTGTACTATCTGGAAACTTTGATGAGAAAAAAATTACATCTTTGTTTTGACTAACCTCTAAATAAAATTTCACTTTTCCTTCAAGTATTTAACAACATAATTCTCAGAAATAATCTATAGTCTTCACCAAGCCTCCAAAGAGGTCCATGACACAGAAAAAGATTAAAAACCTCTGGTCTAGAAGGATAAAGTGGATTCCTGTTAGATGCCCAAAAAATGGCTCCTGAGAATTTTTCCAGACCTGTAACGCTTTCTGTGCTTGTGAATAGAAACACATCTGTAAGCCTGAGAACATTCCATTGAAGATGTTACAAACTTAAGCTTTTTTAAAAAATTGTGATGGATGAATCTTTATAGTTTGAGACAGTGGTTAGATCAAAATGGAAATGAACTTAATGGATCAGACACAAGTGAATGCATGAAGAATATCTTGTACCATGAATATGCAGTGAAGTGTATTACCAGGAATGGAAATTGAGAAAAAAAGTTCTATGAATAATGATGAAGAATAGGCAGATCAATATGGATCTCATTGTAGTTTGAGGCCACTCTAAAGAGACTTTTTTTCCCCTGAAACATGCATATGTGCATTAGAAGAATTTCTTAGAAGTCAAAAGAGGTTAGCACTGCATTTTGTGCTATCTTAATTGAATAGAACCTAGGCATTCCTAAGAATGGCTTTTGAATTTGAAGAGTACTTAAATGGAGAGGATACAAGGCAGTCAAAAACTGTTACCTTTGTGATTGAGTTCTGAGCTCTAGGAATAAATTATTCTGGAGTGGCTAGGTAGTTCAGTGAATAGGGCACTGGCCCTGGAGTCAGAAAGACCTGAGTTCAAATTTGGCCTCAGACGCTTAACACTTACTAGCCATGTGACTTTGGGCAAGTCACTTAACCCCAATTGACACTCCAAAAAAAAAAAAGAAATTATTCTTAGGCCATTTCAATTCAACTCAACACATTTGCTCTGTACCAATTAAATGGTAGGTAATGTACTAGGCATTGAGGTTATTGTATAAATATAAAAAACAAAATTCTCTGACCTTTAGGAGCTTACTTTCAGGGGTTATTGGGAAAGGGAATTCAACCAATCCAAGAATTATCTGATCACCACCACAGTGCATGTTTACTTTCCAAATATTCCACACAGGAGTCTCTCTCTCTACCTGGAAACAGTGCTCTTTGATTCCATGGAGTATATTTAAATGTAGTAAATTTGACAAACTTTTGTCAAGTACCTACTTTGTACAAGGTATTGTGCTCTAGTTCAATAAATCAACACAATACAATACACATTTATTAAGCAAGTACTATTTGCCAGGCACTGTGTTAACCTCTAAGAACACAATTTATAATAAAAAAGAAAGGCTATCCTTGTCCTCAAAAAGCCTACAATCTAATGGAGGAAGACAACACACAAACACACACACACACACACACACACACACACACACACACACACACACAAGGAAGCTGGAAAGATGAAGTGTGGGGGGTGGGAAGAGTGTACCAGCAAAGAAGACTGAGAAGGAGAGGACAGATAGGTAGGAGGAAAACAAGGAGAGTGATGTCATGAAAACCTAGAGAGAGAAAAGTATCAAAGAAAATAACCTGATGGACAGTATCAAAGGCTGAGAAAAGATCAAGAAGGATGAATATCGAGAACTGGTCAATAGATTTGGGAATGGATCAATCATTAGTACCTTTGAGAAGAATTGTTTTAGTTGAATGGTCAGATAAAAAGCCAAACTGTAAAGAGTTAAAAAGAGAGTGAGAAGAAAGAAAGTGGAGGCACCTATTGTAGATAGCCTTCTCAAGGAGGTTAGCCTAAAAAGGAGATTTATGGAATGAGAAATGGTAGAGATAAATGGATGAAGTGAGGGGTTTTTGAAGATGATGGGAACACAGACATGTTTCTAGCAATAGGGAAGAAATTGTCAGCAGACAAGGAAAGATTGAAAATAAGTGAGAGAGTAGGATTGTTAGATGGAACATTCTCCCAGTGAAAATTAGATCATTTGGTGTGTAAAAGGGTTTGCCTGGGTAAGGAGAAAGACCACTTTATTGAAAGATACAAAAGCAAAGGAAAGTATAGTGCCAGAAAGTAGATAGATGATGTAAAATGAGGGTGTTGTACAAGGGAGCTCTAGACAAATGGCCTCAATTTTTTCAGCAAAATATAAGGTGAAGTTCTCAGGTAAGAAGGTGAAGTGGTCAGGAAATGGAAACTTTATGAAGAGTCACTGTAGTGCATGTGAATTTATTAGATAGATATAGATGGATTGCCTTCCAAAATGAAGGGTCCAGTTGAAATTATGTCATATAAATTTGTAGTGGATGCAAATCAGCATGGTTTTATAATTTTCTATACCTTTGTTCAGTAGCATTCACGTAGGAGTAAAAGCAGTTATGGTATAGGTAATCCAAGAATGAGGCATGGCAAAGCAAGATCAGTATAAAGTGCTCAGAGCAGGGAAGTGCAGAGTTGAACTAGTCCAACAGAGGTCAGGATGGGGAAGGAAGGAAAGAGTGGCCAGTGAGAAAAGAACTGAAGTATCAGGGGATTGGAATTCATAGTGTTGGATGAAGAACAGAATTTGAAGTTTACAAGGTAGAGAGAGAAGTGGAATGACAATAGGTTGTGATCAGAAAAGGGACTTTCAGAACTCAAGAACAGGGAAGTGGGACATTTATGGGTAAGATCAAGAGCATAATAATCTTCTTAGATGTTTGATTTGGGGTAGCATAACAGGTCATAAAATTAATAAGCTGAGGTACTAGGGGGTTCAGGTATTTGAGGGAAGACAAAAATCTATGTGGTGGTAACTCAATGGAATCTTAGAATTGGAGAATATGAGTTAGATGGAACTTCAGGAACCATCTATTTTAACCCAAACAACAAATTAATCATTACTGTAATGTGCTTGAGGGACAGGTGGTAATCCTGAGTCCACTTAACAACTCTCAAGGAATGAGAGTCCCAGATCTAATGAACCAGCCCAATTCCACTTTTGTTCAGCTCTAATATTATGGAAGTTTTTATTTTTCTATGAATTCAAGACTAAATTTGTCTCCTTGCACTTTCTACCCATTGTTCCTGATTCTACCACTGGGACCAAAAAAAACCAATTATTCTTTCACAAGACAGTCCTTCAAATACTTGAACACAGCTATCATTCCCCCTATCCTCTCCCTGTCAGTCTTCTATGGTCTAAGTTAAACATGCCCAGTTCCCTCACTCAATTCTCATAAATCATGAATTTCAGATGCTTTAAATCCCACATACCTGAAATGTATTCTCTCCTTGCTTCTGCCTCAAAGGATCTTTCTCTTACTTTAAGATACAGATGAAAAACCATCTTCCACATGAAACTTATCCTGACCTCCACTCCCTCCCAACTAGGGCTCCCCTTTCCAAATTCCCTGGTATTTAGCTCTTTCATGTTTACTAACTTTTACTTATTCTTCATGTATTTGTATATGTGTTTGTTACCTCCATCCCTCCCAAGTTAGGATGAAAGTCATTGAAAGTAGGGATTTTTTCATTCATTGTATTGTAGCTCCCAGGGCCTAGTAGAGTGTCTGGAATATAGTTGATATTAACAAATATTCATTTAATGATAACTTTTTCGTGTTTCTTTGTTTCTATTTTCCTTGTTTTTATTTTGTACAGTTTTGTTTCTCTTCAAAAGTTCACTCCACAAAGTTTGTTGAATTTATCATATTTAAAGATACATGCAATTGAAAGGAATTGTTTCCAGAAAGAGTCCCTGAATGTTTATTCAGATTTCATAAACATTTCCATTAGGAAATCATTTGATTTAAAGCAATTCATATCTAAAATGTTTTAACAAAAATTTCCTTTCAGCCATAAGTTCCTGTGATCTAACAAAAAGCTCGATTTACAAGTTATATGTATAAATAAACATGTGTGTATGTATGTCTTTGAAGGAATTTGTTCCCTCATTAGGGGTTGATTCATTTATTGTATTTGAATCCCCAGTAATTATCATTGTGCCTGCCACATAATAAATACTTTATTTTCTTTGCTGATTGACTGGATGTGGAGCTATTTATACAAGATGAACAGCCTCTTCTGGATGTCTGGCAGTCACCAAGCTTGAAAGGCATCCTTTAGGCTATAAGGAAATTGACAAGTGTGCAATCATACATATGTTGAAACTGAGCTTCCTTTCACACTGTGTAGATATATAACTTTGGGCAGAGGTTTGTGGTTGGCTAATGCCTTTATCCAAAATGTAATCATTGGTGATCATTTTTAAATCATCTGTCCACATCATGAAAATACAAATGTACCACCTTGTGAATAAATTCAACAAATGGGAAATCAGACTTAATAAGCATATCCATTAGGAAATCATTTGCTTTTAAAAGAATACACATATCAAAATGAATCATCAAAGAATTCCTTTCAGGTGTAAATTGTTCTTCTAATCTAACAAATATTTCTATTTATGTATTGAATATAACAATACAAGAGTTTATACAAAGTAAGGAAAAGTACCAATAAAAAAGCTGAGGAAATTTAACTTTTTTTTCACCTGAAATTCAAAATAGTCAGCCTCATGCATTCTGAAGTAAAGAAAAAATGATACTCTAATTCATTTTAGCTATCATTTACATTTCTCAAGACAAATTGACTTTTTCACCTTTGCTTATTTAGTTGGGTTTTTCATAAACCTCAAATTCATAAGAGCATTTGCCAACTAACTTTGCCTTGCTTTTGCTATGGATGGCTTCCCTAAGAGGTTCATGGTTTAAAAATTTCTCATTGTTAAAATAAGTGTATTAAGTAGTTTTTCCTACTTCCCCTCACCATTCAAGCAGAGAAAAAATGATGTGACATCAGTATTGACATGCTTTTACTATGCTATTCTTTCTGGACCTCCTTGACAGTAGGATGCAATAAAGGTTCATTTGTTATATGTCTGCAACAATAGATAGATTTAAATGTTTTTTTTCTATTATTGCATTCACAGCAGATTCCTTATTGTAAGATACAACATGATATACACAAGCGTGTAGAAAAAAATCCCTCTGTGGCTTATCTGTTTTCTGAAACAGTGCAGTTAAGCAGTATTATGTTTTACTACTTGTCTCGCCTTCTTATTGTTTTGATACACTTCATTGTAAGTAGTGAACCATTGTTCATTCCCAACTTGTTTTTAATCTTAAAGAAAGCCAGAGAGAGAGAGTGCGCATTTGTGTGCTAGGTCATAGTCCTTCACCCAGTTCAAATACACTTTCTCAAACATTTGTCTATTTCCATTTGGGGGTTTTTGTTTCCTTTAGTTGAGCTTTCTCCCCTCCCTAGATATAGGAAAAGCATATTCATCTTCCACATTTCATTTTACAGATCATTTCCCAAAGAAAGAATTAGGAAGAAAAAAACCTGGATAAAAAAAATCTATTAAGATTATTACTTTAGTCAAAAACAACTCCATCAACACAAAACAAAATGGCATGCTTCACACTTTAGGAACATCACTTTTTCATAAATACCCCCTGCTGTAGATTCTTTTCATAGAGCTTCAGAATGTTAACCACCATTATGAAGGCCATTTGGACTATATTGAAATCAGTAAAGTATGGACACATCAGATGAAATTGATCTATGTACACTCTATCTATAAACTTCAGGCAAATTCCATCATTCCCCTTTAATAATAAATTTTGTAGGCTGAATTATTACCTAGGCTCTGCACCTTATTTTGACTGCACAGAGACAACTCTATTGAATGCAGAGATTAGGATACCAGTGGATGCCGTCCATATTAATATGATTCCTATACTGCAAGCCTCCTCCCCCCATCCCTATCCCTGTCTCTTCCATCTACCACAGGTTTGTTTGTGTTTGTCCAAAAGCTGTCATCTCAGGGGGATTTTGACCTGCAAGTGATCTGTCTTTGAGTTGGAAGAAGCTGACAAAAAGATGCCAAACTCCCTCTGCTTTAAATCAATAATCTTGAGTAGAATGTAAAAATTCTACTGATCTTCTTAAGAAAAAAAAAAAAACCTCTGCTGCAAAAGGATGAAAATGATTAAGTATGGGTTTGCCACATACAAGCACTGATGCATTTTTCATTTTCAAAGGGTTGTAAAATGCAGCTTGTGGTTTTCAGTAATAACTATAGGAAATTTACTCCATTTCACCTTGCACTCTGATAGTCAGGAAATAAAGAAATAGTTGACAAAACACAGCTGACCAGAACACATTGTCACAACACACCTTCACCACCATTTGAATTGCCTTATTTCATCACCTCATTGGCTGTCAAGGAAAGGACTTTGAGATATTTACATGTGCAAATAATTTGCTATGATGGTAGGTAGGTGTCTTGTTTGATTATATGTGGTAACAAAGTTAGCTTGGTCAAATAGGGAAACAAGAAACTAGGAAGATATGAACAGAAATTGGATCTGTATTTTAGTAATGTCAATTTGGCAGGTATGTGGAGAGGATAAAGTCCAGAGATATGGGTATTCAACCCAGAAATGTGCTGATTTTAGAGCTATCCCAGAGAAATGAAAATTAATTATTTCAAAGTCAATACCACAAAAAGGGCTGAGATAAATATTTTGGGGATATAAGGTACCTTGCTTTTTGGTATTCTTTCTTACTCATTAATTTTTTTCTATCCTTGGATATAAATACCTGAGAGCAAGTTGTGGAGAAAGGCTATACACCAACCAATTTCTTTGCTTTGATTCTTTTATTGACAAAACAGTTCACTACTAGCAGAAATGTGAAAAGCAATTAAATACTCAGCTTTCACAGGTTATTTTTCAACTAGTAAACATTTTTAAAAGAATGTTTTTCATTTCTTTTCAAGACTTTTTCACTCAAAATAATTTAGTTCTTTCTTTAATTCTGAATGTTTTGTCTTCAAATACAAAGAAATCATTGCTGGCTTGATGCTTTTGTTTGACAAAAGAGCTACACAAATGATATATTGTGATCTTAGACTATTGTAATGGCCTCCTAAGTAGTCTGCCTGCTCTGTCTATCTGCTCTCCCTCCATCCTCCACATATCAGATAAAATGATTTTCCTAAAGAGCAGGTCCAGTAATGTAAACCCCCTTCTCATTGAACTCCATTAGATCCCTATTACCTCCAAAATTTATTATAAATGCCTATATTTAACATTTGAATCTCTTCACAATCTGGCCCCTTGAAACCTTTCTGGCCTCCCTACAGAGTTCTTCTCTCCAGGTACTCTGAAATCCATACATACTGGCCTACTTTCTGTTCTACACACATTCTGCTTCTTCTTCCAACTCTGTGCCTTCGCAATGGGTCTTTCCCATTCCTGGAATATGCTCCCTTCTCAGAGAGACCACCCCTCCCAGTAGTTTGTTACTCAATCATATAGTTTTATGCTGATGTTGAGAGAGTTATTAAGGACCTCACAACACAATTCTTACCTGTTATGTCATATAATCATACATCTAGAGCTAGAGGGGACTTCAGAGGCCATCTAGTTTAACACCTTTAACAGATTAAGAAACCAAAAATGTTAAATCACTTGCCCAAAGTCACAAGGTTATAAATGGTGGCACAAGAATTTGAGTCTACAGATCCAGAGTTCTTTCTACCATTGGTATTGCTCAGCCATTTCAGTTGTGTCTGATTCTTAAAGATTCCGCTTAGGGTTTTCTTGGCAAAGATACTAGAGTGGTTTGCCATTTCTTCCTCCAGATCATTTTACAGATGAGGAAAATGAGACAAAGTTAAGTGACTTGTCCAGGGTCACACAGCTAGTAAGTATCTGAGACTGAATTTGAACTCAGGTCTTCCTGACTCCAGGCCTAGTGCTCTATCCACTATAACACCTAGCTTCCTACCATACTACATTAGAATGACACATCTTCAATTTTCCTTCATGACTTTGTAATAGCTTCTGCTGATGTTCCCTGTCTTCAGTTTATGCTCTCTCCATACCATATTCTCCGGTGCTGTCAAACTAATGTAATTGATATGCAGATCATATCTCTTCTTTGCTTTAAGACCTTCAGTGTGTCTCCATTGCCTTCCAAATAAAATATATACTCCATAATCTGTTATGCAAGACATTCCACAATCTGGTTCCAAATCTTACCTTTTCATACTTAGCTCACACTACTCTTCTTACCAAACTCTGAACGCCTGGCTAATTCAGTTATGAGCCATTCTCTGACCTTACCTCAATTTCTGTTTCTTTGCATTTAAACAGACCATATCCTATCCCTGGAACAAAATTATCTTCTTAACTACATCTATAGACATTATTATCAACTTTCAGAACCATATACATGTGGCCTTGTCTTCCTTAAGCACTCTGTTGAGAAACTCTTTCCTCACTGATTATTTTTGTACTGATCTGTTTTCTTTCTCTTATCCACTTAATTCTTTTCTAATTTGCTTTATGTTTATTTATGTATATTAATACATAAACCCTCTTTCAAGATTCTTCCTCTTTCCCACCTTTTGTATTTCCTCAACCCCATTTATGCATCATAGGGACTATTTTACTTATATTTGTTTCTTTAGCATTTAGCAAAATGCCTAATAAATAGTATTTAATAAATGTTCACTCTATCTACATATGTATGTGTGTATCTATCTATCTATCCATCTATCTACCTATCTATCAATCTATCTATCTATCTACAAATTTAGCTCCCATTCCTTACAGGATTATAAGGCCATCAAAAGACAGGAGTCATGTTGTATTTCATCTCGCATATAGAAATATAGCTTTGACAAAGTAAATACTTAGTAAATAATTTTTGAACTGAAGAGATGGTTTAGTAGCTACGGTTCTGAAGACTGTACTACCTCTGGTTCTATTAAGGCTATTTGTAGGCAAAGGATGAAAGCACAATGTTATTTCAGAGATATCTTAGGGGGAGAAAACCAACCTCTAGTTGGGACATATTGATGGTAACAGTTCAGCTTTATGGTCTTATTGTCCAGGTAGACATAAGAAAGGATATCCCTCTCTCTGTATGTGTATATGTGATGTTTCTAATGTCCCCTCTCTTGTATATCTTCCTGACAAAATCTGTGCACAACATTGGTGAGCAGAGAAGAACCGCCATGATTCCACGTTGCAATTCCATGTTACAGGTTATTTCCCTCAGAAGGAGTTGCTATTCTACAAAAGGGATGGTGGCTGAGCCTTGTAGGGAAATCTAGATATAATGTATGGAAATAAATTTAAAATTACTTAGTATTATGGAGACTTGTTATCAAACATGTTATCCAAACATGACACTTATGTGTGAAATATGATTCTGGATGACTATTCCTTATTCAAAAGAAACAGAATAGTTTAAAGTTGGACAGAATATAATTTTATATTAAAAATATAGACTGATATGAGAAAATTCAAGAAAGAGGGAAATATTGGGAGAGCACATTTGGTTGAGGATCAAAAAATGCAGAAACAAAAGTGGTGTTGTTCTTGAAGCACTCTTCAGATGACCTGAATGGAAAGAGATGAGAAGTTTGAGAGGATAAAAGAATTCATCTAGTATAGGGGTGTCAATCATCTAGTATTTATTAAGCATTACTATATGCTAGCCATTGTACTACACACTGGAGATAAAAGAAAAGGCAAAAGATAATCTCTACTCTCAAGGAGCTAAAAGTCGAAGGAGATATAATATAGTGGTAATGGTTAAATTTTATGGACACCTCTCGAACCTATCTATAAGTCCAAATGCTTAGCAAGTAATAATTTCTTCACTTGTTTCAGGAAAATTTCATATTAAAAATGAGAAATCATTGAGTATTTTTCAGATTTGATTCTTACTAACAAGATGAAAGAGACTGTTGGATTAAAAATGAGGGGGACCTTTGGGAAATTGGTCTCTTCATGTTTAAATGTGTGAGAGATGAGGAGAGGAAATCATAGTTTTATATGTTTCCTAGATTTTATAAGGACAGATTCCAATGAAGTCAGCCCATAATAGCCTTCAATGTCTCAAGAAAAATGTTCGGAAGACAGTCAGGGTTTGCAGAAAGACAGAAATGGGGAGTTGCCTAAAAATATAGATGTGAATGCACAGCTAACTCATTGAATAGTTAAAGTTCTTAAAAATATATAAAACACTGGTAATTCCCATTGTCTAAAGGCTACACAAATGTTGAGGCAAATTGTTTGAATCTACTTAGAACTATAACTCACAAATACTCCAAAATTTGTTCATTTTGTAAATCAAGAAGACAAACTTCAAAATGAAAGCCATAGAATAGCATGACAAGAAAAACTATAAGGGGTGGAGCCAAGATGATGGAGTAAAAGCAAGAACCTGCTTGAGTTCTCATTCCAACCACCTCAATACCTGTAAAATATGACCATAAACAAGTTTTAGAGCTACAGAACCCACAATGTAACAGAAAGAAACAAATCACTCACTGAAGATAGCCTGGTAGGCCAACAGGGAGGGTTTATCTCACCTGGCTGGGAGCCTTGTGCAGTCCCAAATAAGCTGTGCTGGCCCTGAGTCATGGACCAGACCAGCCAGGAGAGTGAATCAATGGTAGCTGAGGTGGTTTCAAGACTTCTCAACCCATAAACTCCAAAGAGAAAGTAAAAGGTTAAGTGGGGAACCCTGTTGATCTCAGATGAGAGAAAAGAACAGTCCAGGCCCTGGCCCCAGGGCAGTGGAAGTGACTGTGGCTGCAACTGCTGCCACTGTTGCTGCTTCCAGCTCCTGGCATGCAGATTATAGGAGAACCAAGTGACTGTCCAGAGGGCTTTTGCAGGAATCCCTCAGCTGGCACTGAGGCATGATTCTCATGCTTTACCCTGCTTGGATCTGGGTCACAGTCTTGGGTGGTAGTCCTGGGGTTAGGAGCACTGGTGTGGCAAAGCCTGTTGAGGCTGTAAAGAGAAAGTCCTCCTCACAATTCTGAGACAGGTGCCTAGAAAAAATTCTGAGAACAGCTATGTAAAACCCCAGCTATTTGGGACACAGCATTCTCCACTATGGAAGCAGAGTTCTACTGTGGCAAAGAGCTCAAAAGTCAAGTAATTGATTGGCAAGATGAGCAAAGAGAAGAAGCTCAGTCAGACTATAGAATCATTTTTTCATGGACAAAGAGGACCAAAACATAGAGCCAGAAGAAGACAACAAAGTCAAAACTCCTGAATCAAAAACCTCCTAGAAAAATATGAACTAGTGTCAGGCCATGGAGGAACTCAAGAAAGATTTTGAAAATCAAGTAAAACAAGTAGAGGAAAAATTAGGAAGAGAAATGAGAATGATGCAAGAAAAACATGAAAAATGAGTCAACAACCTGACTGAAGAAAATAACACCTTAACAAATAGACTAACTTAAATAGCAAATGAGGTCCAAAAAGCCAATGAGGAGAAGAATTAATTAAAAAGCAGAACTGGTCAGATGGAAAAGAAATTTTAAAAACTCACTGAAGAGAATAATTCCTTCAAAATTATATTAGAGAAAGTGGAAGCTAATGACTTTATGAGAAAATAAGATACTATGAAACAAATCCAAACAAATGAAAACAAAAATAGAAGGCAATGTGAAATATCTCATTAGAAAAGCCACTGACCTGGAAAATAGATCCAGGAGAGATAATTCAAAAATAATTGGACTACCTGAAAGCCATGATCAAAAAAGAAGAGTCTAGACATCATCTTTCAAGTAATTATCAGGGAAAATTGCCCTGATATTCCAGAACCAGAGGGCAAAATAGAAATAGAAAAAATTCAACAATTACCTCTTGAAAAAGATCCCAAAAAGAAAACTCCAAAGAATATTCTAGCCAAATTCCAGAGTTCTCAGTTCAAGGAGAAAATATTACAAGCAGTCAGGATGAAACAATTTGAGTATTGTGGAAACACAATCAGGACAACAAAAGATCCAGCAGCTTCTACATTAAGGGATTGAAGGACTTAAAATATGATATTCCAGAGGTCAAAGGAGCTAGGATTAAAACCAAGAATCACCTACCTAACAAAACTGAGTATAATGCTTTGGGGGAAAATATGAACATTCAATGAAATAGAGTACTTTCAAGGATTCTTGATGAAGAGACTAGAGCTGAACAGAAAATTTGACTTTCAAATACAAGAAGCAAGCAAAGCATGAGAAGGTAAACAGGAAAAAGAAATCATAAAGAACTTATTAAAGATGAACTATTTACATTCCTACGTGGAAAAACGATAATTGCAACTCATGAGACTTTTCTCAGTATGAGGATAGTTAAAGGGAATATATATGTATATATGTATAGTAGGGTATGTGTGTATATGTGTATTTATGAGTACATGTGTGTACATGTATACATGGACAGAGGGCACAGCATGAGTTGAATATGAAGGTATATCTAAAAAATAAAATCAAGAGGTGAGAGACAAATATATTGGGAGAAAAAAGGGAGAGATAGAATAGGGTAAATTACCTCACATAAAAGAGGCAAGAAAAAATTGTTACAATGCAGGGGAAGAGAAGAAAGGTGAAAGGGAATGAATCAACTTTACTCTCATTGGATTTGGATTAAGGAGGGAATAACATACACATTCAACTGGGTATTTTACCCTGCAGGAAAGTAGGGGGTAAGGAGATAAGAGTTGGAATGATAGAAGGGAGGGCAGATTGGGGGTGAGGGTAGTTAGAAACAGAAATATTTGTAAAGGGACTGGGTCAAAGGAGAAAATAGAATAAATGGGGGGGGGTGTAGGATAGGATGGAGGGAAATGTAGTTAGTCTTCCACAGTATAACTAATATGGAAATGTTTTGCATAACTACACATGTAAAACTTATACTGAACTGCTTGTCTTCCCAGTGGGAGTGGGTGAAGAGGGAACAAGGGAAGAAATCTGGAAATCAAAGTTTTAAAAACAAATGTTGAAAATTGTTTTTTACATGCAACTAGGAAGTAAGATATACAGGAAATGGGGTATAGAAATCCATCTTGCCCTACAAGAAAGTAAGGGGGAATGGGGAGGACATTAGAGAGATATTCAGTATGCCTGCTGTCTTGGGGTGGGGTATAGGGAAGAGACAAGGAGAAAATTTGTAACTCAAAATCGTGTGGAAGTGAATGTTGAAAACTAAAAAAAAAATAATAATTAATTAGTTTTTTTTTTCAAAGAAAAGTTATAAGAATGCATTTTCCCCTATGAGGAGTATACTATCCTACAAGCTGACATGCCACAACACTATTTAAGGAGGACATAATGAAAATTGAAGCACATATAATAAAACATATCCAAGACACATGCATCAGTGACCACTCCCCTTTCTAATGATAGAAGTTTTGATCATGTCACAAGTCAAGTTGCACCCTCTGCTACTTGGAATCAGCCATTTCTCTGTTCTCTTTACCATACTACTCTTTGCTGGAGTCCTCTATTGCTTAATGAATGTCTCTTTTGTCACTGGATACCTGAACATCTGTAGGACACTTTTGCTGACTCTGAGTATCTACACTGATATGGAGTTTAAAATGATTTCTCTAAGTGTATCATTGCTTTAATTATTTGCTACATTTCTCTTGTCTTTAGGTACTAAGTGACTTCCATGAAAAGGAATGGTGATAATTCTGGAAGGCATTTTTGGTGTCTATAATGCAACTCTGCCAGTCAGGTACACTAAGCCACATAGAAAAAAAAAAAGGAAAGAAAAAAAAACACCTTACTTATCTTTTATTCTGAACTTCTAGCTTCTTTTCCCCTGTAATTCCTTAGTGTATCTCAGTCTAAACTTGAAAAAAGAATCTTGGTCCAAAATTCCTTCTAATTCATTTGATATATCACTAGCTTGGGTCAGCTTCATATCATCCCACAGATCACACATTGCAAAACTAAAAGGTTGCTGACCACAGTTGTGGGGAAAAAAATCAATCCCTTAATAAATTCAGGAAAAATCTTTTAAAATGCCAGGTGAGGCTGAGAATATGTGTTCTATATTCCTATTTTATTGAGCTCTCCTGCCAGCAATCAGAATTACTGATCTTCCTACACGACATTGGAAAGATGGGTATGTAATGAAGAATAAATACAAGATCATGTCAGAATTGAAAAAGAATGATGTCATGTGTGCTAAGCTCCAAAATAAGCTAAAGGTGATCAGGAAAATGAAGTAAAACCCATAGAAGCGTTTTCATCTCTACTTGGGAACAGAAAATTAAAGAAGGGACTGGAATGCTCAAAGTGGATTGTATAATAATAATAAGTGACAGGACCACCCAAATGTTATTTGGATTTTATTCATCTCTGCTAAAGAAAGTGATCTTTGAAATGAAAGGGAGAAAATAATATCTAACAGGGAGGTGAAACCTAAGATAAAGAGGAAAATAATGAGAAAGGCCGTAGCTACCTTTAATTAGTTCAAGTCACGTGACACAGAAGAGCTATAGAGCAGAATGTTGAAATAACTGGCAGATCTTATGGTCTAGAGGAAAGAGTAATGGATTTGGAGTTAAGACAACCAGGGTTCAAACTTAATTACCTTACTCACCACTTATGATCTCAGAGAAATCATTTAAATGCCACAAACTTCATTTTCTTCAATTGTAAAATATAACATTTGGATTAGAAGACCTCAAAAGAGTTTCCTATCTAAATATCTATGATATTATGTAATTACTGAAGAACTTTCAATAACTTTTGCAAAAAATATGAAAAACTGGAGAAAAAACACAACATTG
>CM053580.1:436855724-436873273 GCA_028627135.1 Pseudochirops cupreus | reverse complement strand
TATTTATTAGGTGTCAAACCCTATGCTACACTCCATGGATACAAATATAAAATAATGATAATAATAATAATAATAATCCCTATCCTTAAGGAAATTGTATTCTAATGGGGGGAGAAAAGACTAAAGGGGAACTAGGAAGTGGAAGGAAAAAGTACCCAAAAGAGGACAGCGGAAAAAGAGATAGAGAAATTCAGAGAGAGAGTGAAGCTTAAAGTGAGCATAAATGGCATCTGGCATGAACTAGTCATACAAGCTAGGGTCAAAGGTATTCCCAAGATGGAAATGCTATTGGCAAGGAGATGCCCCATCCAAAGTATTCTAACTCCATCCCACTCCATTATTAATTAGCAATTAACCATCCAGATTTAATTGGCTTTTGGAAAGAGGAATTTACAGAAATATCACCCAAAACCAAGGGTACGTTTTTCTCTTGCATGAATAAGTTGTCTGAGAAGAGTGAGGTCAGACTTAGGAAATTCATGTGGGTAAGGGATAAACTCTAGGTTTCTGTACATGGATTGTCCATTTCTGCCTTAAAGTAGTCCTCACAAAGTTCCTGTTAATCTTTTGGGATTTCTTCTGGCATCTGAGGGTTTGGTCCAGTGGAGTATCCTGAGGCTTTCTTTCACTTCAATTAAAAAATGTCAAACTCCTTGAACATGTCTTTCTTGATATAACTAGCTTGTCCTCCATCAATTCCCAGCTAGATCACTCATTTGTTTCAAGTTTAGTCCTTCTAATCATGTTTTAATGTGAAGGTGGGGGATACAGTGATGGAGAATATTAACATGCCATCTGGGCTCACTCTTCTTCCTCTCCTTTCTGTCCTCTGGTTATGGATGCAAAGGCCTGTCTCCCCAGAGTGGTACCAGAGTCAGAATTTCTTCCTTTCAAATTCCTTCTGTTATACATGGGCTTAGAGATGTCTCTAATTGCATCAACCATCCTAATACAACTCCTGTATTCATGCCAGTTAATACTCTTGATAGATTGCTTTTTTTTCTACTTATTAAAGTTACTCAGCCATCATGTAGCAGAGATAGAATTTGATGAAACAAGATTTTCTGACTGCAGATCCCACACTTTTGTCACTCTGCTCTGGACAGAAAACCTGAGTTTTATTTCTGGTTCTGTTATGTAGCAATTAAGTCTTAGGTTTAATTAGGTTTCTTTTCCTCATCCATGAAATGGATTTTGATGTTGTTGCTTAATGATTTTTCCATCATGGCCAACTCTTCATGAACCCATTTGCAGTTTTCTTGGCAAAGACACTAGAGTGGTTTGCCATTTCTTTTTCCAGCTCATTTTACAAATGAAGAAACTGAGGTAAACAAGGTAAGTGACTTGCCCTGAGTCATTATGATCCTAGTTTACTTATCTCTGGAGAAGGTGGAAAGAAGAGGACTGGATGGTTTTTGAGGAATCATTGAGGGGATTGAAAAGAAAAAAATATAATCAGCATCCTGCTTTTGACATATTACCATATTCCTAATTATATGGCATAATGGATGACTTTTTCTTCTGTTTTCCAACAAAAAAATAAACCCAACACATTAACTCTAGGATGATTTTTTTGTGTATTTGCCATGTCACCTTTTTTTTTCAAAATCCACTGATTCTCTTCAAAATTTGTTTCAAGTTGAATCTTTGAATGTTTCACAAGGAATATTCACTGTTGTCTCTCGCCTCAACTTCATAACATGTATTCAGTTTAGCATGCTGTGCTGAGGAAGTGAATGGATGGGTATGCACAACGGTAAAGAAATGTTTTGTGCTTCCCATGCCCTTTCTTTGTTCCCCGCCCCCTGAATACAGTGAGGGAGAAAAGCATATATTAAGTTAGTCATGGAAAATACCTTAATGTCTCCCTAAAAGAGCTCTGTTTGTGCAACTCTTGCAGAAATATTAGGAAAAGAATTAAATCCCTCTTTTCCATGTATTCCTGCCCACCTCCTTGCCTAGCTTTAAAGCACTTAACAGTATCCATAAAAACCCAGGAAATGTCTGTTATATGTGAAGCTGCTGTCTGTGGTATTCCAGTGGAAAAATACATTGAGTAGAATATGTTTCGTTTGGGAAATCTGTTTTTCTCTGTAAAGAGCAATTCTGCCTATATGCAAATAGAAATATGAACCTATTGCAGATCGCCTCATGTGGTTTTGTGTGTCCCAGGAATGCCACTATGACTATCAGGCTCCATCTGGCTTCTCAATTAGAGCTCAGCCTAACAACTGGTTTTCTGTTGTTCTTTCCCCCCCCCCCTTTTTTTTTTTTTACGGGAAGGCAATTGATAATGTTTTTATATCCATCAAAATGATTGGATTACAGTGGAGTATGATGTTTATGTCATTTTAGTATGTCTGTTTTTATATCTTCATTTTTTTTCCCATTTCCAGACAAGTTTCTAAATTGTCAAGTGCTCTTATCAAGAGAAAAGACAAACATTTTCCAGTGGTGATTTTTTTTTTCCTTTGGGAAATGTGGAGACACTTTCTGGTGATCTCACCTAAATGACCACTTAAAAGTCTGATAATAAAATTTAAGTAGGAGCCAATATTTGTTTTCTACTTTTTCAGATTTTTATTTTGGCATTTTTGAAATGAATCCAAATGAGAGAAATACTGAATTTTTACCTGAAGTTTTCATATGAAGCGGTACCTCAAATTTAAGGGAGACGCTCTGAGTAGAGCCTTGCTCCTAGGATGGTGAATTAATATTATTCTGATGTTGGCAGACATCTAAGAAACCATCTCATCCAATTCTCTTCCAAATAATGACTTCCATTCAAAAAAATCCTGAAAAGTAGTCATCTAACTTCCCCACTGGAAGATCTCTCTGATGGAAGAAAAAAAAAAAAAGAAAAGTAACTACTTTCCAAAGCAGTTTATTCCACTTTCAGGCAGTTCTAATGTTTAGGATTACCCCTACCTGTTGTATTGAGTCAAAATACATTTTCTTATCACTTCTATTCATTGGTTCAAGACCTGTCTTTCAGGCCAAGCTGAACAAATCTATCCTTTCTCCTATGTAGCTTTTTTTTTTTAACAGAACTACACTTTCATTGATGTGGGAAACTTCCAATGAATGATAACGTCTCTACATTATATAAGTCTTAGAATGTTATCTAGAACACTGAGACATAAAGTAACTTGCCAAGATCACAGAGCAAGAATGTGGCAGAGGTGAGACGTGAACCTTGATCTTCTTGACTCCAAGAAAAGATTTCTATGCGCTATTCAGCACAGTGCCTCTACATGGTGACTTGTCAAATATTGCAGTTTTATGTACAAATATATTTTTTCTATTTTATTGTATTATGGAATTGATGGTTTTACTTCTTACATTCAGAATAAAATAAACATTTTCTTTTTAAAAAAAAGATATTTACATATCCCAACATACCCAGCTGTATCTCTTTTCAGTTAAATATCCCAAGCTCCAACACTAGTTGTTGTTTTTTCTTTCAGTAGTATGTTTAGTCTCCTCACCATAATGGTCATCCATATCTAGGTTCACTCCAGTATAACACTGTCCCTTCTAAAGTTTAGCTCCTAGACTTTGAAATAGTATTCTACATGTAATGGTAGATGAACTTCTGAATGTACACAGCATCATATAAATGAATCGCATTTTTAAAAAATCAAGAAGCGCTATAGAAATGAAGCTAATTGGCATGCTGTGATGACTTCAGAACATCTCTAGCTTTATAAGATATTTTCCTTTGAGTGAAATGAATCATAGTACATTAGGGGAAATACTGAATTGGTTGTCAAAATAAATTCATTCCAGTTCCAACTTTTTTATCTATTAGCTGTGTAAACATGGTAAGTTGCTTAGCTTCTCTGAAACTCATTTTTCTTATCTTCAAAATGTGAATATACCTACTGTACCTAGGTAATTGAATTGTTTTGAGTGTCAAATTAAACATTGCATGTAAAGAGTTTTGTAACTATGATACTATATGAATTTAAGACTATATAAGACTATATCTAATCTTTGGCCCTATCCCAGAAGTTGACTGCATACTAATACAGAGATATTTGCCAGATTACACTAAGTTTCTGAAACTTTTGAATATGGAAGGAAATTTCTTTCACTAAGAAACAAGGTGACTGATATATCAAGAAATGAGAGAGAGAGACAGAGAGAGAGAGACACACAGAGACAGAGACAGAGAGAGAGACAGAGAGACAGAGAGACAGAGAGAGAGGAGGCTGTAAGTCCTGTTGTTCCCCTATACTTCTCTTACTAAACTGGCAGGTAATGGAGGAACTGTGAGTTGTCCCAGAAAGTAGTAAATGAAAAAAGAGCTGAGACCTTTTAATTTGGCAGAGAATGTATAATCAATACTGAGGTTCCTCAACTCTATCCAAAGAAAATTAAAACTATTTGAGCCAAGCACGAAAGATGTCATATAGTGCTGCTCATGGAATTCGACCTCTCACTTTGAATAGCTGAGTTTATTTTTCCTTCAAATGAAAGAATTTATATTTGCAATTACTGAAGAAGTATAAGTCAGAAAAATGTTTCACCACGTTACTTTTAGTTCAATTTATTATTTACTCCTCATATTGATATGGCATGTTGGCCATAGAAAAACAAAGCCAGAAACTCATTATTGCTTATGATGATAATTTGATGGAAGTCTATCACAAATAAAAATTTTTGTCAAAAGTTCAATAGCTAGTTAGTGTCTCTGATATTACTTCATTCAATATACCATTGATATAGAGCAGTCCAACAATGGTGGTCTTTGTAAAATGGTCGGCAGTGATGGATCACATTGATTAATATAAAGGACATCTGAGAAGAATTACTGCAATTTTGAATTGATTAGTAGTGAGAACAATAGAGTTAAGCAATAACATTGGGTGGGTAGTCTACTCAGTGGTATCTCTGGGGGCCAATAAGAATGAGACAACAATAGGAGCCCTGAAATGACGAAACAATCAAGTTAAAATGCAACCTTGTACAATTTATAAACAGTTCCAAATGTTGGTAGCAACAGTTTTGCTGAAATATGCTATGCATGTGTGTTTATTGTACATATGCACACAAAACTATAACTATATAGTAATTAAAACAGTTCTACCATCACTCTTGTCTCTTTGTAAAAAGTGGAAAATACATGAAAGGCACTTTAATTGTGTGCTGTTTAGGAACCTATTATAGAATCATAGATTTGGAAAGAGGAGACCATAGAGGTAGTTGAGTTGAAACCCTCATTTTAAATCAGTTTTAATTTTTTATGTCCTGATATATTAATATGTGTGTGTGTGTGTGTGTGTGTGTGTGTGTGTGTGTAATTTAACAGAGAGAGAAGAGAAGAGAGAGGGAGAGAAAAAGAGAGAGAGAGAGAGATTAAAGAAGGATAGAAAGGCCAAATTAATTGCTCAAAATCATATAGGTAATAAGTATCCAGAGCATGATTTTAACACAGGTTCTCTCTACAGTGTGGTGTAGAGGACAGAGGGCTAGACTTGAAGTTAGGAAGAACATGGTTCAAATTTTGCCTCTTACACTTGTTAGCTATGTGACTTGTGACAGTTCATTTAGAGGAATGAGGAAATTCTACTATGTTATGGTTAATGTCTCTTCTAGCTTTCAAATGTTTCATTTTATAATCCCAGGATTTCATCAATGTGGAATTCCTATTGTAGAAATTTCCTTCAGCAATGGAGATCACAAGCCATCTACTAACTTAGTAAATATATCCCAAATAATTATCTGAGAGGACAGGAAGTTGTCACAGGCACAGCTAAAGTCAGAGGCACATTTTGATCTCAAGTCCTCTTATCTTCAAGTCTACTAGTTACTCTACCTCTCTACCACCAACCCCTACCCTGCCTCTGACTCTGTCTCTCTTTCAGTCTCTATGTCTCTCTTTGTATCTATCTCTGTCTCTATTGGTCTCTGTCTCTCTCTGTGTCTCTATCTCTGTTTCTGTCTCTCTCTTCTCTGTCCTCTATATGATATATGTGTGTACATATTACATATTAATATATGTATATATTATATATTAATATGTATCAGATCATAAAAGAAAATTTTAAAAATAGATCATACTAGAAATTTAATGACTTTCTTCTTTCATAAAAATTTCTTTCTAGAGATTTTAGGCTGATTTTGAAACCCAAGGGGATATATCTAGGATCCTTGATTCAGAAGTAGAAGGGGCTTTCTACACCACTAAAGTCCAGCCCCCTTCATTTTCAGAGAGAAAACTATGGCCAGAGAGGGTTAACTTATTTCCCCAATGCCATGCATAGTGACAAAGCCAGATATTGAATCCAGGTGCCATCTCTAAATCTCATATTCTTTTTACCGATCTTTACACCATGAATTGCTTAGTATGGAGTCTGACATTTAGCAGGTGTTTCATACTAAGTGAATGACTGATTATTTAAAACATCTAACTAAAAAGTAAAATATGTCATCAATTATAACAGTCAATTTGTGTACCAAGTAATCCAAACCATGGAGGGTGAAATGTCTTATTTGATTTTCACTTTGCTGTTTTTGTATCCTGTGAGTACATATTATCTGTTATTCAACTTCAAATTAAAGAAGGGAATGTGCTTAAATACAATGGTGGAACATTCCTTAATTTTAATATTGAATGAGTGTTCAATCACTAGAGGCAATTAACATGATAAAGACCATATCATTGCCTGTTCAGTAGTCAGATCATCATGGGATTAGAACTTGGACCATAGAAGTGGCTTCTTGGACACAAAAGGTCCAATCTGTGAGGATTAAGGGCATCCAAGGCTTTAAGGAAGTCCCTATGTTAAATGGAACAACATAACTTCTTGATTAGTCACTGATACCACAAAGAGGCATGAGAAATGTCCATCTACCTGAATCAATGGTATACTCTTCTTAATTCTTTTTTATGATTGAGTAAACTTCACTTTGATAATAATTGAGGACCCACAAATGTTCAATTATATTTTAATCCTGAATATAAACTACTGGACTAACCAAAGTAAAGACTGATCCAAAACACAAGTCTACATGCCTGTGCCATCACTGAACTAGATTTCTCCCTCTTACAAGAATAGCATGATATACACTATAGAGTAGCTTTTTTTGTTTTTTTTGGTTTTTTTTCCCCTAAAACCTAACTCTTCTCTGTTTCTAGTATTTCCTTCATATACTTGTCTAGTGATCTTGGCAAATGATGGAAATGAGGTTCTTCTGGTACTACCATACCCTCACAGACTATAATTTATGATATATACAAAATAGATAAATAAATCAGTAGATACACAGATAGACAAATGAATGAATAAAGAAATAAAAGGAAGGAAGGAAGGAAGTAAAAAAGGAAGGAAGGAAGGAAGGAGAAAAGGAAGGAAGGAAGGAAAGAAGGAAGAAAGGAAGGACAGGAAAAAGTGCGAGAGGAAGAAAAAAAAGAGCATTTATATAGCACTTAATATGTACCAGGTACTAATAAGTAAGTAGAGAAAACATTTACATTAACAACTAAAAGAATCAGGAAAGATTTCTTAAGGGAAACAGTAGGTGCGTCAAGCTTTAAAATGAGCTAAGGGAAAGAGAGTTAAGGAGGAAAAGCATTACAGGCATGAGGGTACAGTCAATGCAAAGACCCAGAGGCCAGAGATAGAACATTTTATATGAAATAGCATGCCTGGATCATAGTGTGCATAAGAGGAATGGTGTATAAACTAAGAAATCCAGATCTGATTGGGGAATCATAGTTTTACTCAATGTCTGGTGCAGGGTGAAAAGATATAATTAATAATAATTGTTGTTATCATTATTGTTGTTATTATTACTACAATAATACCTATCATTTTATGGCACTTTAAAATTAATAAATGACTTTAATATGTTATTTCATTTGATTTTATCACATTATAACACTGGTTCCAGGAAAGGAAAGGATTATGGTGTTCAGAAGCCTCATGGATTTTAACTGGAATATATTATTGTTCAGTTACTCAATCATGCCTGACCTTCATGACCACATGAACCATAGTATGCCAATACAGTCCATGGGGTTTTCTTTGCAAAGATACTGGAGTACTTTGCCATTTCCTTCTCTAGTATATTAAGGCAAACAAAAGTTAAATGACTTGTCCAGCATCACACAGCTAGTAACTGAAGTTGCATTTCAAGACAACAAGACGTATCAAGTGAATGTTTCATGAAGAAATAGACGTGATAAAAGACAAAAATGGTAGAGACAACAGAAGTAGAAGAGATTAAAAAGAAGTGGCAAGAATACACAGAAGAGTTTTACAAATAAGATCTTAACAACACCAATAACTGCTATGATGGGGTTACTCATCTAAAGCCAGACATCCTAGAGAGTCAAATCAAGTGGGCTTTAGGAAGCACTGCTAACAGTAAGGCTAGTGGAGATGACAGAATTTCAGCTGGGTTTTTGAAAATCCTAAAACATGATGCTGTTAAAATGCTGCATTCAATATACCAGCAAATTTGAAAAACTCAATAATGGCGATTGAATCTGTCTGACTACATCTTTCCATACTTGTGTGTTAGAGTCCCCAGAAGAGTAAAGAGACCTTGATGGATATAATTCCCATGCTATTCATCATTTCTGATTCTCCTGCTCTCCAGCCAGGCTGATGGAAACAGGGCCACGGCTACTATGGCTCCTTCCTGTGTTCATGTCATCACTAGTTAAACTAGCTCTGAAATGTCCCTGTGTAGTCTAGAGTATATATAAATAAATATGGTCCTCCATCTCAACCTCCCTCCAGTCCCACCAAACACACACACACACACACACACACCTAAATGCTTGGAAAGATAGACCTGATACAGATTTGAGGAAAGTTTTAAATGACAGAAGTTTTTATTTTTTTTCTAAAGGTACTAGTTTTTAATGATCTATATTCATTCTGTTTCTATATTCATTGTTTCCTCTCTTTTGTTTCCAAGTTTTGTATGCATTTTTGAAAAATCAAAATTGATTAATAATTTCCCTGTACATCTTTACACTTTCTTCCTTATCAAAATCTCTTATGACTTCACAATTTCATTCTTGAACATTCCCACTTTCCTCCCAGGCTGATTTTCTTTTGTTGAATTTTAAGTCATTTAGATCCCAACTATTTTTTCACTGAACACTGAAATTTTCTCTCCATAAATCAAGAAGACTAGATGCAATTTTCCATTTCCTCTGCAACTAACAAGTAAGAAACATTTTTTTTTTCACCAAGTATATCTTCAATTGCTAGCAAATGGCTCATTCTTGTTGGTGAGAATAAGGTCTGCAACTGGAGTTCTCACCGTTGCCTCTATTTTTTGAATCATGACATTATCATCCAATTCACGTGACTTTATATAAATAACCATTTTGGGTAATACATATTTGACAATACTAAACATTACACTGTTTGAAAATTGAAAAGAAAATTTTAACAAATTAATGATATCCTCTTATGTATCTCCCAAATACAGGGCGTAACTTGTGATTTAGAGAATCATCTATTTAAAGCTACAAAAAACCCTAGAGGTTATGTCATTCAACTCCTTCATTTTACTGAGATCTGGAGTAAAGGTGATGTGAATTTATTTAACATTATACATGTATTAAGTGACAAAGCTGGGACCTAAACCCAGTTCAGAGCAATAATTCAGTCTTCTCTGGGACATGATGTTAACCAAATTGGTGTAAGAAAGAGATGACTTTTCATTTGCATTCTGAGGTTTTAGTGTGTATGCACACGTGTGTGTGTGTGTGTGTGTGTGTGTGTGTGTGTGTGTGTGCCATCTGCATTAATTCAGGGCCATCAGCATTAATGCATTGGACGGATGCCTCTTAAGAGCTTTTCCATTGGGTTGTCTTTGTTACACTAAGATTCTAAAGACATCATGTCATTTATTTACCTTGAATTTATACTTCCCTTTTTGTCTAGCACTGTTCTTTACTAAAACTGAAATTGCCAATAAAGTTTAAAAAAAAGTGGAGATTTGTTTTTCTCCTCAAAGGCTTTTCATATACCAAGGAAAAGTCATGGCCTTTCCTTTGATTTTTTTCCTCCCATCTTCATTTCCCAAGTATGTTGACCATTGTCTCTGACCTTTGACTTTAAGAAGAATTGTCCATTGCTGGATAAGGCATAGAGCATGACTTCTTAATCATTTCTGTGTCATGGACCCTTTGGCAGTCTGGTGGAGCCTCTGGACCCTTTCTCTGAATAATATTTTTAAATACATAAAATAAAACATGCAGGATTACAAAGGAAATCAATTATATTGAAATACCATTATCAAACTATTTTTTAAATGTTCACATACACATGAGGTTAATAATTCTTATTCTAGAGTTAATGCTTAGAACAATAAATGCATGCACTATAAAAGTCAATTTTTAAATGCACCAATACTAATATATCAAGATCTCTACTTCAAAAGGAGCATATAAAGATGGCAAAGAAAAACTTCAGACTTAGGTCTATGAGGAGAGGTGGTGCAATCATTTTAGCAAGGAATGAGTTTATTAACTATTAAAGGCAGAAACCCTGGCCAAAGCCCCCTGCCACATCAATCATAAGTGGTCTGAGCCCAAGTTGAGTGGTTAACATCACCCTGAGTCCCCAGGGAGACTCCTGCCTGCCATTCTGTACTATACATTACTGAAGCATGGGGATCATTTTAACAGAAGCCAGAATCGTTATTGGAGGGATTCATCCAGGCCCTGCGACTATTATTTCTCATTCTCTTATTGCTTGCCTCATCCTTTCCCAGATTTCCCCTACTGCCCTTCTCCAGGGGATTGTCGATGTCAGGATAATTATTCTTCCGAAGGAGGGGCCGCTTGCTGGGAAGCCCCAGCAGCCTCCAGCTATCTCTGAGCACCATCACTCCCCATTTCTTAGCTCTTTGCAGAAATCTGCACAGTGGTTTGCTTCAGAGGAAGCTCTAAAGAGGCTCCCAAGAACACTTGCTTCATTGTCCTGTCTCCACTGCCACCCTCCTCCCAATACAGTCCTGAGCCAATCCCACGTTTTACTACTATTTACATCCCACAATGTTAGGTCAGCCTGAGGTCCACTTGCCAGTACCAGCTGAAGCCTGTTGGCTCTGCTCAGGTCTGAGAGCTTCTTTCAAAACCTGTGATCAATGAACCCATGTAAAGCCTCCAGGTGGACTCAACCCAGACTGAATACTGCCAGAAAGGGGGAGATGGCCACACGCTATCCACCCAGAAGAAGCATGGGTCTTTTTATTTAACTATTTTAACACAGAAAGGGAAAAGAGTCTCACCAAAGCATTCTCTCTTAACAGTATTAGTCCCAGTCACCCACCCACAGAAACAAATGGACAAAAACAACCCTCTCTGAAACAACCTCCTCCCCCTTCCCTTTTCCCTCCACCTCCCCAGCCTGTGAAAAGCAAGGACTTGGAAATGGATTGAGTGAGATGACAGATGGTGAAAGAGAGAAAGTGTGCATAGCAGCTGCTTTGTTTTCCTTTTGGGGAACCAGGAGGAGAGAGACTCATGACACAGAAGATGTTCAGGACAGGTACAGATGATATAGGCAATAATTTATAGTATCCTGCTGGGCTAAAAAGAGAGTGACTGCAAGTGGAAGGTGGGAAGAGATGAACTAGGAGACCTTCCTGAGAAAAGGAGGTGAGAATTCCAAGCTCAGTCCTTTCTTTCCCAAGTTCAAGGTGGGGGTGGAGAGATTAACATGTCAGGGGAGAGAAATGATGCTGAGGATGGGTATATCCAGCCTTTGAAGCCACAGCATCCTAGGCACTTCTGCAGGGTGACAGAGTCCTCAAAGAGTTTCTTTGGGAGCCCTAGGAGCAGGCTGGGATGCATGTCAGTATGACATTGTAACATCCGCTCGCATCAGTAGGCTCTCCTGTTGACACTTTACATCAGTCATGGGCTGAACCCATCTGTCTCACTGCCTTACTGCCCCCAGACACATTCATCTCTGACCCTCTCCATGCTTTCAACTCCCTCCTCCCCTTTTTCTCATTCTCCTTGGGCTTGCTTGAACAATTTCAATGCCCCCGTTTTTGACCTTCTCCCTGGTGGACAGATGCTCCTGAAAATGTAGTATAATTTTCCCAGAAAATACTATTCTCTGCTTGCTGTGCCTCTCTCACAACTCCTGCCCTCCAGCCTAACACTTACATTCCTTTGTTGATTTGCCTGTGCTGCCACATAAAGATAAACATAATGGCTCGGGACATCCCTCTTCACTACCCCTAACAAAAGGGGGAGGAGGGCAAAGCTTTATGCCTTTCAGTGTCTTCCAGTCATGATAGACACATTATTCTTCCAGTCTACCAGTTTCAGACAATCACATTTTCCATCAGAGCTATTCAACATCAGAGTTTATCAGCAAAAATTGATTAAGATCCTACTGTGTGCACAGAGCTGGGAATTATAAATGTTATAAGAAATGGTCCCTCATTTCCAGGAGTTTGTGGTCCAAAAGTGATCATATTGATGATGAAAATGATGACAACCCTCAAATGAGTTATGTCAGCACACAGAACAAAATAAACAATTCAACATCACTCAAAGCCATTGCTCCAGAGAACTGAGAAGCAAAGAAAGCAAAGGAGAGAGAGAGAGAGAGAGAGAGAGAGAGAGAGAGAGAGAGAGAGAGAGAGAGAGAGAGAGAGAGAGAGAGGGAGGGAGGGAGGGAGGGAGAGAGAATGGCCAAAGAAAATAAGAGTTTAGAAAATTTCAAGTCATTTTTATGGTTACAGGAAGACCAACAAACCAAAACAAAAGCTGAATCAAAAAGGAAATAGAAAGTGTATGTACCATGAGAATAAAGAATTATAAAAACAATTACGTAAAGGGAAATTATTGAAATGGTAGCTCCTCTACAAAGCTGGAAAGCAGTGGGGCCAGATAATGTTAATACTTTTTGAATCAAATGCTTCCCAGGGGCACATGAAATACTAGCAAAACACTTTACCAGCTTCCTCTCAGGTGTAAACTTGATCCTACCTTTCCTAAAGACATGTCTACTACCTAACGAAAATACTACTGACTACTCTAAATATAGACAAATTATTTGTCTATATATGTTATAAAAAGCATGAAAATTTGTATTATTAAAAGCAAAATTTATAAAATACTAAATATATAATGTATATATACATATATACATATACACATACACACATAGATACAGATGTAGATGTAGATGTAGATATAGATATAGATATGGCCTGAGGAATAGAATATTCCTCCAAATTCCTAGGAGTATAAAGAATAGTTTATTATTAATTCAGTGATTGTTGAAGGATTCACCCAAAAGTATTGTCATATTTATACTGAACTTGAGGTTAGCAAAAGTTTACACTAAACCTTAATGTTTATTCCAAAGCCTCTGAAAGAATTCTGCACTCATGGCTTATTTGTGTTCTATAAATTTGTAAAGTGTCTCCAAGTTATATAAGGACACTTGAGGATTTGATGGCCACCAAGAAAACGGTTCTGTATTTAAAACATGCCACCAATATAATAATGTCAAAAACTATTGACATGAAATGTGGAACATTTCAGGAAGATATTTAAATTCATTATATGTATGTATAGCATCAAGTCCATTTTTACCCTCTCCTAAATTGAAATAAGCTTGATTTCCAAATTAAAGAGAATTTAAAAAAATTTTTTAATCGCTCAGTGTACACAAATAACATCAAGCTATGTGACTCCATCAACATACACATTAAATGTCTTCATCTTGAAAAATATTTGTTCAGTGATATCTAAATGATACTTTTAGATAATAAACACAAAAGTTTTAACATGTGACAAAGAAAGATAAAACGTGATATTTTGAGTTTGGATCTGAAAGTCAAATTGAACCACTAGGTGAAAGAGATACTTACAAATTCCTTTGTCTCCGCTAGTCAAGACATATTGCACAGAAAGTTATCAAGGATAAAGCTGTGACAGTGTATGTCAAGCAACTTACCAGCATCCTAAGCTTACTTGGAAAAATAATAGTAGGATAGCTATTTGTCTCAAGACCATTCCTATCTGGAGTCTTTCTAAAAAGATAAGAATATTACGAAAAAATGATAACATGTACATGCATATATTACACTTAAATTTTGCTTTTGTCACAAAAATCTAAAGGGTGGGTAATGCAAATATTAATAGCCCTTCTTGACTCCCTGTCCAGCATTTTTCTAATATATGACATAGCCCTTCACAGTGTAACTGATATTTCCCAAAACCTCCAGAGTTGTTGATAGTAGAAAGCTGAGGACTACAGCTACTAGGAGCCCCTAATTCTGCAAAAGACTCCAAGTTCATCTTCCCTGTCAGAGTACAAGACTTTGATATTTCTGGATATAGGCTAGTGCACTGATCTCTGTTAATTTCTTGTCACTGCTTACATTTCATTTCCCTCCTGCGAAGTTTTTCACCTTAATATTCTATGCTCAGAAATAAGTAGCATGGTCTTATGTATTTCTGGTCAGACTTTTGGCCTAGACTGACATCTCCCTTCTATTATCCATCTAAAATGTGCCCATCTAAACCATTCATCTCAAACAGTCTTCTGACCAGGAACTCTCTTCCTTATAACAATACAATGATCTTTGACCTCTAGCTCTAGATTTCCCCTCATTTGGACCTACTCTAACCAACCTCCCTTCTTTCTCCATCAACAACCTACACACCCTTATCATCAATTCATTCTTTGTCTTCCTCACCTCTGCACTCTCCAACTAACCTTTTCACAGGTTAACTCTTACTTCTGATTAGCTACCTTTCTTTTCTTTATGGTAAACTTAATAGATTACTTTCTTTAAAACATGAAATTGTGTAAGATACTCAAGCCTATCTTGGCATCATTTGCATAACTAATCATCCCATCTGTAATTCTGTACCTTCACTTAGATTAGAAAATGAAGTTGACTTAGCTGTGGTTAGCAATTTGTTTCTTTGAGAGATCAGTCAATATAATAATAATAATGAATTTTCATGCAAAGCACTTGACATACAGCATCTCATTTGCTCCTTACAACAACCCTGGGAAGTAGGTGCTACCATGTGAGGTAGTATTATATACATTTTATAGATGGGGAAACTGGGTGTCAGAAGTTCATTACTGCCATTCTACAAATTAAAAAATGGATTATATATTTTAATATTTATTTAAATTAACTATATGTTTGCTATATGTGCACATATTTATTTTTTTCTGTCCTGTCTTCCATTTAAAAAAAAATCAATATGTTGAGAGAAAATATTATGTCTTCTTAAAACTCTGTAAGATGGTCATTGAACTTGGTATGGAGCCATATAAACCATGTAGGCTCAACATGCCAGTAATCATAATGATGAGGTGAGACATAGTAAGTGATTTTTTTTAGACTTATTTTGGTGAAGTCCAAAGAAAGCTGAAGGGACAAACCAGTTTTTGCTTTAACAAAACCAATGTACCCTGATCTCGAAATGCCCATGCAATATTTCAAAGGCATAATGGATATCACAGGGATGCTCCTTATTTCTCCAAGAAAACTGAAAAGCCTTTAGGGATGTGGATAGCAGATGTGTAGTCCTGACAACAGAGACTGTGTTGTAATTCTGGATTAAATGTTCATTTAGGGAAAATACCATAGATGAGCTCCATCCTCATGATTTACCACTAATGCTTTCCAGATCCACAGAAGTCCTCTTACTTTGTTTTGCACTACCAGCTTCAAGGAAACTGAAGACTAGGAGCAACTCAGGGAGCAATAGAGAGAGCATTGACACTCACAGATGTGAATTCTGACCAGATGACCATGGTATTTTCTCCAGCTGGAATGGTCAAAAAGCCCTGTCAATGTTACATGTATTTATTTGTCCCACATAAACTTATTTTATCTACCCTCTAAAAAAATGTCTTCAGTATAGTAGAACAGGGGAAAATACTATCCCATGTTGAGACAATAGCAAGATAGAAGAAATTGTTTCTATGGGCCAAGGCAAGGGCTTGGACATCAGGGGTGAACCACTTAATTTGTCTAAATTTCATTTGCCTCCAAAAAAAGGAGAGGAGGAGAAGGAAGAGGAGGAGGGAAGAAAAGGAAGAAGAGGAGGGGGAGGAAGAGGTGACAGAATAATATGGGGTATGAGGAGGGGAGAAGAAGAAGAGGGGGAGGAGGCAGGGAGAGAAAGGAAGGACAGGTGAGGGAGAGGAGAAGAGATGAAGAAGAAGAAGAAGAAGAAGAAGAAGAAGAAGAAGAAGAAGAAGAAGAAGAAGAAGAAGAAGAAGAATGACCAGGAGGACGAGGAGGATGAGGAGGACGAGGAGGAGCGCGGCACATTTTACAGGATTATAATGACAAATGAATAATAAAAGTTGCTTCTAAATCATTTGCAAATACAAAAGGTTGATGTGACGTGACAAATGTCATTATATGAGACCTAAATGTTTTCAGGACATTGAGAATTCTTCAGCAATGTACTTGAGGTTTCCCAAATGATCAAGCAACCCATTCTATAGTGCAAAGTCACATCATTTAAAGGGGTCTTAGAGATACAATTGCCCTTCCTTTAAAGATAATGAAACCGAGACTCAGAGTGGTAAAGTTATTTGCCCTAGGTCCCACTGTCATACTGGTCTAACTAAGACTAGAAACTGGATCTCCTGACTCCTTGTCCATCCGATATTTCTCCCCACACCAGAAGAACATGGTTTCTTAATGATTTTCTACCTATATGTCTTATGGACTAATTTGGTAATTTGCCTATTAACTGCTCAGAATAATGTTTTTAAATGCACATAATAAGATACATAGGACTACCAAAGAATGCAATTATATTGAACTGCAGTTAAATACAGTTTAATAATTCTTGAACCAAAGCATGTGTTACAAATACAGTTGATTTAGCCTCTCATTTTACCTGAATCCACACTAATGTTTCAAGTCTGTTGCAAGACTCAAACTGAAGGTCTTTTGAATTAACAGAAGCCATCTTAGCACTTTTTATGGCAATATGAATGTTTCTAGGTTCTAGTCATAGGAAGGGAATGCAAGGAAGCACAGACAAGGCCTGTAATACATTATTCCAATTCAAGTATAAATATATAGAGACTAGACTCAAAGTCTCCTATTGTATACTCATCCAAATAATAATTTACTTGTACCCATTATTATTTACTGTGTGCCAGATATTGTCCTAAGTGCTGAGATACAAAGACTACAATGAAGGAATTCCTGCCCTCAAGAACCTTACATTCTTTTTTGTGTTTTGCATTTTTTATTTTTAAAATGTAGTTCATTCTTAATTTATAGAATAAAACAAGCATTTCCATAACATGGTAGAATTAAAAAAAAAATGAACACAAAACTGCAAATCTATTATGTGCAATTTGCTATTACTTTTAAATACATAATAAAATTATTATGTAAATATTCTTTCCTTTCTTTTCTTCCTTCCTCTTATCCTAGAGATGGCTACCATTAGACACATTAGTATGTATGTCTATATACACATATATATGAAGATAGTGTCTTCATATAACATTTGTAGTTAATTTGGAAATTTTTCTTCCTTTTATTCTGCT
>CM053580.1:436803009-436855624 GCA_028627135.1 Pseudochirops cupreus | reverse complement strand
GACTCCAGGGCCAGTCCTCTGTTCACTGCACCACCTAGCTGCCCCAATTTGGAAATTTTTCAATGAGATATTTCACATTACCTTCTATTTTTTCATTTTTTTGGATCTGTTTAATAGTATCTTGATTTCTCATAAAGTCATTTGCTTCTATTTGCTCCACTCTGATTCTGAAGGAATTATTCTCTTCAGAGAGCTTTTGATATTCTTTTTCCATCTGGCAAATTCAACTTTTTAAGGCATTCTTCTCATTGACTTTTTGGGCCTCTTTTGCCATTTGAGTTAATCTATTTTTTAAGGTGTTGTTTTCTTCAGTCAGGTTGTTGACTCTCTTTTCATGATTTTCTTGCATCATTCTCATTTCTCTTCCCAAGTTTTCCTCCACTTCTCTTATTTGAGTTTCAAAATCCTTCTTAAGCTCTTCTATGGTATGTAATCAGTTTACATTTTTCTTGGAAGCTTTTGGTATGGGAGTTCTGACTGTGTTGTCTTCCTCCCGTTCCATGCTTTGATCCTTTTTGTCCCTAAAAAAGGTATCTAAAGGTGGATGGCTGAGCTTGGTTTGCTTCCTCTGCCTGCTCATGTTGCCAGTCAATTAACTTGATTTTTAAGGCACAGTAGGTCTCTGCTTCCTGGGGGGAAAGCTTTGTCCCAAATCGCTGGGGTTTTTGCAGCTGCCGGAGATGTTAGGAGGCTGCCGCCTCTGCAACCCCCACCAGCTTTGGCTTGCTGGTCACACACCTCAGGGCCACTACCCAAGACCACAATCCCAATCCATGCTGCTTAAGGCAAGAGCACTTAGCCTCTGAATGATCCCTTGGCCCCCCTGAAATCTGCAGGCCACAAACTCTGAAGCAGCCATGTGGAGTTGGCTGCAGGGCTGCCACTTTCTTGCCCTGGAGGCCAGCAGCGAGACCCACTTGTGTCCCCCAAATTTAGCCGAGTTCCAGTGACCTTTCACTTTGTCCTTGATTCTTATTGGTTGATAATTCTGGAAACTGCCACAGTTGCTGGTGATTCACTCTCCTGATAGCTCTAGTTGCAGCTTGTCCTGACTGCCCTGGGGCTAAGCCATGGTTTTAGGCCCAGCTGGTATCGGCTTTTGTTTCATCCACCTGCGAGGCTACCTTCAGTGGGATATGTGTTTTCTGTAATTTTGTGGTTTCTGGAGCTCTAAAATTTGTTTAGTCATATTTTAAAGGTATTTGAGGTGGTTATGGGGGGAGCTGCGGAGTTCTCCTGCCTCTACGCCACCATCTTGACTCCACACAATTTGGAAATTTTTAATAGTCAAAATGGCTTATCTGCTCAAAGTTATTCTTAAAAAATACTGCTGTTACCATGTGGAACATTCTCTTGGTTCTGCTCATTTCATTCTTTGTTAATTCATGCAAGTCTTTCCCTGGCTTTTCTAAGATCATGAAGTTCATAATTTCTTACAGTACAATAGTATTCTATAACAATCATTGTAATGAATAATACAGTATGTAACATACTTCATAATTGTATTAAGACTACATATAAAACAAATGAGTCAGTTTTAGGAGGGAGGCTTCTAGAAAAAGCTATGTAGAAATGGTTCTTGAACTTAATTTTGAAGGAAATCAAGTATAATGAAAAGTAGGTTTAAAAATAGAAAGCATTCAAGGCATCGGGGATAGCCAGTAACAAGGCATGGAGACTGGAGATGAAGCCCAATGTATGAAAAAAAAAAACAAAAAAAAAAAGGAGAGGTCCAATGTGACAGAACTTAGAAAGTATGAGGAAGGAAAATGTATAGGAGAATGAAAAGCTAGAAATTTCTTTAATAGTTTACTCTGTGGAGACAAATGGTGTGGGGGTGAGGGCGCAATCACATTCCTGCTTCTTTTCAGAGAAAGTACCAAATTCCCTCACCTATAGGTAAAACTATGGCAGCTCAGCTTCCAGGCAACAGATCAGAAAAAAATAAATCCAGTCTCTCTACATGAAGCTCCAATTTGTTTTGCTATTAGACAGCCACTGTGGTTCCCAAACCTTTATTGTTTATGAGGTGAAAAGAATACTGGGTTTGAAGTTTAGAGGTCTATCAAATCCCAATCCTTCTATTTGTTCCATATGTGTCCTTGGTTCAAAAACTTAAACTTCCTTAGCCTCAGTTTGCCTATCTATAACAGAAAGGATTTAGAGAAGAGATTATCTCAAAGATTCTTCTAGCTTTAAATCTTGCCATAAAAAAAAAAACTAACTAAATTTGATGTATTTGAAATTATGTGATTACAGTTCCTTAAGTATTTACAAATGCTACTTGAAAAAATAGGAATACATTTTAAATGAAACTTTAATCATTTTTAAAAATTTGTTACTGTTTCATTTGTTCTGTGAAAATAACTATAATATCAATTTCTCATAAACTTTTTATTTATCCTAACTTATTTTGCTTTCATAGGTCTTTGATTTTAAAAATAAGAGCTTAAATGAAACCATTTCTTAGAATATTTATGAAATTCACGATTTTGAGAGTAGACATTGGCATTTTGTAATATCTTAGGCAAAATATATGAATTCTTCGTATTTTCTATTCTTGAAATAAAGTAGTTAGAATGGGTTGTTTTACTCTACATAAAACTTATAGTACCAAAGGACACCAAAGTTTCTAAAGAGAATAGCATGCAAATAGGAAGATGCCTTCTGAATTCTGTATTCTGAAAATCAGATTTTTCTGTGAAAAGCAAAACTGCCTCTGAAATATTTAAATAGGATGGTGCTTTTAAAAAACTTAAGTGAGCATAAGAAGTAAAATGAACAAAAATTTCTTAGACATCAAAAAAATGTATTTTGGTGGTAAATGGAAGCCATTTAACCCCACATTCCATATTGTATTTTGAAAGAGACAACAAAATGTCAATAGTCAATGAGGCTGTCCCCCATATTTAATTTGTCTTTGTCAGTTGTATTGCCTGTTAAAGATGGCCTTGTGCTTCCTGACACATTTTCAAATGATTGATTGCCCATGAAATGTTGCTATTTTCCAAGGAAATATTGCTATTTTCATCGAGTTCTCCATCAATTTCATCATCTTTGCTGTCTCTGTTGTAGCCCTATCTTTCCTCTCCTTTGAAGTCACCAAGTCTGCCTCATATGAAAAAAAGACACTTTTTAGTCACTATAAAATGACTTCAATGGAAACAAAGCAAATGTCAAATACAAAACGATTACCTATAAATCTATTCTATACTCAGAACTATTCTTCTTTCATAAAAACCCTCCAAGCAACCTGTTTCCCACTATTTTCTACATATTCAAGACTGATTTGTACTGTGTGTTCAGTGTCATTACCCCCATCTCATTTCACAGTAAACCTGTGTCTCCATGGCAGAAAGCAAATGGTCTGACAGCAAATAAATGATTTCCTGAAGTTGACGGTAAGTGTCTTCATATAGAACCAGAGTCCCTATTTATATCTACATTGTCTTTAAAATGTTCAGTTTTTAAAATTTTCATTTATGAAATAATGTAAGCATTTCTATAACATAGAAAAATGATAAAAAAAAAGATGATTGCATATAGGAATGTAAGTTATCAATGGTCCATCTATAAGCTAGTTTTTAATGAGAATTTTCCAAATTAGCTTATGAATTGATCATTGATTACTTGGGTTTTTAATTCACCTCATTTTTATCATACTCTGTTTTTAGCAACTAATAAATAACTATTAAAATGCATACTCAGTAAGTCACAGATTCATGATATTATCACCTAAACATTTTACCTAGATTTTTGAAAATGCCCATATATACTTACTTTAATGAAATTGTGACTTAATTCCCTCTACCAAGACACATCACCACTTTTCTCTTTCTTAGGAAAAGGTCTAGTTAGCTACTGCGACATTAAAGTTTCATCACCTAGTAGCCAACTCTCTGATAATGAAAGTCTTTAATGCTATCTTTGATGCTATCAGATAATATACACATGATCTGTTTCTAGGTCTATATGTGAAGTCTTTTCATTTCCTAAAAACTCCAATTCAATAGACACCAGTAGATCTTTATTGCCTCCAGAATCAAATATAAACACTTCCAGCTTTTAAAGCCCTTGATAACCTGGCTCCTTTACCTTTCTAGTCTTCTTACAACTTATTGCTCCTCCACATATTCTAAGGTGCAATAACAAAGCCCTACTTTGTGTTCTTCTCACACAAAACTCCGTGCTACTACCCTGAGCATTTTCATTGACTATCTACCATGCCTGGTATGTATTCCCTCCTCAACTTCACCTCTGGCTTCCCTGGATTCCTTCATGTGTCAGATAAAGTCCCACATTTTGAAGTAAATCTTTACATATTTTTTAATTTGGAATTTTTTTTCTTTGAGTAACAAATTCTTTCCCTCTTTCCAATCCCTCCATCACCCACTAAGAAGGCAGGTGATATGATATTAATTTTACCTGTGAAATAATGTAAAACATATTTCCATATTACCATGTTTAAAAAAGCAAGAAAAATAAGTTGTCAGACAATTATACTTCAATTTGAACTTAGCATTCATTGAGCTGCCCATCAGTTTCATTGCCTTTGCTGCCTCCACTGTAGCCCTAGCTTTCTTTCCTTTGAAGTCATCGGATCTGCTTTGTGCGAAAAAAGTCACTATAAAATGATTTCAATGTAAACAAAGCAAATGTCAAACATGAAATGATGACCTATAAATCTATTCCATGCTCAGAACTATTATTCTTTCACAAAAACCTTCCAAGCAACCTGGTTCCCACTATTTACCTTCTTTGGACTTTATTAGAATTTTTCGTCAAGGAGTCCCTCAGGACTGTTTTGATCATTGTCTTGATCAGAGTGGCTAAGTCTTTCACAGTTGACTACCATTACAATGATGCTGTTACTGTGTACAATGATGTCTTGGTTCTGGTTCTGTCCACTTCGTATCAGTTCATATAGGTCTTCCCAGGTTTTTTTTTTTCTGAAAACATTTCTCTCATAACTTCTTATAAAACAATAGTACTCCATCACAATCACATACCACAGCTTTTCAGCCTTTCCCAATTGATTGGCATCCTCTCAGTTTCTAGCTTTCTCCTACGACAAAAAGTTGCTCTAAATATTATGTACATTTAGGTGTTTTTTTTTTTTCTTTCTTTGATCTCTTTGGGATATAGAGCTAGTAGTTATACTACTGGTCTGTATCCCACTGTGATCAAATAAGGATATGCACAGTTTTATAGCTCTTTGGGATAATTGTTTTCTCCAGAATGGTTGGACCAGTTCACAACTTCACCCACAATTCATTAGTGTACCTATTTTTGCAATACCCTCTGGAATTTGTCATTTCTGATAGGTGTGAGGTGGTATCTCAAAGTTGTTTTAATTTTCATTTCTCTAATCAATAGTGTTTTAGAACATTTGTTTCATGCCACTATAGATAGATTTGATTTCTTCTTCTGGAAACTTCATGTTCTTATCCTCTAACCATTTATCATTTGGAGAATAGCTCTTATTTTGAAAAATTTGACTTAGTTTCCTATGTATTTGAGAAATGAGCATTTATTAGAGAAGCTGGCTATAAAATGATATTACTTCATTATCTATAGTACCTTTTTTCAAAATGTGTTTTTCCCATTTATCTCATTTAATTACATCTATTTTCGCCTTTGCTTCATCTGAGATCATAGTTGCCACCCCTGCCTTTTCTACTTCAACTGAAGTATAATTGGATTTTGTTTTATTTTCTCTTGATGTATTATGGAATTATTAGTTTCTACTTAACCAATTTTGTTTTTTCAAGGAATTATTTTCTTCAGTAAGCTTTTGTACCTTTTTTGGTATCTTTTTAAAAATTTCAAATCTTAATTTTAAGGAATTCTTTTCTCCACACAATTTTTGTATCTCCTCTTCCATTTGTCTTATTCTGCTTTTTTAAAATATATATTTTATGTAACCTATTCTGCTTTTTCTAAAGGTCTTCTTTTCTTCAGTATTTTTTGTGCTTTTACCAAATTTATATCTCTATTCATAATTTTCTTGCATCACTCTCTTTTTTTCCCCAATTTTTTCTCTGCTACTCTTATTTCTTTCCTTAACTTTTCTAAGAATTCTTGCTTGGCTTGTGTATAATTAGGATTTTTTTTCAGGCTTTGTTTTTTAGCTGTTTTAACATTATCATATTCTGAATTTATGTCTTGTTTTCCTGGACATCATAGTAGATTTTTATGGTCAACTTCTTTTTTTGTTGTTGCTCTTTCTTCATTTTTCTGGTCTATTTTTTTTTAACTTTGAAGTTTTTATTATGTTGGATTCTGCTCAGTGGGAGTGGTGAGGCATTGTCCCAAGCTTTAGATTTTTCTGGGTGACCATTTTCAAAACTAGTTCTGGCAGGTTTGCAACTTTTTGATGCTTCCAAGGTGGAATGGTCTGAGAAGAGTTCTGCTCTCTGCTTTCCTTTTCTGAACTCTAGTATTTATTGAGGAATGGCCCCTGATCTCCTGTAACTACAAATATTAGCACTCTTCAGGGCCCTGTAACTAGTACAAAACCCCCTTCTCCTTTCCTGAGCAATGACAAGGAGATCTTCTGTTCATTGGAATTATTACCAGGGTCCTTACTTTGCTATGACAGCAAGTGCCAGTGCTTATCTCCACTCTGGAACTGAGACTGAAACTGTATATGGGCAATGAAACAGGGGGCTAATGTCAGTATCGCCTGTAATTTCTTTCTAGTCAGTTGTCCAATGTCCTTACCATCTCTGGGCTGAGAGCTGCCAAGATACTGCTGCTATTGTTTTGGCTACCTCCAAGGTTCAGTGCTGCTCTGCTTTAAGTCAGTCCCCACCTCGGTGTCATAGACCTCTCCTGCTGATGCCCTAAGTTATCTTGGGCTAAAAAAAATATCTCACTGTGACCTTTTGTTGACTCTGTTGCTCTTGAATTTCATTTGAGATAATATTTTAAATTTGTTTGGAAGGGAATTTTGGCAGTTTTCTTGGGTTGTTGTCTCTACTCTGCTCTGTCCCACCCAGAAAACCTTTACCAGTCCTCCTTCATTTTCTGTTTTCCAAATTAGGCTCTAGGATCAAACTTTGAGAGAAGTTGATATAAATATAATTGAAAAACTTGGAATTGTTGCATAATAAATTAGAAAGTTATCTAGATAATCTAAATAACTAAATTATTCATTTTATGAAAAATTCTTATGGACAGCAAAAGAAACATCATGGCACAGTAGAAATAAGAGTAACTTTTGAATCTGAGACCCTGGATTTTAATCCCACCTCTGAAATTTACTACCTTGGCCTAGTCACTTATTTGCCCTGGGCCTCAGTTTCCTCATCTATATAATGAAAAACATTGTACTGAATGTTTCTGAGGTCCTTTTCATTTATATCTTTGATTTATTGATGATTTTTGTATGTATGATTCTGTGATTGTACACATTTTATTTATACACACACACACACGTATATGATTTTCCTGAGAGCTGAATCCAACTATCACAAATGCCAGAGAATTGATTACTACACAATCATGATGGGAAGATGGTTAAAAAAAAAAGTACAGATGACTAGGCCATTGTCTGTTTTGCCAAGTTTTATGGAAAATATTTGAGTTTCACCTTAATATCCCAGACAATCCTTAGGGGACAATAAACTATTCTCAACTAGCCACCATCGACTAGCTTTGGGTTTATGAGTCTGGCTTGGTTGATTATTCTTAACTTCTGTGATATTTTGAATGCTGTTTTCTAGAGAATTGGATCATTGATCTAAAAACAAGCAATGGCAATATCTCTCTGAGTCTGTGTGCCGTGATAGCTGCTGCTACTTGAGTTGTTTGTATGAAGAAAGGCAAAAGAGCTAATCCAGATTAAGACCATTATATGAACACTTTTCAACTAAGAAGACTGAGTAAAGTTTTATCCCATCTAGATTTTCTACAAACCTTATTTTACTGTCATTCATTTCAGATCAAATCATCTCATTTTCTTAGTAGGTCATATATTTGGAGCTGTGATTAGGTCTGCAATAGTATGGTGGTGATATTGAGCTTAACAGGATGGTGTGACTTCATCAGAATACTTTCTAGGGTCAGGACAATTCTAGAATCACTTTAGACAGAAATGTAAAAGAATAAATAATTATCCAAGACAATCGAGACAGAAATACACTTGGGTAAAGGAATACTGAATATTTCTTTTCTCATCACACTGACATCTTACAGATAACATTGATTAAGTCAAATATGAATGTCAATTAGTAGAGTTCTCAGAACTTCATCTGCCTCTGTGTAACTCTGGAGTAGATGAACTTTTATGTATCTGAATTTGATTCTATTCATCATCTCATTTTAGAAATAAAATATGTTATTTGAAAACCATGCAGAGTTCCAGAAATGAGTATGACCCAAGCATGAAGAAAAGGGTACATAATAATGTTTGAAATCTAATATGGTCATTCAGGTACCATAGTGTCTGATGGTGTTATTTAGGGAAAGTCATTTAATAATTTGGAGCATCAGCTTCCTCATCTGTAAAAAGGGATTATATTTGACTACGTAGAGGAACTATAAAAAAACAGATGAAACTTGAGTAGTATTCTGAATGTCTAAGAACCATAGCTATTACCTTAAAAATTCTAAGTAAGCAATATTTCATAATGGGTCCTTGTATTCTGCCACCAACCACTAATCTCAGCAAGTAACTCCAAATGGACAATTTTAGTAGATCTAAGAGAACATAGAAACAACAATATTCATGAATCAATTTTTAAAATAAAATTTCATTGTCTTTTGTTTTTATATCACTTATATGTTCTACTATATCTCTCCCTTGACTGCCTCTCAAAGAACCATCTCTTAATGTGAGAATTTTTTTAATCAAGGAAAAAAAAACTCAGCAAAACTAACCAATATATCAAAAAGCTTATATTATTGGTAGTGATCCACAATCATAAGCCTCCACCTATGCAAAGTGGATGGTGATGTCTTCTCATATCTCTTGGGTGAAGTCAGGTTGAATCATTATAGTTTTTCAAGGTTCAGTTTCTGCTGCACAACTAGCAAGTGTCTAAGGCTAGATTTCAACTCCGATCTTCTTAACTCCAATCCCAGTATTCCACTGTCTCTCCTGGTGCTAAGTGGTCTTCCCTCATTTTCATCATTATTATCATCATCAATCATCTGTTGTTTTGTTCTTCTTTCTATTTATATTCTTGTATTCATTGTGCATGTTATTTTACTGGTTATGCTTATTTTATTATTCGTCATTTCAGATATGTCGTTGTATGCATCTTCTTATTCATTTTATCCATTGTTTCTTACAGCACAGTAACATTTCATTACGTATGTGTACCACAATGTGTTTAGCAATTCCCCAGTTAATATCCTGTTTTCAGTTCTTTGCTACCACAAAAAGGTGCTACTGTAATAGTTGGTACACATGAACTCTTTCCTTTTAGCCCTCTTGTTTAATATGCCTAGCAATATGATCTCTGGAGCAAAGTATATAGATACATTAGGTTGTTTCTTTCAATAATCCTAAATTACTTTTCAAAACTGATAGACCAATTCAAAGCTCCCTCAACAATGCCTAATTTTCTACAACACATTAACAGTGACCATTCTCATATGTTGTCATCTTTGCCAATTTGCTGGATTTATTTATGGATTATTTTTTATTTCCATTTCTCATTATAAAAGAGTAGGAACATTTTTTCCATTGAGTTGTCAATAGTTTGGGATTCTTCTTTTGAGAACTATTTTTTTTTTGCTTTGGGAACTTAACTTTTAAGGAATAGCATTAAATTATATCTTTCTAATAGCTGTCTAGATAGATTTATTACATCAGAGATATTTGGTACTAATTTTTACCAATTGATTCCTTTATATTCTAGTTACGGTAATTCTATTTCTATAAATGTTTTCCAATTTCATGTCATCAAAATTATTTGTTTTTTTCATTTATATTCACCTCTACCCCTTGTTTATTTAAGAATTCAGTCGCTTAAGAATAATTGTGAAAGTAATGTTATCAGCTCTTCTAACTTTTTATCTTATGATTTTTAATATTCTAATGATGCATCTATTTTAAATTCATTTAGGGATATGGCATAAAATGGTCTAATTTCTTCCACACTGCTTTCCAATTTTCCAAGGCATTCTTAGCCAATGGAGAACTCTGTTAGGGGAATCTATCATTTTGAATATATATTTAAAAAGTGGCATAATGAATTCAATTATATATTACTCCTCATTGACTATCCTGTATTCTTGATCAAATTTTCTTTTTTTAACCAGTGGCAAATGATTTTGAACTATTATGATTTCATGATTTAGATTGAGGTAAGTGAATGGTACTGACCTTCCTTCTTACTAAGATTCACTATTTCCTTTTATATCCTAGATCTTTTTCTCACTCAAACCTGTTTTTATTATTATTTTGTTTAAGTTTCTAAACTAACACTCTGATATTTGAATTGGTATAACACTACATATTATCTTTGGTAGTATTGTCAGTTTTATTATATTGGCATAAAAAATCATGAGCACCAAATAATCTCCCACTTACTTGACTTTTTTCGTTTTAAGTAATATTTTATAACTAGATATTGAATAGTAATCAGTCAATCCAGGAAAAAAATTAATTAAGTGTTTAATATGTATAAGACATGAAATAAGGAGAAGCAAAAAGATCCCATGCTCTCAAGGAGCTTCTAATGATGGAGACAAGATGCAAATAATTAGGTATATGTAAAATACATGGAGTAATTAGAAAGTAACCTTTGAAGGGGTAGGCGTAAGCATCTGCAAGGACCAGTAAATAAAGTATTTTTTTACATAGTAAGCATAATCACTAATATTTATATAGCACTTATATATACTAGGAAATCTCCCAAGTACTTTACAATTATTATCTCATTTAATACTTCCAACAACCATTGAAAGTAAATGTCATTACTATCTTCATTTTTCAGTTGAGGAAACTAAGACAAACCATGTTTAAATGACTTGTCCAAGGTAACTAGTAAATGGTAGGGCAGAGCCAAGATGGAGGAGTAAAAGCACCAACTTGGAATGGGCTCTAGCTTCAACCATCTCAAATACCTGTAAAAAAGTGACTGTAAACAAATTTTAAAGGTACAGAACCCACAAAGAGAGGGAAACAAATCTCCTGCTGAAGGCAGCCTGGCAGGCCAACAGGAAAGATCTATTGCAGTGGGCTGGGAGCTGGGTGCACTCCCCAGTGAGCCATGGTTCCAGCCCCAGGGTGGCCCTGACCAGCTCCCAGACTGGCCAGGGCAGACTTCAGGAGAGTGAATCACCAGCACCTGTGGCAGCTTCCAGACTTCTCAAAACATAAATGCCAAAGAGAAAATTAAAAAGTCACTAAGAAGCTCTGTTGTAAGGCTGAAGGAACAGTACAGTTGGGCCTCTGACCCCAGGATGAGAAGTGGCGGGATGCACAGCAGTGCCACATGGTTGCCTTCAGAGCACCTGACCTGAAGTTCCTAGAGAGACCAAGAGACCATTCAGAGGGTAATTGCCCTTGCTTTGACCTGCCTGGATCTGAATCATGTTCTTAGGTGGTGGTCCTGGAGTGTGTGGGCAGTGAGCTAGAGCATGTGGGGGCTGTATAGAGGGTGTCCAACTAACAGCTCCTGCTGCTGCTAAAACCCCAGCAATTTGGGACAAAGCTCTCTCCATTCTGTAAGCAGAGTTCTACCATGGCAAAGTAAGAGAAGTAGAGGAAAAACTGGAAAAAGAATTGAGAATGATGCAAAAAAATCATTAAAAGCTAGTCAACAGCCTGCTAAAGGAGACCAAAAAAAATTTTGAAGAAAATAACACCTTAAAAAACAGACTAGCTCAAATGGCAAAAGAGGCCCAAGAGGCCCAAAAAGCCAATAAGGAGAAGAATGTCTTAACAAGCCAAATTTGCCAGATGTTAAAGGAATTTCAAAAACTCACTGAAGAGAATAATTCCTTCAAAATTAGATTGAAGCAATTAGAAGCTAATGACTTTATGAGAAATCAAGATACAATAAAACAGATCTAAATAAAACTACTGACCTGGAAAATAGATCCAGGAGAGATAATTTAAAAATTATTGGACTACTCAAAAGCCATGATCAAAAAAGAACCTAGAAATCATCTTTCAAGATATTCTGGAGGAAAATTGTCCTGATATTCTAGAACCAGAGGGAAAAACAGAAATTGAAAGCATTCACTGATCACCTCTTGAAAAAGATCCCCAAAAGAAAACTCCTGGGAATATCATAGCCAAATTCCAGAATTACCAGGTCAAAGAGAAAATATTACAAGCAGCCAGGAAGGAAAAATTTTACTATTGTGGAAACACAGTCAAGTTACCACAAGATCTAGCAGCTTCTACATCAAGGCATTGGAGGGCTTGGAATATGACATTCTGGAGGTCAAAAGAGCTAGGATTAAAACCAAGAATCACGTACCCAGCAAAACTGAGTATAATGCTTCAAGGGAAAATATGGTCAATCCATGAAATAGAAGACTTTCAGGCATTCTTGATGAAAAAACCAGAGCTGAACAGAAAATTTGACTTTCAAATACAAGAAGCAAGACAAGCATGAGAAGGTAAACAGGAAAAAGGAATCATAAGGAACTTATTAAAGTTGAACTATTTACATTCCTAAAAGGAAAAACAATAATTATAACTCATGAGACTTTTCTCAATATGAGGATAGTTGAAGAGAATATATATGTATATATGTATACATACATACATATATATGTAAAGGAGGGTGTATGTGTGTATAAATATATATATGTGTGTGTGTGTATATGTGTGTACATACATGTATACATAGACAGAGGGCACAGAATGGGTTGGATAAGAAGGGATGATATATAAAAAATAAAATTAAGAGGTGAGAGGAATGTATTGGGAGAAAGAGAAAGGGAGAGATAGATTAGGGTAAATTATCTCATATAATAGAGGCAAGAGAACACTATTCTAATGGAGGGGAAGAGCAGGAAGGTGAAAGGGAATGGGTCAACCTTACTCTCATTGTATTTGGCTTAAGGAGGGAATAACATACACGTTCAATACGGTATCTTACCCAATAGGAAAGCAGGGGGGAAGGGGATAATAGGGACAAGGTGATAGAAGGGAGAGTATATTGGGGGAGAGGGTGGTTAGAAGCAAACACTTTTTAATAGGGACAGGGTCAAAGTAGAAAATAGAATAAATGGGGGGGGCAGGATAGGATGGAGGGAAATATAGTTAGTCTTTCAAAATATAACTACTATGGAAATGTGTTGCATAACTACACATGTATAACCTATGTTGAATTGTTTGTCTTCCGGGGTGGGGGGTGGGGGTGAAGAGGGAAGAAAGAGAAAACTCTGGAATTCAAAGTTTCAAAAAACAAGTGTTAATGCATGTTACATGCAACTGGGAAATAAGATTTACAGGCACTGGTGTATAGAAGTCCATCTTGCCGTACTAGAAAGTTAGGGGGAGGATGGTGGAGGATATAAAAGAGAACAGATTGGGGGAAGGGGTATTCAATGGGCTCACTATTTTAGGGTAGGGAGTAGGGTAGAGACAGGGATAAAAATTTGTAAGTCAAAACCTTGTGGAAATGAATGTAGAAAACTAAAATTACATACATATATATATATATATATATATATATATATATATATATATATATATATATATATATGTATGTATGTATATTTTAAAAGTAACTAGCAAATATCTGAGGCTGCATTTTGATTCAAGTCTTCCTGACTCTAAGACCAGAATTCTATCCACTGCACCACCTAGTTGCCTGAGTTGTCTTTAAAGAAGGTAAGGATTCTAAGACAGGAAGGAGAGGATATAGAGAATTCCAGGCAAGGGGACATCCAGTTCAAAGGCATAAAGATGAAAGATCAAGTGTTATATATTAGAAATAGCAAACTGACCAGTATGGCTAAACTGCCCAGGGCCTTATGTGAAATAAAGTTTAAAATACCAAAAAAAGTATTTTATATTTGATCTTGGAATAGTAAGGAATAACCATGTCATCAGCAAATAGGGATAAGTTTTCTCCCCTTCAGTTTATGTATCTTTAACCTTTTAATTTCCTTCTCTTGTCTTATAAAATTGTTTGCACTGTAGAACTGTGTCAAATAGCAGCAGAGAAAAGCATCATCCTTACTCCTCTATTTAATGGGAAAAGTGTCAATGTTCCTCCTTTGTGTATTGTTCTAAATAGATGCTTTTATCATATTGAAAAAATATCCCTCTATGTCAATACTTTGTACAGTTTTTAGAATAATTTAGGATCATATTTTGTTACAAGATACTTTTTTTCCAATAGTAGCTTTTTCACAATTTATTGATATAATGATGCCTTTTCAGATGTTTTTGCTTTTAATATGATTGTGTTTATTATTTTCCCAATGTCACATCATCTTTGTACCCCTGATATAAATTAAATTTGATCATAGTGAATGATGTTCGAAATAAATTGCTTTATCTTATAGCCAGAATTTTATTTAAAATTTAATCAATATCCATGAATAATACTGGTCTATGGTTATTTTTGCTCTAGCCTTTCAAAGCTTAAATATTTAGAATATTTTTATATGAGTTTGGTAGATTGCTTTCTTCCTCAACTTTTGAGAATAATTTATTTAGTTACAAGTATTAATTGTGCTTTGAAAATGGGATACTACTTTCTTACAAATCCATTAAGGTTTATTTTCTTCAGTCCCTTTATAGCTAGTTTACTTCTTTTATGGTAATTTAATTATTAAAGACCTCTCTTTGTTATTGTGTCTGTTTGGTTACTTTGGATTTTGTACATATTTTTCTTTTTCTTTAGAATTTTCAATATTACATAGGTAGGTTCTGATAACTATTTGCATTTCTTCTGGCTTATTGTGATTTTGTCTTGTTACTTATTTTTATTTTGTCAATTTTATTAACAAATTTATTAATTTTATTTTCTTCCTCTGTTGGGCTACACGCATATTAATCGATACTGTCAGTGTTTGCACAGTACCACCTTTAAGCTTTATTTTTATTTCTATATTGCTTTTGTTTCCAATGTATCTTTTTAAAAATTGTTAAAATTTTCTCTTTTGTGCTTCTTTTAGATTACTTCATTTTTAAAATTCTTCTTTCATTCAGTTCATTGACCTTCTTTTTCTGTTTCTTAACATATTTTAGCTGTATAATTTTCCTCTGATGACTAGTTTAGATGTATTACAGAAAACTTGGTATGTTGTCTTGTCATTATCATTCATAATATAGTTGTTAGTTGTTCTTATGATTTATTTTTGATAGTCATTTGTGATTTCCTTACCAGGTTCCTTTTTTTGTTTCTGTCCTATGGTTTTGAACATCAAATAGATTATTATTATTTTTTTTAATGTTCTACATTATGGTCTACCTTAGGTGTATGTTTCTGCTTTAAAAAAAAATGTATTTGCTATTCCTCTATGCCCCAATGAATTGTCTTTTTTTTTTTAAATAAAAGTGATATGTAGAACTAAGGAGTATGTAGATTCTTTAGTGGTCCTATTTAGATGATATCATAAATCTTTCAAATATTTTAATTCTTAATTCTCTAAAAGTTTCTTCAGTTGTACATTGTCCCTATTATTTTTTCTTTCTGTTCAATTTGTCCACTTCTGAGATGTAGGCATTAAAGTTTCCTCCTAGTATCATTGTATTTATTACTTTTTGCAGGTCAATTAGTTTTTCCTTTATGAGTGCACCTGCTATATTGTTTGTTCCTTATATGTTTAATATTGATATTAGCTTTTTGACTGTGTTGCTTTTATGCACAGTGTGATTTCCTTGATTCTCTAGCAATGTTGTGGATTTTTATTTTTACTTTGATAGTACCACTGCAATTTTTTTTTTTATTTTGGCAATTAATCTGATGCATATAAACTTTGTTCCAAACTTTTGTTTTGATTCTATATGTCTTTTCCTTTTAGATGTATTTCTTGTAACTAACAAATTGTGAAATTCTGTTCCCTTATCCATTATACCACCACCCCTATTTTGTCTTATTGGATAGCTTTGTCCATTCAAATTTAAAGTAATGAGAATTAGGTTTAGGTTTCCTTCATTTTTGTCTCTAATATTATTTTTAAAGTTTTTTTTAACTTCTTCTCTCGTCAATACTTTGCTTCTATGATTAATTTTGCTTAAACCACTTTGATACAACCACAGCATTTTCACTTCCCACACTCTAATTACCACTATTATTTGTCAACAATTTTTCTAGCTACCTTTGTCTTTTTTTCCCTTTTAGATATAGGTTGCTCTTGCCCTAAACTATTCTAAACTCTATTTATATTCATCATTTCTGGAACGTAGTTTTTCTTACCACAGTCCTTTGGCTACCTCTGCCACTCAGTTGATGCCTTTTTCCCATTTCACTAACAAGTCTTGACTACGAGGTATTGTTGGCATACATGGTTTTATCACCCTCTCTTTTATATCCTGAGAGTGCCACCTACCATTTTATTATCTGACAATCACTCCTAATTCTGCCTTCTTAATGGGAGATTTCTGTTTTGAGTCCCTAAACTTAAGGAAAAAAAAATACTGATTTTCTCCTCCCTCACAGCCAGGACCTCAACCCCAGTCATTTGGGACAGGACCAGACCTTCAGATGAAATAAGAATTGACACCTAATCTGTACCATGCAGCTGGTATGACTGGCTATGTGCATCAGTTACAATAATGAAAAAGAATTGTTATTTCCTTAGAACTCAGAAGCTCAAGGAGGTGCTCCAGAATCTATTTATTATCCTTAAACTCCCTGGTATATTCTCAACTTCTTGTGGCTGTTCTGACCTAGAGAATATTTATGTTTAGATTTTAGATATCTAAATAGCTAAATAGTACTCCACAAACAACTTCAAAGAACACACCATCATCATTCTTGAATTTTTCTGGTCTAGGACTACTTAATAACAGTCTCTCTATAGCAATGACTTCTCCAGTGTTCTTAAGACTAGGTTCATTAAATTCTTCAGAATCATTCAGGAAGGAAATTCTCTTTCCTACTAGGACATTATTACTATCATGGACCTTGTCAAGGTACCAATTACAAAAGTGATATAGATGAAGAAATTTTCAAGGCCAGAGACTATCTTCTCACCTTAGTTTCCTTTGTTCAGCAAGTTCTTTGCACCCCCCAACCCTCTGCTTGCACACACAAACACAAAAACACACACAGACCCCCTGAGAGCCCATCCTTTCATAGAAACAGAATTTAATTTCCCTACCATATGAAAAATTGAAATACTTAAGTAATAATATCCAGCAGCAGCATCTGCCATTTGATAATGCACAGAAACCGGGCAATTATGTTTCGCCTCGGGTGGCTAATGAGGCCCATTTCAAATTTCAGGCATTATCTAATAATAACCCTTCCTGCATCTGAGTGTGTTATTATAATTATTAACCATAAAGAAACTAGGGGTGGGTGATTGTTTTAATTATTTAATTTTGTGGTGCAATACAGCCCTCCCATCATCATTCCACATCAATTGTATCGCTTGGGTTCTATCCATATTGATGCTCTTTTCAGCTCTGCAAACCCTCCTCATTTATTGAGTCTTCATTGTGCCACAGATACCACTTAGGACAGATTTAATTGATAATAAAAAATAGTGATTCTTATCAACCTGTGGCAAGACATCAGACCTTCATGGTAACCACTGGCAATACTCTATCACCAAGGATTCCAAAGCTCGTGATATTCAGAAATTTTCTACTTTGACAACTCCTTCATGGTTATCCTGCTCTGAAGCAGTACTTATTTCTTTTGATGTGTCAGTTAGGGGCATCTGGCAGAGGAGGTCTATTATTTGATTACCTGATATATACTTATGTCAGTAATTAAAATTATTGTTGCATATTAAAAACATGAATACACTGATCTAAGCAATATAATAAGAATAATATTTTGTTACCCTAGTCATATTACTTTATCAATGTGGGTCCTCTCACCAGTGATTTACTAAGTCAATCAACACACATGGATTAAGCATTTACTATACTATAAATCTGGAGATGAAGAGATAAACATGAAATTGTTGTTATTTTTGTTCAGTCATTTCAATCATGTCTGACTCTTCATGGCCCTGTAGATCTCTCTTCATGGCATTTGCTTGGCAAAGATATGACAGTAGTTTGCCATTTTCTTCCCCAGTGGCGAACAGGTTAAGTGACTTTGCCCAAGGTCAAACATCTAGGAAGACTTTGAGGCTGGATTTGAACTCAAGACTTCCCAACTTCAAGCCCAGAACTCTATTCACTGTAGCATTTAGCTGCCTCAAAGAGTTTATACAGAAAGATAACATGTAGACATATATATGTATATATATATATATATATATATATATATATATATATATATATGTATGTGCACACACACACACACACACACACACACACACAAAATGTGTCTGTATCTGTGTCTGTGTGTCTGTATCTGCGTGTTTTCTATCTACGTATAGTGGAAATGAAGAAGCTGATCGTCATTACCAGTTCTGGGAAGGAATTCAGGATATTTTTTGTAATTCTTCCTAAGGAATCCATGGCTATTATTATTGATGTTATAATGTTGATTAGACTAGATCAGGCTATATGGCAGAAGTCTAAGTAAACCTAAAGCATATAATGACTTATCTTTCTGATGAAGGGTGGGAGATTAACTCAAAGAAATTCTGGAGTCCAGTTCCATAGTTGAATGTTTAAGGATACATTGAATAGGGAGAAACCCCATAAATCCAGATCAAGTTCATACTTGATAGTTGACACTTGCGTCCCTACAAACTAAGAAGAAAACTCAAAGACTTATTGGATTTGAGATCTGGAGCATTCATATTCCATATTTGAATATTCTAATGTTTCTTATTGGTTGAATCTGCCTCTTTCCAGTGGGCAACCAAAACAAGCTATAAGGCCTTGAAAGACTTAAAATTGGTTGTCCAGCAGTCTCTTCCCCTTTGAACCTTGTTATTCTATGTGGCCTGTGTTCCTGGAAATCTCTAGTCTTTGTTCAGAGGGACCAAGTGAATGGTAGTCACCAAAGCGTGGTCAAATTGGATGACTGAAGTTTGAGGAAGAGAGCCAGTGTAATCAATTTACTAATCAGAGATAAGTCAAAAGTCATATGGAAGCATACGATACCAATACAGATCTTGGAACAGTAATTGAAAGCATTATAGGTACTTAATAAATGATAGTTGACTGACTGACTGAATGACTTAAAAGACGGACTGTCTGATTGATATTATTTGGATATGATACGTATATGTATATGTATATGATACCCAATGGTATCATTGGATAGAAGGTTCTCTGTGATTCTTGATCAAGGGGATTATAGAATCAAATGTCTGCATATACCACAACATGAAGGGCCTAATTACAACTGTTCTCCTGAAGGCATTGAACTTGTTCTTCAGTTTAACAGAAAGTATGTCTCTGAAGGGGATGGGTGGAGTGGAAGAGGGTTGTTTCAAGATTGCTTTGGTGGTAAAAACCCCCCTAGAAAAGTTTAGATACCTCATCACTAAAGAGTGAGCCGTAGTGGAAGATCTTCCATAAAGTACCATAGCAATTTGAGTTTGGATTTTATAATGAGCACACAACAACATTGATCTCATCTTTCTAATTATTTGAAGAAGAACCCAAGTTCTTGGTTTGGCCAAGGTTTGGCTCGCTTTTCCTGCTGGGCTGGGCTTTTGGGGCTTCACCCCATCATCCTTACCTTTGTACCCACAGTCAGGGTCCTGGGCAACAGGCCATCCTAGTCCCTCACCCCAAGAAGGTAGTTCTTCAGCAGGAAGGAAACCTCACAGTGTGCCAGTGAATCCCCAGGGTAGCCACCCACCCTGCACCTTTATCATAGGTGTAAGGATTGTTAATTCTACATCTGCTCCAGTGCTAGGAAAGGTGCATGTCCCAATAAAGGCCCCAAAAAAGCTACTCTTTTTTTCTTAGCTGTGTTGAAGCATTACCTTTGAACCTCCTCCCAGGGAGCTGATATATTATATAAAACTGATGTCAGCTTGGGTGGTTAGTTCCTTATGTTGCTGTTTAGTTTTTCTCTCCTTACTCTTGATTGGCTGTTGAAAAAAAATGGGATGAGCAGAGGAAGGGAGTGGTAAACCAACATAACCTATTTCAGTATCTCTTTCACTCTGATATCCACATGAAGGCCTGCCTCTTTTACTTGAAAGCTTATGTTTGTCTTTAATTAAGAAGAAAGAATGTATATGATTTATTACCAGGTTAAGCTGATCCTCTTGTATTTTTTTTCTCCATCCATTCAGGTATAAATGTTTTTTCCTGTTCACTCCGACATGAAATCAGTGGGACAAATCTGAAGGTCTACTAGAAAGCTTGCTTGATTTGGAGTGGGGAAAGGATGAGCCCGAGTCAGGGTAGAGTTAAATAAACAGTGAAGCAATGCAGTCTCGGGTATCCTTGAGCTATGGCAATGATAGCATCTTTCGAGAAACACTGAGATTCTTTAGAACCTGTTAACTTTTTCTTGTGTTCTTGCAGAAAAGGCCAAAGTATAAACCGCTCCACTGCCCTTTACATTTGTGCATTTGTTTATGTGTGTACATGTGAAATGCTGTGTGTTCATGTATGTATATTTGAGTGTATGTGCACACACCACTTATATAGATGTAGAGAAGCAGTCATCCATCTTGTTCCATTTCCATCGATGTTATTATTCATTGTTCTCTTTAAAGAAGTAGAATAATAATACTTGATGTCTTTATTGTTTTTTGCTTTGCTTTGATCTTGTTTCTATACGTTGCTATCAAAAGAAATTGTCAAATCTGCACTTGTATAAGATATAAAATGATCCCCCTACAGTGTTCAACTCTTTTTTTTTTTTTGCTTTTTTTTTTGAAGGGCAATTGAGGTTAAGTGACTTGCCCAAAGTTACACAGCTAGTAAGTATGTCAAGTGTCTGATGACAAATTTGAACTCAGGTCCTCCTGACTTCAGGGCCATTGGTCTATTCATTGTGCCACCTAGCCTCCCCTACTGTTCAACTATTAAAAATTATCCATAACATATATCCATCTTTGCCTGTAAACATTCCCACTCCTTCAGTGTGTCTATCCTCAATGAAGGCTTGAGAAGAAATAGCATTCAACTCATTGATATTAAAATATAAGATGATCTAATGCTCCTATATGATGTTAAGGAAGGACTTCACCTAGCAATGTATTTTTAATTCATAGAATTTCAAGTTATATGGTTAGTTGAGTCAAGCAATACAAGGAAGATGAAATATATTTCTAGACAAAGGACTTCACGTTTTTGAAACCACCTCTGTAGTAAAGTAATAATCTAAACACCCCCATTAACATGAATTTTTTTTTCCTCAAAAGGTATCAAAATCATCATTAAGATTTAATTGGTTCATGAGAAAGCATTGTACACGGTATTATATGATGGCTGACTTTGACAGCTCTTTTCAGCAATGCAAGGACCTAAGACAACTCCAAAAGACGTATGATGGAAAATGTCATTCACATCCAGAGAAAGAACTATGGAGCATGAATGTAGATAACAGTGTAATGTTTACTCTCTCTTCTTATGTTTTGTTTTGTTTTGTTTTTCTTTCTCATGGTTCCTCCCATTCATTCCAATTCTTCTTTATGACATGATTAATGTGAAAATATGTTCATTAAGAATTCACATGGAGCATATATAAGATTATCTGCCATGTTGGGGAGGGAGGCAGAGAAAATTTTAAACTGCAAAGCTTATGGAAGTGAATGTTGAAAACTAAAATTTAATTAGTTAATTTTTTTCAAATGACTTAATTGGTTCAATAGGACTAAGGGAGAAGGCCATTGGCTTCATATTCTGCTGACTAAATGCAAACAGCCATGAGGAACTCCAGTTTTTTGATGTGTGACTGCTATACCACCATGGGAAACTCAGAAGAGAAACTTCACTCAGCTTAGTCTCTTTACATTGGCCTCAATGAACATCCTTGTTCACTCAACTCAGTAAATTTTATTTTGCTAAATTTTGAATGAACTATGTGTATATCATTTCATTCCAATACCAGATCTAAACTCAGTGGGCATTGGCTTGAGTTAGGCTCAGCCAAGAACAATATACTTTGCTCATAATAAATAAGAAGACTATGCATAGGGATTACACTAAAATTTTTGGAATACCCTGGATATGAGTGCATCTGTGTGCATCTAAGTGCATCTAAGTATACATTTATGTGCTATGTTTATGTCATGAATGTGCACAGAAACACAAATGTGCATGTACAAATAAGTATATGTATGTTATGCGTGTGTGTGCAAAGACAAAAGAATGAGAAATAGAGTGCCTTGTACAAAAAATAGAAAGGTTAATTTGACTAGACTTCAATGTGTATGGAAGGGAATAAGGTGCAGAAAGGCTGGGAAAATATGTTGAATCTCAGTTGTGAATACCAAAGAAGGAAAGCATGTAGGAATTAAGCAATTGTTATGTGTCTACCATGTGCCAAGATTCATACTAAGCACTTTACAAATACCTCATTTGATTCTCATGACAACCCATGGAGCTATCATGTATCACATCATATCACAGCTGAGGAAACTGAGAAAGAAGAGGTTAAATGACTTACCAAGGGTCATCCTGCTAAAAACTGACTAAGGCCCAATTTGAACTTGAGTTTTCCTGAATACCAGTGTTCTATTCACTATACCACCTACCTGCCTCTAAGAGGCATCTCCAAGGGAAGAGTCTATATTTGACCCTAGAGATAAAAGGAAGTCATGAGAATTTATTGTGTAGGGAAATGAATGACACAAGATACAATAAAGACTTCAACTATTTTGGCTTTGTAAGTGGATAAAAGGGACATAGATGACACACTTACTAGTGGTGTGACCTTGGGCAAGTCACTTACCCCCTAAATTATCTGCACTACTCTAAAAGACTACATCATTTACAGAAAAGGGGGGTGGCCAGCATTAGTAGAGAGAGTTTCCTTATGAGGGATTTCCAGATAGCAATGAAACGAAAAGTCCACTCCCCAACTCTATTAAAATAATTGCTATTGCCTTGTTTTTCTCCATATTTGATGCTGTTGAAATAGAAAAAATCTTCAGACAGGTCACTAAAACACTATTATGCTTTCGTGGATACTTTTCTGTACACTATTGTGCAGGTGGATAATGACTGTTTTGTTTTATAACTGAGTTTAAAAGTATTAGGATGAAATCTTATCTTCTAAAGGATCGATGAAAAACATCTTCTGGACATCTCCAGCAGCAAGCAAAATGATAGGGATATTATAGACCTCATCTTATTCCTACCTAGTTTTTATTTCTTCTTCTAAGTCTCTCTGTTTTGAAAGCTTTTCATTCTATGTTGCTTGGAGGCAATGTGTATCACCATTACCTGTCTTATTAATACCTTTGGAATCACGGGGAGATCCTCTGGATGCTCCATTTTCAGCAGCCATCCTGCTATTTCATTCAGTCCCTGGAACACTGCAGAATTTCTTAAATCACATACGAAATTGCCCAAGAGTTTGACCTAATTACCCACCCCTGAAAAGAAAAAAAAAAAACAGGCAATAACAAGATAAACCCCATGGATGAAAAATTCCTGGAATCACACTATTCCACTATAGCAGAGATAACCAATAGAACTTATCTATCAAAATAAACACATACAACACACACACACACACACACACACACACACACACTCTCATACTTCACAAGAGGCAACATGGTATAGTAGATAAAATGCAAGACCCAGAGTCAGAAAAATCTGTTTCCTGCAACTGACATCTTCTTCCACGACCCTGGAAAAGGTTTTTTTTGTTTGTTTGTTTTGTTCTGTTTTGTTTTTGTTTTTACCTTCTCAGTGACCCAGCTAACTCTCTACATTAGGGCAGAAGTTGTAGAGAAAGGTTTTGATTGGTCTTTGGGAAAATAGGAGAGATAAATGATAGAGATATACAGATATGACAGCTATATACGTGTATACATATAAACATGTACAAATCTGAAGGCAGTTGGGTGCCACAGTAGATAGAATGCTAGGTCTGAAGTCAGGAAGACTCATTTTCCTCAGTTCAAATCAGGCTTCAGATTACTAGCTGTGTGACCCTGGGCAAATCATTTAACACTGTTTGCCTCGGTTCCTAATCTGTAAAATGAACTGGAGAAGGAAATGGCAAACCACTTCAGTATCTTTGCAAAAAAACAAAAACAAGTGGAGGCCACAAAGAGTGGAACGTGACTGAAACGACTGAACAACAACATTAAATATACAGATTTGCATATGTGGATGTGTAGATGCACGTGTCTCTCTGCTTCTGTGTGTATGTGTCTGTGTGTATTGCTTGGTCTCTGTCTCTGTCTCTCTGTCTGTCTCTCTCTGTATACACACACACACACACACACACACACACAAATACACACATGTATGTATGTATGCACAAAAGGAGAAAGAAGTTGGGTCCAGAATTGAACAGAAAGAGAAAGATGAGTTGGATTATCTTTGGAAATTATAAAGTTTTTTTTTTATGACCACAAGTTTCTTTCTGGAACAAAACACCATCTTTTTAATGCCAATATTTCCCCTCATAATGTACAACTGTGAGTCATAGAACTCTCTAATATACAAAAAATTGAATTTGAAGATAACCGAAAGTAAAATGCAAGACCACAGAATGGGTGTAAGCATACAGTTGCGTATCACAAATAAGAAATTAGAAAAAAATAAAGGACTTAAGAAAATATACAGTGGAGGGGGGGTAGAAATGAGCTAGTGCTGCTTGACAGTGATGGATAACCTGGAGACAGACCATATGCTTCTTTGGCACACACACAATTTCGGGAGAACATGAGGAAGACACATTGGAAACTCCCTGTGGTGAACTTAAGGAAGGACATGCACATGAATTCCAAATGATGGGCAAACCTGACTAGGTCACAATCAACACCATTATAGACAACATCTACATTAAAGAGATGACAGATTGCTTGGAATACTGGAATTTTGGAAGAAGCAAAGTATATAACAGTGCTTACTGGTCACTGGCTATGCCAGCATCATCAGCCTAGCCTTGTTCCCGTCACATCAGCCAGGTATATTTGTGGAGCAAGTTATAACTTAGATCAAGAAGAAAAGCTATTCATTTCTGATGGAATTCATCTTATTTCATGCTTCCTTTCAAATATTTTAGATGAAGGAAAAAATAAGCATATTGTTGTCTTTTACTTTCAAAAGTACATTTTAAGCTAAACCTTTTTCAGTTTTATATATTTGAAAATAGAGATTATGTATCATCTACATAGTATGTAGCATATTGTGAATATTAGTAATTTTTCAAAATCCTAAGACTTGTAGTATTTGATTAGACATAGTTATTTTTACTAAAAGGAGAGAGAGAGAGAAAATACTGAAAGTAAGTCTGTGTTCCAAAACTGTAATTAATTTACCAGGTGCTCATTTACATAAACTAGGGTGAAAACAAATGCCTTAATCTGACATGTTGCTTTCATTCAACAGGTCTAGAATTGAAACTGTGAAAGCATGGAGATGTTTTATCTGCTATTTTAACTGGTTTTGTTGTTTTTCAAAGCTCTACACCCTTCTGTAGCTGAAGGAAATTTGAATTTGAGTTCTGTTACTTTAAGAATATGGCTGAATGCTTTTTGTATTTGTGTATGCCCAGACATACCTAGTCCTCTTCATCCCCCACCCCAATCCCTCTTTCCTGCTTCTCTTTTCACTAAAACACATTTCATCTGGAATTCGTGCCCAGAGCGTTCTCTTGTTGTGTTGTGTATTAGGCCTATGTTTTCCTTGGACTCCTAACTAGAAAGTTCCTTCTTCCAAAGTAGAACATCACCCCTTTTCCAGTTCATAGTCTCAGAGAGCTTTCTGGGGTATTGGGAGATTAAGTTGCTTTCCCAGAGTCACAAGGCCAGTATGAGTTAAAGACAGAACTAGAATCCAGATCATTCTTACCAGGAGGTGAGCTCTCTATCCATTAATGAGTCATTGTCTAGAATTGTAATCAAACTTACAGGTTGGAAATTCCCATTTGCTGAGATGCCTGGTGTCTCCTAACCTATGCCTCAGAAGAAGAAAATCAGTCAAACCCTGTGAGAGGGGTCCTACCCTTACTTTTAAAATGTCTAAATTGTCCTGATCCCATAGCTAACCTTATGTATGGGATGTTAATTCGTTAATAATTATTTTTTAAAGATTAGGGGTCACTATGTGTCAGGCATTGCTCTCAGTGACTCAGAATATAAATATAAAGACTGTCACTTACCCCAAAGAACTCATATTCTAATAGGATAAGACAACCCATCCATGGAAGTACTGACCATGGAAGGGAGGTTCAGTCTGAGAAGAGACAAAGGCATTGAGTGGAGCCATAAGTAAGTCTTTTGATAAACTCTTTTCAGAAACAAGTATCAAATTGATGATTGTTCCCTCAGAATGAGGTAGAAAAGGAGAGACTGGCCTAGTGACAGAAGGGATGAAAAGAAAATGTGAAAGGTGGACTGGGGTCTGGAGTTAGATAGAATAGGTCATGTAAATTTGGATCAGCTGATTCACCAAAAGCACGGTCATATGTGGTGGTGCCAAAACTAAGTGGATTGGGTCACATAGCATGTTATCCAGGGTCCCTGTGATTTAGAGGGAGTAGCCTCATTCAGACAACAAGATAATGATTATGGTGGACAATTGGAAAGGATTTGGAGAATCTACCCAGAAGTTCCAATCAGTAAAATGGTGAAAGTTTTGTGCTGTGATTAGGAGTAACCCCTCTCACAACCATCATGGGCGCTCATTTCCCACCAAGACACGAAGACAATCCTACCCAAGCTTTCTCAGTGACATTTCTGGTTATACTTGTTCCCCAACTTTTCCTGTCCTGCTTTGGAGGGGTAATTTTTTGATCCCAGTTGTTTGAGCCAGATAAAACTCCACTTTAAGGAGATGGGAATTCAGGTTGAAAAGAAGATTTAAGTAGATACTGCTCAAGAAATCTTCCTTTATCTTTCCTGCTTACCCATCCCTCTTTTCTTCCTTGGATGTCTCCACTTAGGCCACCAGAGACTTGAATTCTTCTTAAATTTGCCAAAAATGAGAGCCTATAGCTTTCATCATTGACTGGATTTCCAAATGTTCTGTGAAGCCTGTCTAAATCCTAGCCAAGATATCCAACAATTGTTAACCAGAACTCCCCTGGAAGCCATTTTATCATTTCATTTAATATACTATATAATAATACCAATAATAATCTCCTCTGGACATTAAAAAAGGACACACATATATGTAAATATATTTATATATAAAATAGGATTTTTTAATGAGGATTGAAGTTTTATTTTTGGTCAAGGTATATAATTGAATGTATAGGAACTAAATAGTGACTATATATGGAGTAAATAGTTTGTCTATTTTATGTTTCAAGTACCTTAAGAAAAAAGAAGAGGCAAGGTCAAATGGTAAGGCAAAAGCAATTTCAGAAGGAAATCCCTCTCCCTACCAATCACCACAGCCCTGACACTTTCCAATAAAAATCGAGAAATGAAGGGCATTTTTCCTCTGTTTTGTCTACACAATATTGAATAGCTAAATGTCTTAAAGCATTTTACCAACTAAAACTAGAAACAAACCAAGTCAACAAACAATTATCAATGCCTACTAGCCATCACAAATAACTGAATATTTAACACCATGCCAACAAAATCTCCAGATGGCTGAGTGAATTTTCCACTTTTTACCCAGATGTTTTGACATGTGTAGATAGAGCCTTAATCTGCTTTCCCCTGCTCTCTCCTTCTCTCCACACTTGCCACTAATTTGACTGTGATGAATGTAAAGTGCTTAGGCAGTAGAGCTATAAGAGCTTAAATAAATACTTGTGTAATTATAGGTTAGTTTGAGAAGGGAGCTTTTAAATGGTTTCTAAACTCTTGAAGTGCCCTGTCCAAACACTTAATCTCCACTCTACTCTCAAACCAATTCCCTTTCACTTGGATTAACCATCACTGTATCTCATTTCAGGGAATTCACAAGGACTCAAGCTTATGTCTCAGAAATGGTGTCATTTCAGCTTCTCCTAAAGTGTCTGTCCATACAAGCAAACCACTTTTATGGAATTCCATTTTTTTAAAATGGGAATTCAGGTTGAAAAGAAAATTTACAGTTTTGTTGCCTACATGTTGTCAAATAAGGAGTATGACAGAAATGTTGGCTTTTCAACAGGCTGTTTTGGCATTGAATAGACAGCCTTAGGAAGAAAATTGATTGATGTACTGAGAAGTATAGATAGTAGATTCAATAAGGATGAGAAAAAATAAAATTTCCTGGATTCAAGATTAATGAAAATGGATTTGATTTGTTGAAAATTAATCATTTATATTGGTAATGGAGCCATGTCCAAGGCTATACTTTCAAAATACCAAAGCAACCAGTAAATCAATGAAAAAGGGGGTGAAATCACTAAAATAAATTTTTTGGAATCATGAGGAGGAGCCAAATAATATGATGAAATTTCTTTCTACCATTCACTTTAGATTGTAAGGATACAATTAGAGCTAGGTTAGTTGAGGCCTATGAAAATAAAATAAGGGAGGAATAAGAAAATCTGCATTTCACCTTCAATTTTTGAGTCCTAAAGAAATATCCAAGTTCACCTACTTCACAAAATATCCTTTACTGTCAATCAAACATTATAGCTAAAATGGGTTAGATCAATTGGAACAATATACACACAGAACTAAATGTTCCTAACTTTTCTACCGGTATGAGTTAGCATTAAGATTGAGGTATTGTTTTCCCATATTCTATTGAAACGACATGCCTCAATTGAGAATCTTTGGTTGCTATTCATTATATACTTTTTTGAGTATCAAATTGACCTTGATGAACTCTAAGCTCTCTTCCCACTTCATATTCAATGATACTATGGATATCATTTGCATTACCCCTGTGATTCCCAGTATTCTACCATTAATTGATTTCCCCCAAATGTCTTGAGTATGGGAGATTGCTTGACTATAATGATTTTTTTGAATATACTATAATGAAAAAGAAATAGGAGATACTTGTCATGAAATCAAAGACAGGAAATTGATTTATACTCTGAGAAGAATAAATGGTAAATTGAATAAGGACAAGAGAAAATAAAATTTCCCAGACCCAGAACGAATGGAAATTGATTTAATTTACTGAAAAGAAATCACCTCTTTTAGTAGTGTAGCAGAGCATTAAGATCTTGCTGACTACCAGGAAAGGACAATTTAGAGATCGAAGAATCTATGAGTATTTGGACTCTAAATTACTTTAGTACCTTTCTGGTAAAGTTCACCCTTTTACACAAAATATTATGTGACATTTCTGGAAAGGGAAAAAACACACACACACACACACACACACACACACACCATTTTTTTTCTCTCTCACTGTAAAATACAATTACATGAAAACATTTTCTTTTATTCTTAATTTTGGCCAGATGATTTTACATTTTGCCATATTTTCCAGGAACATGGCATATTTGTTAAAAGAAGTATATCATAACTTAATGTTAATCTCCTGTTTTCTCAGACTTTTTCTATAAATCTTGAGGGACATTTCAAATAAGCTGTATTCCCAGACCCATTATTTGAGCAGTTACAGGCTGTTACAAACCCTTGAAAGGAAAGAGTTGAATGTTGGACATTTCTGAGTATTTTCTTGCTAGCACAAAACCGTCTTCTGAATACATTATTTAGGCTGGTATTGGAGAGACAATCTGAGGTAGTGAAAAGAATAATGGACAAGAGAATGAAAGAGCCAGTGTTTGAATCTCAATGCTGTGTTCATCACCTGTGAGACTTTGGGTGGGGGCTTAACCTCTCTGGGCCCTAATTTATTCAACTTTAAGATGACATCATTGAAATAGGCCATCTCTAAGATTCCTTCCAACACTAAATCCTATGATGCTAAAATGTAAAGAAATAAAGTTAGTGATGTTATATGGCATCTCCTAAAGAAGAGTAAGCCACAACTCATTTCAAAAGACATTTATTAAGTTCTCATTAAATATCAAGCATTGCTCTAGTTGCTGGAAATATGAAAACAAAATTAAAAGAGTCCCTGCCATCAAGATCTTCTTTTCTCCTTGAGTAGACCTACATGTATATAGATAGATGGATAAGAAACCAAATATACACCCAACAACAGTGAACGTTTGGTACTTCTTAGGGACTGGAGAAGACTAAAATCTAAAGGGACTGATCAGAAAAGATCTCCCTCCTCACCCAATTCACTTGAGCAAAATTTTTAAGGGAACTAAGAATTTTAAGAGGTGGAGATGAGAGAAAAGAGTATTCTAATCATAGAAGACAAACTGCACAAAGGTAGAAGCTAGATGGTCACCTAGGGAGAACAATAAGCACACCTGATTTGCTGGAAAATGTTGAGTGAAAGAGAGCAATATCAAATCAGTCTAGAAAGAGAGACTGGGACTAAATTATGAAAACCTAGAATCCCTTCCTTAATCTTCTCTTCCCCTTTCTCTTTCTCTTCTCCTTCCCCTTCCCCTTCCTTTTCCTCTTTTCCCTTCCCTTTCCTTTTCCTTTTTTCCCTTCCCCTTTCTTTTCCTCTTCCCTTTCCCCTTCCCCTTTCCTTTTCCCTTCCTATCCCCCTCCCTTTCCTTTCCCTTCTTTTTCTTTCTCTAACCTTCTCTAAATTTCTCTTCTCTTCTTCAATCTTCCTTTCCCTTGCCTTCCATTCTTTCCCTCCCCTTTTCTTCCCTTCCTTTTTTTCTCCAATTAATAAGATAAGGAAGTTTGTTTTGCTTATAACTATTCCATCACCAATATTATCCTATCTTTTAACCACTACTCATCTCCTATTGAACTTGATTTCTGCACCAAACTCTGTGTGTGTGTGTATGTATTTATTTCCAATCCTCATTTGTCCATCTCAGATAAGAGTAAGATTTATCTGATGTCCACTTGCCTCATTCTTCTGTTTGTGTTGACAAATAGTCTTCTCACACACTCCAAGTATTAAAAATATTAAGTTCCATCCCATTCTTCCTCCTTTCTATACTACCATATTCTTTTTACCCTCCTTTTCCTTTCTGCTCCTATAACCCCTAAAACAAAATGGTCCACACTTACATCCTCTGGTTTTGTTTTGTTTTCCTTTTTTAATTCCCTCAATACCATTTGAAGATATTGAGATTCTGAAGGAGATCTTTAATTTTTTTTCTCCTATTATAATGTTATCACCACATCAACATAAAGTCCTATTCCAAAGGCTCAAATAAATTACCTTTTTAGGTTTCTCTTTCTTTTTCTGTTTGTATTTAAAAGTTTCTACTCAGTCCTGGTCTTTTAATAGATAAAATAACAGCACCTACCTTTCATAGCCATTGTGGAGGTCAAATGAGGTATTTGTAAAGAACTTAGCATAGTGCCAGATGCATATTAGGTACAATATCAATAAATATTCCCTTCCCTTAACCCCTGCCCCCTCTCAAGTGCTTCTGATCTTGCTGGGAAGCTCCTGGTTTAATTGCCTATGCTGGCACTTGTGGGTCAGTGCTTTTACTCACCTTCCAGAAACTCATATACTTTTGTTTAACTATACATAAAGTTTTAGGACAGAAGTAATTTACTCTAGCTTCTCATTGAACTTTTTGATCACTCTGTGGTACGGTGTGAAGGTTAGGATTTTGCTGAAGTCAGTGTATAGGAACTGGATGGTCTATATCTTTTCACTACCCTCAGGAACCTGTTATATCATTCCTGATTCACATACTCATGGGTCATAGTATGCTACCAACATGGTCATATTAGTCAGAAGGAGAATTTAAATAACAAACATGGGTGGTCATAGTTTACTGTATTAGCACTAGGAAACTACTAACACTTCCTGAGCAAAGGGAAAAATCACATTGGTTAGAAAGAGAACCAGGAGAGAAGTGTCAAACAAAACAAAACAAGGAGAAGAAAAAAAAGCACTCATAGTAAGTGGTCAGTAATATCAAAAACTGTAGAAAGGTGAAGAAGATTAAAGACCAAATAAAGATCATCAGATTTAGAAAGTGAGAATTTTGAAAACCTTGGAGAGAGCTGTTTCTATTGAGTGCTAACATCAAAACTAAATAAAGTAGTAGGAAATAACTGAGTGGAGGTGATGGGGTCTGGGATGCCTTTGTAACCTCAGTTTGTGAAATCATATTTTTGCATTTGGGTTTCTCTGTAACATCTGTTTGTAATGAGCTAAGTTGTAAAAGTCCTACTTTCCCCCAGCCATAAAGACATTAACTCTGCCTCTCCCCTGCCCCCAGCCTAAAAGTCTTTTCCCTGAGCCAGCAGTCTGCCTAGAGACAGTTCATTAATTGTTTAGCTATACCTATGAATACATCACCAAACATTCATAACCCTTAGTTTAGGGAAATGTATACTTCCTTTGTTCTAAGTGGCCAGCTGCACCCAAAACCCTTGAACAACATTATCAGAAGAGATAACTCCCTCCCAATATGGTACCTCCTGAATCCCTAATCAGTCTCGCTTCCAAACTTGAAACAATCAAACCTATCCTCCCAACAGCCATATTGTTAAAGATGAGTAACAGACTGGACCTATCTCATCCATCCTTGACCAAAGTAACCTAGTGACATGTCAAGGCAAAAAACACACCTCTTCACTCTCTCCCCAAGGGGAATGTCCCAGTGAATTATGGGCAATACAGCTGCGCAGTTACTACAAAAAGTGCATGTCCCTTTAAGCACTGATCACTCTTAAACTCCTCCCAAACTCCTCCCTAACTCCACCCTAACCCACCTAGTTAGTATAATTAACATTTGACTGAGTTTTATCACTGTAAAAACTGTATCTCTAACCCCTGCACTTTGCAGGTCCCCTTAACCTTCTCCTGCCTGCTGCTAAGTCAGCATAACAATAAACTTTTGTAACTCTGCCAAAAGATTGCTGGAGTCCAGTAATTCATTTTGGACTAAGAACCCTCAAAGGATTTCCTAGAAATCCACCGCTCATCCCCACCTCTTCAGAGGCAGAGAACATAGATAGTTTTTTTTTTCTTTTTCCTATACATTTGGTTGTAAAACAGAGGAGAAATATAGGAGTACAGTTTGAAGGGAGACAAGGGCAAACAAATTGGGGATGAGGGGCATATTTGCTGTTTGTTTTTAAAAATGGGAGACATCTGTACATGTTTTTAAACAAGAGGAAAAAGTCTGGAGAGAAAGTTTTTAGATTAGAAAAAGAGAGAAGAAATGGTCAAAAAAGCAAACTCCTAAAGAAGACACATATGGATGGGTTCAATCATACCATTAAAGTGGTTGGTCATAATGAGGACCACCTTCACAACATCCCCTACAATTGACCCCTTTTTAATGACTCATGGCCTACATCTTAGCTGGGTCCTTATTGTCTCTCACTACTAAAATGGCTTCCTGATTGGTTTCCCTGCCTCTAGTCTCTCTTCTCCAAACCATCCTCCAAATAACTGCCAAAATGATATCCTAAAGCACAGATCTGACTACGTTAAATCACTCCTCAGGAAGCTTCATTGGCTCTCTATTACCTCCTGGATAAAATGGGAATGCTTATCTTCGGTATTTAAAGCCCTTCATTATCTGAATCTCTTTTCACCCAGGACCCAAGCTTTCCAAGTTTGTTGAATATTACCCCCAAACTCTGCTGCTTCCTTGTCTACAACATTCCATACTCATCCAAATAACTTTGTATTAATTTGTTTACATATTTATGTACATGCTGTGTAATGTCTTTGCCTTTCTATTCTTAGTAAATACATATTCCCTTCGCAAAAAGGCGAAAATTGAGATAAAAATGTCTTAAGTGGCAAGCACCATCTGCAGAATGGGCCAATTTTATGCCTGGTTGTGAATAATTAATTGCCTTATATCACATATGGCTTGTCTTTGTAGAAAGCATCCAGAAGCCATCCAGCTACGATAAGAGTGCATCCATGCAACCGTATACATATGCATATATAATCATATGTACGTATTGCTCCAGCTTTCCCTGTAATTTTGGCATTCATGGTCAGGAATAATATTGAGAAGACCTGATGTTTTTTCAATGTTTTACTGACTCACAGAGATTGAGTGGGTAGCTATGGAGCCTGATTTGTTGGTATTCAGTGCAACTAAAAATCCCTTCTTTCCCTATAATTAAAAAACAACAACAACAACTTCATGCTTACTAAGGCTCATATCTCCCCCTTCTAATCTCCATGTGTTTCATAGACCTTCTTCCTTTCAAATGTCACTTATGTAGAAGTCCAAGATTTCACCCCTCTATTATACTTTTATTTTAATGTCACTGACATTTACTAGTATAGTCCTACACATGCCTAGTCTAAGAATTAGGAAGCAGGATCCTCTGCTTTTCTTTTCCCTTACTGGCACAATCATAATGTGTTTGTGTCAGTTTGTTTCAGTTTTGAGGACATGATGACCTGGAACCTGATAAATTGTCATTCTACTTATATACACACATACTCTCTTTTCCTTCCAAAGCCATGCTCTCACCATTTCCCAAACATAGCCCAAATTTTTCTGTCTCCATGCCTTTGCCCAAAGAGTTTTCTCTGCCTAAAATACAGTGTCCTTACATTTCCTTCTGTCAAATCCAACTGATCTTTCAAGGTCCATCTTAAATACTACCTTCTATCTGATTCCTTTTTTTTTTTTAATTCAGCATTTTGCTGATACTATTAGTAGTTATGTGGTTCAGACCTGAGTTTGAATATTGCTTCAATACTTCCTTATCAGTTCTGTGACCCTGAGCAAGTCACTTAACTTCTTGGTCTCAGTTTCATCACCTGTAAAATATGGATCATAATAGCATCTACTTTGCTAGGTTGTTCAGAATATCAGAGCATGATTTTATACATGTGCACACACCCACACACACACTCACTCCCTTTTTCCTCAAGAAGGGAAAACATTAGGAGTTATTCTAGTTGAAGCCCTTCCTTCTGACATTCCTTTCCAAGTCCATGTTACTCACAATACCATTGAAGTACACAATCTAGATTCACTCATGAATTATTTTTCCCTTTCTTGATGATCCTCTGCTTTATTTTCACATTTACAACTCCTGCAGCTCAAGACTTGTAATACACACACACACACACACACACACACACATGTACACATGCATATGTATGTATATATGCATACATATATGTACATATATAAAACCAAATATAGTGTTGTGCAAACTTTAAACCACTATGGATATACCATTATTATTCATTTTGTTTTTGTATTTCTAGGCCCTCACATGATGCCAAGAACATAGTAGGTGCTTACTAAATTCTTGTAGATTAATCTATTATACTTCTATCATGAAATTTATCATACCTTGTTATAATTTTCTCCCTGCAAGTCCTAGATGAATTCAGCTTTCTTTAGGCTCAGGACTAAACCCTGTTTATTTATTTATTTATGCCTTATAGGGGACCTAACTTGTTTTTTTTCCTTCCTTCCTTCCTTCTTTCCTTCCTTCCTTCCTTCCTGACTGCCTGCCCTTGTTTCTTCTTCCTTTTTCTTTTTTCTGGAACTCATATACACAGACTTCCTATTCCTTCCAAAGCCTTATTGCTTCATCATTTTTTCAAGCATTGCCCAAATTTTTCATCCTTTGTGTCTTTACTCAGGCAGAAGATGTGAAAAAGGATCTATATATTTGACATAATGTGCTGGATGAGGAAATATTCAATACATTTATATTAAATTGGTGTTAATTGAATATATAAAATGTTTTAAGAAGAAAGAGATTGTGTTGATCATGGTTTAAGCAACTCTTCTACCTCTAAAAATTAGAAAACTGTGCATCAAGGCTTTAATATCAGTAATGTGTTACATTGTTAAAAAACAGTAGTAGGTCATGTCTTCATCATTAACTCTGGTCTGATCTTGATCAAGCCAAGTCAAAACTAACCTGCCTCATTTTCCTCATATATATATATTTTGATGATAACACCTAGCCTATCCACTTGAAACTATTTTCATAAGAATTTTGCTTACTAATGGATCTCAAAAAAACCCTTAAAACCTCTAAAGCAGTATAGACAAATGAAGGATGTTTTCGAGGTTTCCATGACCTCTCATGAACAAATTCCTATAACCATTGGGTACTAAAGAACCATTAATAGAATGTCAATGGTACAGAAAGTGTTTGTTTTTTCAGGATGGATGTTTGTAGCATCCATAGATCCTAGGCATAATTTCTTCCTTGACTTCAGCATCAATGTTTGCTCTCAGATAGAATAGGCACAATTGCATTCCAGGCATCTCATAAGCATCAAGAGGAGAACCCTCTGGATACTCTTCCCAAAGTAAGGTTGATAAGGATAACATATAACTATTCCTGAAAAGGGGCCTAACTGTTGTATCTGTGCAATGTAGTTGTGCCCAGAAGCTTCAACTGATAGTTCCTTCAGCCTTTCCTCTCTGTAACATTAAGGCCATCACAGTCAGTTTGTTTGAGTGCATCTGTAGATTTCATTTAGTTTGGTTAGCTTCCCTTGAGTATCTTAACCACATTAGGTTAAAGTGCTGAGGTTTAGACCAGATGTTTTCAGTAACATCAGCACACTGATATCTCTGCAAATCTTCTCTAGGGGTATGAGGGTATTGCCTCTCCCTTCTTCTATCTCCATCCCCTGAATCACTATTCTCCCAGTCATACTGACTGATAGGATGGTGATGCTGAAGATGACTGATGATGATAATGATGATAAAGAAGAGGAAAGAGCACTTGGTACCAGGTAAAACCTTCATCTGACATCGGAGTACTGGAATTAGAGTTAGGAAGACCTGAGTTCAACTCTAGCCCTAGACACTGACTAGTTGTGCAGCTCTGGACAAGTCACTTAACATACCTCAGACTCAGGTTCCTTATCCGTAAAGATAGAATAATAACAGCCACTCCCTTCCAGCGTTGTGAGAATAAAATAAGAGAATATTTGTAAGATTCTTTGTAAACCTCAAAGAGCCACATACATGCTAGTTATTGTTGCTGTTGTCAGTTTTTGTTATTTAGCTATATAAGGAGGGTGAAGTCACTTAATTAATCCATGCCTCAGTTTCCTCATTTGTGAAATATATATAATAGTACCTTTAATAACAGTCAATCAATAAGAATTTATTAAGTACTTTTTACATGCCAGGCACTCAGCTATATGAGTTAAAATCAGTAATTGAATCCAATAGTTATGGTTCTAAGGTCAGCTCTCTATCCATTATATAATGCTGTCTTTCTCTGTACATATTAATAAATATAAAAAGAATTTGGATCCAAAGTGACTGCATCTGTCATTTAGGGTAGCAAATGCCTTATAATTCATTCATTTTTTATTCATTCCTCTTGCATTTATTAACACATAATATGTGCTGAACAGTAACATGAAAAATAGAATTTATTACATATTGACAGGAAATAACTGGGTACTGGTGTGTGAGTCATTTCAGAAAAAGAAATCTGGGTATAGGCAATCAGACCATCAATTAGATCAAAGGGCAACTTTGATCAGCACAAAATTAGAAGAAAGGATAAAGATTAGAAGACATTGAAATTACTTACAGGCAGCTCCAGCCTCAACTATTTGAATAAGCTACTGATTCTTTAAAAATGAGAAATGGCAATAGTAAGCATATTAACTCTGGTTATCACCACAAGTTAGGGAAACTCGACTGATGGTTACAATAAAATTCCAGTACACCAAAGGAATTTGAATATTCCCTTTGAAGTTTGGTTTTTTTATTTTTTCTTTATAATCAATCAGAAAAAATATAAGCAATATATTAATTTGATTATCACCTATTCGTCTATTTGTTTGAGGGATGGTAAATTATATCTCATTCTAGAAAAATCAGTTCGACTTCCAAATATCAAAGTAGTTATTGAGTTTACCTGATAATTCAAGAATTCTTCTATAATTTATTCCTGAATTAAAAGATCAAATTTGTCAGAGCAATAGTAAACAATTAAGTTACCTTTTGTGTGTGTGTGTGTGTGTGTGTGTGTGTGTGTGTGTGTGTGTGTGTGTGTGTATGTGTGTGTACAAGACTTCGGTTTAACCTGCAATCACTAAAAAGGGAAAGAAAGTCCTTTACTTAAAAAAAAAAGTTTGTACAAGCTTTATAATCTACCAAATGTGGTCAAAATAGATTTAAATGAGTTATGTATATTGAAGAAAGATAGCTTAATTCAAAGTGTGTGAAAGATTTAAAGGTGAGACAGATTTCCTTGTCCTTTCCTTTAATAAACACCATCAAAATTGACCTTTACAGCTGATAAAGCTATAAGGGAAGACAAGAGCAGATGCAATATTCTGCTGAACTCATATGAATACATTTAACAGATGGTCAGGGGAATTATTTTTTTTTTCCTTCAATAGGAATTTCTAGTTGATTTTTCTTTCCGTGTTTATAACCGCAGTTTCTTGATTATATTATCTCTTCCCAGGTCAAGTGAATTGGAATAGGAGATTAGCACTGACCAGAATTATATCTGGGTTTGCTGGGTGGGTGAGAAGGACCTAGGCATGCAGGTAAATGTTATCCAGAGGTTTGAATTTATGAAATGCCTGAGCATCAGTGTATAGTCTCTGAACATTGGACTCCTGAAGCAGATCTTAACCCTCTCCAAAGAGACAAGGGAATTAGCTTGCCTTTTATTTGACCTCAAGGTTTCTGATTTGTTTTATTGCCATTTAGTCCATGAAAATGTTGAACCTAATCTTTTCAGAATCTTATAATCAGTGAGAGTGGTATTGATCTTTCTCTCACTCTCTTAGGTTTGGAAATGGTGTATGAGGGAGAATATCCATTCTCTTATGAAAGAAGCTTACACTATTCAATACTCTCTTAATTATAAATAGCTCTTTCTAAATTTACTAGTGCTATAAACAACATTCACTGAGATCCCCGTATTCTCCCTTAAATGTTCATACATATATGCATTGATTGTCATGCATTTATAGGCACATATGCCACAAACTCCACTCCCAGATGTCTCACTACCATTTCTCTGCCATATTCACCCACAAGACAACCTGAAGTCATTAATAGATTCCTGCCTAGGAATATCAATTGCACAAGCTCCCTGGCTTACCCTGGAAGGAAACAAGCAGCCCAAGGTAGTTTCAATTTTTTTCTAAATTCTTCTTGCTAAGGATGGGACAGATCAGTCAGAACCTACTAAATTCATCCCCTTCAGGGGATGGTGACTCCAGAAAAAAAATCTCATTAACTATGCAAGAGAAAACAATCCTTTTTGGGCTCCTTAATGTTAATTCCAGAGCAAAACTACTACTGCAGGCAAAAGATGAAATGGAAATGGAAAGCTCAGATACTGCAGTTACTTGATTAGTTCTTAATAAGGTACTTTTAGCTAATGGAAACCTTTATAATAGTAATAGACAATCACCATTGGATTGTCCCATTTTAAATATACTAATATGAACATTCAGATGGATAAAACAGATGGACCAAAATATTAACGTTAGCAAATGATTCTTCACTTCACAGAAGAACTTTGGCTTCCTGTGAAATACTGAGCTCCCCAAATGAATTTAGGCATCAGGCTGGGTAGTGGACAATAGGAGTTTGGAGGTGGGGGCCAGAGAAACTAAGTATTAAAACATACCACCAATTGGAGGTGAATCCCCACAGAAGTATCTCACATCTTCACAAGTAAATCAGTAAGAAAATATAACTAAGGGTCTCAGAAAAAAATAGAGGGAAAGATTCCTGGTGTTTAATGGACTCTCTGCCCATCTCCATGAAGGACTCAAAAACAAGAGATAAGGAGGAAGCAGCAAGGAATCTTTTAGAAGCAAATACAAGGTTACTAAAGATTTTGGGCCTTCCTATATATATATTTTTTTTTCTATTCAAGGCAGTATATTTGGTATGTGTGGGTTTTTTAAGTTTCTTTTATTTTTAATTTATGCAATGAAACAAATATTTCCATAACAGTATAATTTTAAAAATGAATGCACATGAAACTATAAATCTACTATGTACAACTGTTTTCCTTTAATATATACAATAAAATTATCAGGTAATATTTTTCCTTTTTTCCTCCCCTACCCTTTTCCTATACATTTTTAAATTAATTTTTGGTGATATCATTTGTTCTTATTTTGCCTAAATTTCTCCTTTTTCCCATGTTTTTCACTATCCCCTCCCAGATAGCTGTGCCATATTGGAAAAAAAGTAAAGAGGAAGAAGAAAAAAAAAATAACAAAATGAATTAACACATTGAAAAACACAAATATCCATGTGTGGATGATCTTTCTTCTGCCAAAGAGTAGGGGGAAGTGCTTTCTCATAGCTTTTCTTTGGATTACAATGACTAATTTTGTAATAGTTACTTTCTATTGTTTTGTGGTATTTGTCCCTTCTGTTTATATTGCAATAGTCATTGTGTATATTGCTTCCTTGTCTGTTTAAATCACTCTATGTCAGATCATATAGATCTTTCCGTGCATCCCTCTAGTCATCATTTTTGTCGTTGCTTACAGCACAGTAATATTCAATTTCTTTCATGCATCAAAATTTGTTGGGCTTTTCCTCAATTGATGGACATCTACTTGGCTTCCTGTACTTTGCTATGACAAAAAATATTCTGCTATAAATATTGTGGTATATAGGAGGCTTCCCAAACCCACTTTAAAAATTTATAACCTACTTGAGATATATACCCAATAATTCCTTAACATTTTAAAAACTATGCAAATGGGCATTATAACCATGTGATCATTTGGTTCAATTACATCATTATGCAGAAAAGGAAACTGAAACAAGGAGATATGAATTAAGTTGGCCAGGGTAGCATAAAAGATAGTGGAGCAAGGACTTAAGTTTCCTAGTCTGCTACTCTTTCCAACATAACACATTAGGAAGATTATTGGAAGTAAAAGAAAAAGAGCAAGTCTACCCTTGAAGAAAAACTCAGCTTTTTCACACTTAGAGTATGGAGGTTGTTTTTGTCATTAGATCCTAAAAAAGAAATAATGATATTGGAATTGGTATATAGTAGCTTCCACATGAGAATAGATTCTAGACCAAGGAAAGTTAGAACTCTTCAGTATGGGAAACCAAAAACTGAGGAGAAAAATGATCCCAAAGGCAAATGAACCTTAGAGGCAAACATGGACTTTTTAGCAAATTCCCAAATTCTAAACTTAGCAACCTCAAGCCTGGAAGGAGGTCATTTTAGGACCAATTACACTTTACGTGTGAGTAGTAGTGATATGGAAGGGACTATGTCGAAAACCCTAACTAACCCTTACCCTAACCTGAGGACAGCTAGGTGGTCCAATGAATTGAGCACTGTATTTGGAATCAAGAAGACCTGGGTTTAAATCTGGTCTCAGACACTTACTAGTTGTGTGATCTTGGGCAAATCACTTAGCCCTCTTTGTCTCAGTTAAATGAGCTGGAGAAGGAAATAGCAAACCACTCCAGTATCTTTGCCAAGGAAACTCCAAATGGGGTCGTGCAGAGTCGGACATGACAGAAACAAGTGAATAACAACAACAACAACCCTGAGAACCAGTATAAGACAAAATTCTAAATTCAAGAAGCATTTAGAAAAAAATCAGGGATGTCAGTTCCACAGAATTTTACTAAGAAGTAGTAGTTTAAAATGTTAGGGTCTTAAAAAGAGCAACTACCTTTTTCTCTTCTGTGCTAAAAACGACCCCCGATTTATTTGGAAAAAAAAACCTTCTGGTTTTGATTTTACATACATTCCAGCTGCTATATATTTTAAACAAATTCTTGATATTCTAATCAAATTTTACTCTTTACAAATTTTATCAGATTCTCTGGTGAATCCACTATCTCTCCCTCTCCCCCTACATATTCATATACTCTCTGTTCCTCATTATTAGAATATAAGTCAAGTCAATTCTCCTTCTCTATACATATTATCCCTACTCTTTAAAAAAAAATTTGGGGAAATAAAGTTTATCTAAATTCTGCTTGTGTTGATTGTGCTTTTTTATAAAGGAACAGTAGAAAGTATCAAAGTGGAAAATCTGTACTACATAACCAATTATGTTCATTAGAAAAATTAGTAGCTAAGAGTTTACAGAGGAGAGACAAATACATGAAGACGTTGGGGACACAGGTGATATTTTCATTTGCTTTCCATCCCCCTTCCAAGACAACATTGGATCCTTTAGATTGCTCACTCCATCTCCCATGACTGGAGAACTTTCCCTCCCACCAGTTCCCACTTTTAAATTCTTGTCATTCCTTCAAGGCCCAACTAAAGTATTACTTCTTCTATCAAACTTTCAGTAATTGCTCCAGGCAGAAATGATCTATTCTCCTTCAACTTAACTATATTCATCAAATTTATATATTGCTAATAGATATAGGTAAATGTGTACCTAATACAGGTGTGTGCATATGGGGTGTGTATATAGAAATAAAAGAGCAAGATTAGTAAGTAGATGATTGCTAAGAGCTTATAAATAGAAAAGAAGCGAAGAGCTTGTTAAAAAGAGATCAAGATGACCCTGTGCACTAGTTAGAGCTGAGGTTAGATTAATTCTTCATGACCCATTTGAGATTTTCTTCACAAAGATACTGGAATGGTTTCCCATTTCTCTCTTCAGCTCATTTTACAGATGAGGGAACAGGATTAAGTACATTGTTCAGGATCACACGGTAAATGTCTGAGGCTAGATTTGAACTCATGAAGATGATTCTTTCTGACTCCAGGTCAAGTGCTCCAAACACTGTGCCACCTAGCTGCCCCTGGATAGAGGTAAAAGTTCACAAACCATTTCTGATACAGCTCAGAAGCTGAAAAGGTAGTATGATATAGAGAAATGAGTATTCTAGCTTTAATCAGAGAATCTGAATTGCAGTTTTGACTTTCCAGTTTCCATAGCCATCTGATGTTGTCTAAGGTTTCAGAATTTAATTGAATGTAGAGGGGATCTCAGTCAGTATTTTATAGACACTAAAGCTACAGAGAGGTTTGAGTGGTACTGACATTGGCAAAATATAGTCATAGAGCCCAAGTCTTGACATATCATTTTATGTTTAAGACTGTGGGACCTGATCTTTTTTTTTTTTAATTTTAAGTTGTGGGGAGGGAGCGTGGGATGAAATTGGGAGTCAAAGAGCCTGCATTAAGTTCCTAGCACAGTCGTTTATAACCTTTGTGTCTTTAATTAAATAACCTCACCTCTTGGGCCTCACTTTCCTTATCTGAAAAGTGACAGTATCTAAGCAATGATCATATAATCATTCTGTGTCCTTGGACCATTACCTTTTGAAGCTAAGATTCCTCATCTATGAAATGAAATGGTGGTGTTATGGGATCTCTGATCCAGTGGCCCTTCTAGCTTGAAATCTTTGATCCTCTGATTCTGTGAATGTCGTTTATGTGCTGCAGTAGGGCTAGCTGCTATGTTACATGTATCTACGTTAATGCTTTGTTGGTGAAACTGTGAACCCGTATGACCACTCTGTAAAACAAGTCAGAATGATGCAAATAACATGGCTAAAACATGCATAACCTTTGACACGGAGATTTCACTCCTAAGTATATGTAATAAGGAGATCACTGACAAAAACAAAATGCTCGTATAAATTAAAACTACAGCAACACATGTGTGGTGGCAAAGAATTGGGTACAAAGTAGATGCCCATCAGTTGGTGAATGTAGAGGTAAAGAAATATTATTAAGATCCCCAATCACACTGCTCTCTTTACTTCCTTTTTACTCTCTGCACTAGTTACTTTGCCTCCCCCCATGAGTACCTTCTACCCCCTTCTAACCCCTTCCTTCTATCAGCTCCCTTTACTAATTTGTCTTCCTCTTTTAAAATGTATGATCCTTGAAATTAGGGACTTAGTTGTTTTCTTATATTGCATTACCAGAACATATCACAATGCTCTCTCTGTCTCTGTCTCTGTTTTTATGTCTCTCTTTGTCTCTGTCTCTTAGTCTCCCTGTTTTTTCTCTGTGTCTCCCTCTCCCTCCCCACACCCTTCTCTTTGTCTGTCTCCCTCTTTGTGACACTCATCCCTGCCCTAATCTCCCTGTATCTCCCTCTCTAGAAGCATCCAGGAGGTAAAGGTCCTGTCCATATACACTAAGCACTGAGCTGAGTGTGTGGAAATGGCTACCTTCTCCCTCTCCCTTTTAAGTCTTGTGGCCTTGGGAAGGGTTTAGGGTTTTGGTTTGTCCTTTTCAGTTCTAGTTACAGGAAGTGTAGTCCCTACACCCAGTAGCTCAAGCACTGATGAGTTTGGAGCTAGGATTCCAGGTTGAACCCACAAGGGAAGCCCTTATTAATCAGAGTGTGCAGAAGTCAAGTCTGAAGAGGGACTATATCCCTTCATGTGTTGGGGGTAATGGTTGTAAGTTTGTTATTGCTATACCTTTGAAGTAAGTGTTCCTTTCTGAAAGCTAATCAGACAGTTCATTATTATATCATGTGGATACTGGGGACTCTTTACAGATGAGGGAACACAATCACTGGAGAATTTAGCCAAAAGCAGAAAGTAAGCACCTTCAAATATACTTTAGGGCATGAGAACCTAGCAGGAAAGATGAAACATAGCAAACCTGGCCTTTAAGCAGTGGGATCCAAAGTAGTCTGCTACATTGGAATAATCTTTGATTTCATCTCAATGGTCCAGCAGTTCTAATCTAGATCCAGCTATAACTGAGTAGGCTGAGAGAAATTAATATTACGCTATTACACTAATAACTTTCTTTTATTTCTCTTAAAACCAAACTCCTGAAAATGCCAGTCATCCTCTGAAGGGTACAGCTGAGGGATAAGATTTGTCCCTCACTCTCAAGGCTAATTTAGGTCTCCCGAACTGGGAGACCAAAATTCTGTTTAGAATATTAGCAGAATCCAGTTTGGTTATGTTTTCACCCCCTGTCCTTGATCCCCTCCATTAGAATCCACAGCCACTCAGCTCATGAAGGAGAAAACTAACTAGAGAGGTCCAGATGGAGATGGCTTCCCTGACCAAATGGCGTGAGGCCTCTGAGTCTCATGATCAAACCATGTTCTTAGCAGGAGGAGCTGAAGACTTTAAGTCCACCTTCTGATTACATGTCTACCAAACAGGGTTGAACTTTACTTTTCAGGGAAGTTGTTTGTTCGTTTTTCCAGTGGAGTTCCATTTCTCGAGGGATTTAAAGATTTTCAGGGTCTCACCTGGCATCTTTAGTTATCCAGAGAAACCATTAACCATCAATTTAGTAATTGTTGACTAGTCTAATTAATAAATTGATTATTAATTACCTATAAAACTCTGTCTCTGTGAGTTTACATTCATCTCAAGGTAAAGCCTAGAAGTTGTCTAACTTGTGTGGAGGTTAAGTGATTTGTTCCACATCACACACCAATAAACATTATCAAAGGATTTGAATGCAAGTCTTATTGAATCCAAACCCAACCCTTTCCCCCAATTTGTTCCCAATTCATCTCTTTTTTTTCTTTTCTGTAATTTTTTTCTCTAGTAATTCTGAATGCATTCACTTATATTTCCCTATGAGGAAAAGACATAATGTAGCTCTACCTTTGATTAAGGACATATGTATGTGTATGTGTATATATATATATATATATATATATATATATATGTGTGTGTGTATATATATATATATATCTACACACACACACGCATATATGTATATATTTATATATGTATGTATATTTATATATATGTATATATATAATTGTCACTTTTATGCTCTTCACAACTCCTTCAGTGAAAATATTAATATTTCAGAATCTATATTCCAGAAGTCAGACTTTTCACTTGATTGATTCACAACTAACCGTCCTTAACACACCAGGTGTGCATAAACAAGGCAATCTAAGAATCCCCCACAGGGGCTTAAAGCAGTTCCTGAGGGTCAAGTTCCCACCTTCAGCATTACCTTTAGTTGTCTAAAGAGTTCCCCTGGTTACAATGACTCATACTCCCCAAATAATTGACCTAACATTTTCCAGAAACAAAGTATTTCCCTATCCTACAAAGCCCTTCAAAACAGACTAAAATTTTAACTATTAAGAGTTAGGAGACTAAGCATTGCTTTGGGTTGTTTTTTTTTTTTGCTTGTTTTCTTTTTCTCTCCATGGATAATGCTTCTCAGAAGGAAAAGAAGGAGAAAAGGAAGAACTCCCTCTCCACTTAATCAGGCAGGACTAGGCTATTTGCTAGCTGTCACTTGAAATGGATGTGGTGTCACCCCTTTCTTGAATGGATGAAAGCCTGGTCCCTAAACAAATGAGAAACAAGAACCAGAAGGGAAAGGGGGCACTAAAAAAAATTAAAAGAACCAAAAGGTTTTTTTTTTCTCTCCAAACAATGATGAATCTCACTGAAACTGCTATTGTTGGATTTGTTTGAAAGACAAAGTGCATTATTTGGGGGCTCCAGGAACCATTGCATTTTTACCTGAATATGGACTGTCTATTGCATTTTCACTGGGAAAAATGAGAGAATAAACGAGTAGAGGACCTCAATAATGAAAGAAGGGACAAAGCCCCTCACAAACACCTTCACCACCATTCCCCATTATGCATAGGACTGGGGTCATGATGCCCTTTTTGCCCAGCTGTCTAAGACACCAGCATGGAGGACTATGAATCTTGGTGATGGTAGAAATAAATTGTATCTAGCTCTTTGATTTTTCAAGGTGAAGAAAATGATCAATTCCCCTTTGCATGAAAGGAGAATGGAATAATTAAAAATGCTAACAGAAATGGTGATGCTGACAGATTGTGATACAGTTAGCTTAATCTATTTTTCTTATTTTTAAATAGTTCTTTTAAAAATGGAAGAAAAACAGGACATGATGACCTGAGAGTATTTACTGAGAGAAAGATAAACAGGCTAAGAATTTTAGCTCAGAATGATCTTATTCCATATGAGAAAACAATTAATTGTTTCAGGGTCTCCCTTGGCATCTTTACTTTCATTTTTCCAGATAAGCATTCAATTTAGAGATAGGTTAATGCATTTTATTAAACACTAATTATGAACCAATCACAGTGTTAAGAGCTAGAGATACAAGAAAAATCATGCTGGATAATCCTTACTCTCTGGGAGCTTACATTCTACTAGGGGAAAACAGCACATAAAGGCTAGGGAGAAATAAAGAATTAAAAACTTAGCTGTTTCTCCAGATAAGTTCTGGGAATTGCACTGTAGGTTTGTCACTGAACAAAATAAGACCAAAAGCTGGCTTGTCGAAGTTAAGGGAGGATCCAGGGTCCAAATTCAATTTAGTCTTCATTCTCCACCCTTGTCACTTTAAAATGCAGTCATCCCTTCCACATCACAACTTTCCCCATTGAGTTTTCAATATATCATGGATCAGCATTAGAAATTAAATGGAGGTGGGAGGGCAGTTAGATGGTGCAGTGAATAGAGCACCCATCCTGGAGTTAAGAGGATATGAGTTCAAATCCAGTCTCAAACACTTGACACACTAAATAGCTCTGTGACCGCGGGCAAGTCATTTAACCCAAATTGTCTTGCCAAAAATAATACAAAACAAACCAAGAAATTAAATGTGAATTTTGGGGAAGTTTGGGGGAACTGTGCAGATGACACATGAAGGCCAGCAGACAACATAGAAAAAGTTTAGAAATGCATAAATGCAATGTGTGTGTGTATGAGCACACACATATATACATATACACATATACATATGTATATATGTATGAGTATACTTATATATGTATATATAATATTATATAATATCAATTTTTTATCTTTTACTATCATAATTCAAACTTTTTCTCTAGTACAGCATGCCAAAATTTTGTACTAAGATTTTCCAGCTCATGGGAGCACAGTGTCCCTAACCTTAATGTTGTAGAAAAAATAACGGTATACTTATTTCAACTTTGCTTCATCAAGAGAATAGGAATCCTCCAGAGCATGCCTGGGATGTTTTCAAGTCCTAACTAAAATCACCCATCTTCTATGAAATCCTTTCACAATCCCTCTTAATTCTAGTTCCTTCCCTCTCTTAATTATGTCCTATTTATCCTGCTTATAGCATGTTTGTAAATATTTGTCTGTTGGTTGCTGCCCTCATTAAACTGTGAATTGCTAGAGGGAAAGCATTGCATTTTGCCTCCTTTTACTTCCCCAGCTTAACACAGTGCCTGGAACTTAGTAGGCACTTAATATATGTTTATTTCCTGACAAAGACTAGAATTTTTTTTTCTTGTTTACATCATTCATTTCCACGAGGTTTTGACTTACAAATTTTCTCCCCATCTTTCCCCCACCCAACACCTCAAAACAGCCATCCCACTGTACAACCCCTCCCCCAATCTGCTCTCTCCTATATCCTCCCCCTCACTCTTCTGACTTTCAAGTGGCGCAGGATGGATCTCCCCACCACAGTGCCTTTATACCTTAATTCCCAGTTGGATGTAGTTAATAATAATAATTATATATATATACATATATATATGTATATATATGTGCGTGTGTGTCTGTGTATACATATATATAAAACATATATATTTTTAACATTTGATCATAGAACCCCAAACTCCAGATTCTTTCTCTTCCTCCCTCGTCACCCTCCCCCACTGGAAGGACAAGCAATTAAATCCAGGCTGTGCATGTGTAATTACACAGAACCTCTCCACAGTGGGCATATTGTGAGAGACTGATTCTATGTACCTCCTTCCTATCCCGCCCCTCCTTGTTCTATTCTCTACCCTGTCCCTGTCCCGATGCCTTTATACAAGTGTGTACTTCTAGCAACCCTCCCCTCCTCCTCCCCTCCCTCTGTCATCCCGCCTCTCATCTCCATACCCCCTATTCTCCTGTGTGGCAAGATACCCAGTTTAGAGTTTATGTCATTCCTTCTGTAAGCCAAATTCAATGAGAATAAGGTTGACCCTTTCCCTTTTGCCTTCCTGTTCTTTCCCTCCATTGTAACAATTATCAAGTCTTAATCTTGTCAGTAGTCTACTGGGTCCCTTGCTAGGGTACAAATATGTGTCATATAGTTCTTTCCCCTCATCCTGGCCTGTTCAGCATACATACCCAAGAAACAACACTAAAAAAGCATTTGAACAAAGCAATGAATGGGAGGTAATCTGCTCTGATAAGGAAGTTGGTCAGGAATGTCCGTAGTTACTAGTTAGGTGAAAGGAGTGTGGGGTCCAGGCAGCTAATGAAAAGCAGGTGCAATGAGGCTTTGTGTATTCAGCCTAGGCAGGAATGGAGCTGGTTGAGTCAGGTTTTTTATGCTATCTGCAGCAGAAAGGGGGCAATTCACAAAGGTTTAGTATATTTAGTCTGCAGCTCTATGAGGGGTAGGAAGGGGTGAGTCTGCCTAAGGTCAACCATGCATTCCAGTAACCAGATTATTTTTCCTGCACACCTGGTCCCCAAAAGTATCTCTGGAAGATTTACCAAGGAGCCTGAAATTTACAGTTAGTCACTCCCTGAAGACTCCCATTAAAATAAATAGGCTACTAGGGTTTTACAGATTAAGTCATTACCACTCATTAACACTTTAGGACTAATTAGTTAATCAGATTAGCTAGCCACTCACCCCACAAGACACTCTAAGAATGATATATAGGGCAGCTAAAATTATAGGAGGAGGAGATATAGAGGAAAAGGAAGAAGGGTCTACTGGAACTCCACAGTGAGATGGCCTGAGATGCCAAGAAAGAGTTAGATGCTGATTGTCCAGAAAGATAAGAAATGAGAAGACTGCAAGAAACTGAGATTGCAATGGGTCCTGGACAAAGAAGTTAAACATCACTTTATCAAAAGATCTCCAAAGGCTTTTAGATTATAAAGGTGTGTGTGTGTGTGTGTGTGTGTGTGTGTGTGTGTGTGTGTGTGTGTGTGTGTGTGTGTGTGTGTGTGTGTGTTTAAAAGTTCTATTAAGTCAAAGAGTTTTAACCTGAGGTCCGTGAACTTATTAAAACAAAAATACCTCTATTTAAATATGATTGGCTTCTTTTATAAAAACCTATTTTGAAATGGGTTCCATGGGCTTTATCAGACTAAGTGATCCATGATATTAAAAAAAAAAAAGCTAAAATTCTCTGTCTTAAGTGAATTTGAAAAAAAAAAAATTCCAAATCTCATTTGAAGCATCTCCATTGGGATAATGCCTTCATAGACCTAGGGAAGTGATATTTTATTTCATAAATATTTCATAGTTTATAAAGAACAAGTTCCTTACTGAAATGTGTATATTTTTTCATTTTTCTCTTTTCAGCCCCAATCTTGCACATAGTAGGAACTTGAAAAATGTATGCTGATAAATTTTTATCAGGATAATTTTCACTAAAATATTTCCACTCAAAGAAAATGATGGTGAATCATATATGGCCCAGGAATCATAATGTGCCAGAAATCAATGGAAATGACTTGCAAGAATTTCTTTCTGTCTCTCAGGTGAGTAGGTGTTCAGTAGGCTCTAGCACTAAGGGGCACAATGGATAGAGCACTGGGAATGGAATCCGAAAAAGTCATCTTCACGAGTCCAAATCTGACTTCAGACATTTACTAGCTTTGTGGCCTTGGGCAAGGCACTTAACTCTGCTTGCCTCAGTTTTCCCATCTGTAAAATGAGCTGGAAAAGGAAATGGCAGACCACTCCAGTATCTTTGCCAAGAAAACACCATGCAAGTTCATGAAGAGTAAGATAACTGAAACAGCTGAACACCACTATGAAAGGTCGACATATTTATGTGTTAAAGTTTTTTTTAAGTATATTTGGAACTGTTGGTTGTCAAATTTTGAATTAAAGGAATAAAGCACTTAATTAGTATTTGTTGAATGAGTAAAAAACATGAAATTCCATTTTCATAATAACCCTATGAGAAAAGTATGAAAGTATCATTATCCCCACTTTACAGAAATTAAGGACATGGTCTAAAGCCCAGTAATTGTTAAATGTCACATTCAATAACCAGTCAAAACTGGGCATTAAGATGACTACGCAGTTTAAACTCTTTTCAGCTACTTAACAAATGATCTAGGTGAGTAAGGAACTATTTTTTCTCAATTCATAAATGATATAAATGAAGTGAATTTATTATCAAGACTATGAAAAACATTACCCAGAATACCCCACATAAGGTTGCCCTAACCAATGTCATTTTACCGTAGTAACACATAATAGCCAAATCACACCCTACTGCTTTAGTTAAGACAGCAATGACAGGTTACATGAAGTGGCACTTTAAGATTTACAGAATTTGTACTTTACGCATTGTTGTTTTTGTGTTCTTATTGCTGTCGTTCATCCTTTGTCTTCAATAATGACAAGGATCGTAGGATTCAGACATGAAAAAGAACATCTAGTATAACTATTTCACAGATGCCGGAACTTGAGACCCAGGTGGGTTCCCTGGCTTACCTGAGTGTACAGCTCTAGTAAATGGAAGAGTCAGAATTGGAAACCAGGTTATCTAAAGACAATGTCAGTCATATTTTTTCCCCCCAACTAGCTGGGCTTCCAGAAAACATGGGCTGCTTTTTTAGTTGAACTAAATATGGAACTAAATGACTATCACAGTCTTCTGTATGCAATAGATACTTAATGAATGTTTGTTATGGAATGAACATAGAGTTCTTTCTTGACTCTCTTGATTCTCAGAATTGCGAGGTTCCTAGTGCAAACATTATTTTTTCTCCATTTCAAAAATGAGGAAATGATTGTATAGCTTCTTGTCTGCCCTCTTTATTTATTATTTAATTACTATTTAATTAATCTATCATTTAATTATTCTGCTCCACTTCCACAATAATATTCTTTACACAGAGATATTTACCAGCAGGGGTGTGCTGGAGCACTGACTAAAATATTAACTTGTGAAAGCTGATTGTTAAATTTTCAGTGTGAACATTTATACCTCAGAAATAGGCAAGGTTACAATTCAGGGCTTGCTTTATTATTGTATTGATTATCTAGATTTAAGAAAGAAAATAGAGAAAATGTCTTCTAATGCAAGTCAAACTTGATCGTTTCTTGAGGGATTTTGTTGTTACTGCGATTTTTGCTATTGTTCATCCATGATTCTCTTATTTAGGAAATTTTCTGGCTTTTTCCAGACCATGCTATTTGCACTGCCACCATTTTCCTGATGCTTCTCATTCCCCTCCCAACGGAACCTTAGACTCTGCTCCTTGGGACTCTGGGATCTGAGGGGGGAGTTTTTATCTTATCTTGCCAGGGAACCAAGACCATATCATTTGTCCCTGCCCTCTCATCCCATCCCTTCTGGTTCACAGGTGTGTGTATGCTTCTGTGTCTGTGTCTGTGTGTGTGTGTGTGTGACAGACAGACAGACAGACAGAAACAGAGAGAGAGAGAGAGAGACAGAGAGAGAGACAGAGAGAGAGACAGAGAGAGAGAGAGACACAGAGAGAGAGAGAGACAGAGAGAGAGAGATCTTTCCCCTTTACAGTGTAAGATCTTTGAAGAAAATGTCTTGCTTTGTATTTACAGCTTCAAGGCTTAGCAGAGGCCCTTACACACAGTAAGGGCTTAGTAAATG
>CM053580.1:436783783-436802509 GCA_028627135.1 Pseudochirops cupreus | reverse complement strand
CGGCTTCAGGCCAGGCTGGTTTCAGTTCGCAGTGCTGATATGGTTCCTTGTAGCCGAGCTGACTTTAGTGGGAAGTATCTTTGTGTGCGTTTTGGAGTTCCAGGATTGGTTTAGAGTCCTATTTTATGGGTATTTTGGGGTGGCTCTGTGAGAGCTGCGATGTGTTGCTGCTTCTACGCCGCCATCTTGGCTCCGCCCCCCTTGATGGATTCTTTACAAACTTGGGACTATAGTCCTCTAGCCAGTTAAGGTTTTTGTCACTGTTTGGCAGACTTTGATAAAAATTTTGACAGTAAAACATTAGCACCTTAGATTTTTCCACCCAAGGTTAATGAAATTGGGACTTCATTTATGTTTCTGTCCATATGCTAATTTAACTAATATCGATATATTCTTTTACACTTTATTACAAGAGAACCTTTCTTAAAGCAATGCTCTGAGGTACATGATGCAGGTATTATCATTATTCCTGTTTTACAGATTAGAACACTAAATCTCAAAGAGGAAAAGTGACCAGTTCAAGGTCACATAGCCTAGCAGAACTAGAACTCAAATTAGGTTTTCTAAATTCAAATTCACTCTAACAAGCTCCATTTAGAAATGGTAAATTTATATTAATTTCTAGATTTATTTATATAACTCTTTAGGACAGTTACACCTCCAGGTTTTAGGTAGTCAGTGATAAAAGCAAAATACAATTATTGTTAGATAAATGCTAAGACTGTGCATGCTGAGTTGGTGATGGGGAGCAAGTCATTGGTCAGGAGGTAGTTATGTCAGCATTTTCCCTATACCAAGCAAGATAAAACTCTGCTGGGAATAGCCAGAATCTGGAGAAGCCCTGAGCTGTGGATACAGTAAGCTCCATAAACCCTGTTTTCTGAATAAATGAATAGATGAATGAGAGAAACACCATAGAAATGTAGGCAACTTTCTCATATCTCTACATGGATCTATTAGACTCAAGTCTAATGAAACCCAGCTGAAGGAGAGCTGATGTTTTCAGCTCATTTTTTTCTTTCCTTTTTTTTTTTCAGATCATATCCAATGCAGGTTTTAAGTATTGATAGGTTTGTGACTGCCCATAAAATTAACAGAGCGTAACATAAACATGCCATTCATTTTGTTCTTCTGCACAATCAATGTGGTATCCTGTCTCAGATGTAATGTTGGCCAGAGTGCTCACAATGCCTGTGCTGTAGTTGAACTCAACAATGATAGCTTCTGTACTGGGAACTTTCCATGACCCTGATGGTATTCATTACCTTATATGAATCATCATTCATGCAGTGGAAGCAGTTTATCTTTATCTTCCTACAGGCTTCACCATTGTAAGACTAGTAAACATATTCAGGATTCCTAACAAAGATTCTTAGGAGAAAAAAAATAGAACAACAACTGATGAGCTAAACTCTGTTCTTTCCCTCCTACAGCTCTAGTCTCTAGAACTAAGCAAAATTAATTTAGTCCCTCATCCTCATGACAGCCTTTCATAAAAAACAAAACAAACATATTACAATTTTCCAGGATGACCATGAAATGTTATTTTACTTTAACCAGTAACTTTTTCCCCAGTTACTTTAATTAGAATGTGTACAAAATGATCTCAAAACCTCTCATCATCTTGGTCCCCCTACCTCAACCCTCTCCAAAATATGTGTTCTAATTTTCTACTGTCTCTGAGACAAAGAATGTATTACTGAGAACTGAACACAGTACTTTGCATCAGACAACATATTATTTTGGAATTAGAGTCAGGAAAGTCTAAATTTGAACACAGCTTTAGATACTTGCTAGGTGTGTGACCAAAGTTACCCCTCATGTAGGTACGTTAGCCTCATTAGGAAGCTCCTCTTCTTCTTTCTTAGGCTCATTTTTGAAGATCAGAATTTTGTTTCTGAGAGGTGTTCCTCTAAGTTCTTTGTTTTCCCTTTTGAAGTTGTTAGTCGTGGGATCATGGAAAACCATGTGGATTTAATGAGAAATTGAATTGGCTCCACTTAACTGGAAGTCCATTCTGGTTTTGTGAGCATTTGCACTTGTTAATAAACTTCTGTCTAGATAGTTCTACAGTACTTTATATATTAACTATTTCCTTTATTTCTAAATGGGGAATATACTAGGTCTAATTCTAGAGCTGATTATTAAATTTTCAACGTGAATATTTACGTCTCGGAAATCAGCAATTACTACAAATTAGAGGTCCATTTATTGTATGGTTATTGTCTGGAATAGAGCTATCCAACACTTGGCCCACTGGTTCTTCACTGGAATGCTAACCTAACTAGACTAAAATATAGTTGGAAAATACTTAGCAAAACAAATTTTAAAAAGTATTTAAAAGCATATATAATGTTACACTTAAAAACTAAGTCAATGTCCTTCAGGGATCCTTCCTTTAGGATTAGATGGAGCACATTTGTATTAAACTTTGACATCAATGGCCTCGATTTAAGAAAGTGTTAGTAACTCAGACTAAACTTAAAAGTATGTGAACATACTTCCTCCAACCCCAACATGGTTTTTACACACTTGCTAGCAAAACTTTATACTCCCATATAAACACTACTTGAACTGAGCAGCAGCAAAATAGAAGACCCAGGGAATAAATTCATCATCATACTGGAGCCTATCATCATCATCATCATTATTGATTAATGATGACGATAAGCATTTATATAGCACTGTATATTTTGCAAAGAGCTTTACATCCATTTTTTGCATTTATTATTTACACTTACATCCATTATTTCATTTGAGTCTCACAACACCCTTGGTTTTTAGTTAAGTTAGTTAATATACTGACCCATGGAAAATGTCTGATGAAAGTAGAGGCATTCTTAAAATGATGCTAATCATGATCTAGCCTTTGGAGGGTTCCCCAGTAGATAGAGTATTCTGCCTGGAATCAGAAGACTCATTGTAGTGACTTCAGTTTCCTCATCTGTAAAATGATCTGGAAAAGGAAATGGCAAAGCCACTCCAGTATCTTTGCAAAGAAAACTCCAAAGAGGGTCATAGGGAGTCAGATATGACCGAAAATGACTCAAGAACAACCAGAGACAATGCTTGACAGTTTCTAGGTGATGAGATGGGGAAGATGGAAGAGGAAGGAAAGCAGCAGTTATCTGCTGGTATCTAAAGATACTCTCCTAATTGACATGTAGCACTGACAAATTCTAGAGCTTTCAATTATCATGAAAATCAATCCAATCCCTCCATTTTAAAGATGAGAAAACCACATCTTCAAATAAGGCAGTCTGAGAAAGAGAGAACGATTTGTCCAAAGCCACACAGTTATTTAACGACCACTAGGAATAGCCCCCAGGGCTCCTAACTCCTTAGCCACAATTATTTCTTTTTCCACTACAGCACATTGCTTCCATGCAATCTTCCCCTAAACACCCATAATGCCTACCAGATCAAAGGTTTGGGATCACCCTTTTCTTTTTCCCCATGGTCTTTTTGTGACTTCTTTTGCCTTCTATGTTGCTCAGACTTAATTTAAAATCTGATTTCCCTTGTCTATATGTGCTGGGCACTGGAGGAAATCGCTCAGAGTGATTTCTCCCAGGCTCATTCCCTTTCAAAATGACCTGTGGCCTTATTCCTTTTGAGGTTGGCCCTGCATGGAGGTAATTTTTGTAATAAATTAAGCACCTGGGAGCATACTTAATAGGTACAAGAGAATGACTGATTCACTGACCAGATTCTTTGTCAAAGACAAAATCTTTAAGATTAATTAAGAAGACTTATAGAATTAATGTTCCCTAGGGTTTGTCAGAGTTCATAGATAGAGAGATAGGTAAAGCCTTAGAGCCCATCTGGCCTAGCCTCCCCATTTAACATATGAAGATACTGAGGCCCAGAGACATTTAGAGACTTTCCCAAGGTTGTACAGGTAGTAAGTGACAAAGCAAAGGTTTGGACTCAGGTCCTGTGACATAATCACCTGAACAAATCAGCCTGTTTAAATTTGTAGGTTGTAAATCTAATATGTTTTGATGGTTATGTTTCTATGACTTCCTTGATGATTTTAAAACAAATAACCTATTTGATTTGTCAGTATGATCGATCCGTGACAGTTTTCTCAAGAGATTTCCAAAATATCAGTAAGAGAAATGGACTCTGGTGACCAGTTTTCTCCTTTGATGGTACTGAGAATAGCCATAACATTGAGGGATAGGATTAAAAGGCAGATATGTTATAAAGTGAGCTGATCTTCTTCTGTGAACTGCTACTTTAATTAATATTAACCACATACAAATGTTATGAAAGAACATGGAGAAGAGAGAACCTTTATTTGGGGTCGTTCAACTAAATACATTATTTCTCTATTATCTAAATTTTTTTTTAAATCATGTATTAAAAAGTGAGGAAAAGTGAAAATTCAATATGTAAATTCACATTCATAGTACTACCAGAGACAATAAAGTACTGATCTGGTCTGTTGTTTGTCTGCTGTATAGAAGAAATATTACCAGGACTGCTTAGTAATGAATTGCCCTGTCATGTCTTATGACAGAAAGAATGATCTCAAGTTTGTGTATTTCTTCTTCTCGTTATTAAAAGAGAAAACACAAGATAATCATGCTCTGCCATAAGGCAAAGATTTGGGTCAGTAAACCTCTTCCTGCTCTGTAGAGGGTTAGATTTAATGAGCATTGTATTCAGGACCCATGGGACAACATGCTTCAGTCCTTACAATCTGCTTGGGAGCCAGTGCACAGTGCTGATGGAACAGCTCAGAAAAAGGCCACACAACTCAATATTCCTTTATAATGTCCTTCCAGAATGATGAAGTATTTTGAAACAGATGGAAATTCAGCAAGTTTACATCCCCTTATAGTATGAAATCTGATAGCAGAAGATGCCAGGCAGGACATTTTACTCTATTGTTCTCCCAGAGTCCCCACTACCAAATCTTGCTATATAATCCAGAAAAAGGATTGTCTTAGGTCACCACCCATGAAAAAATATTTGTTGGTTGGTTGGTTCATGTCCTTTATTCTTGAAAAGGACCACAATGACATCACTATGTTAGAGTCAAGTTATGGTATGTTCAACTATGGCTAATCAGCCCAATATGAGCTCAGAGTGCTCTACCACAGATCAGGCACAAATAATTCATGTGAACATTTAGTGTGGAGTCTCTAAATTTGCACATCTTCATTTCTTTTGAGCTACATCAATTCTGCTTTGCTTATAGAGCACAGCATTTCTTCTTATGAAGGTATATACCACTGTCTCCCATATCACACAATTCCAAATGTTTTCAGACAATGAAAAATACACACACACACATACACACACACACGCACACAACAAACTGTAATGATTCTAAATGGAAGGAATCACTTTTTGATCCTTCTCCTATATTCTTTAAAACACGTATTAAAATGACAAATGAAACAGACAACTGGGAAAGGAAAGAACACTGAATTAAATCCTATTATATTACCAAATGGATGTGTAGAAAAGTATAATTGTCCAAAGGGGAGTTCAGTAATTGTAGGCTGAAGTTAACCTAAGAAAGTTAATGCTGTGGAATTGTGTCTATCTAGACTCTTTAGTGAGGGTCAATATATCATCTGCACATCTGTTTCTCATTTGCATAATCTCACTTAAGAGCCAACTAGTATCATAAAGAGGTTAATACTTTACAAAGGTGTGGTTATTTTTTCAAGTTTTTGATTTAGCACTAGTGAAAGCAAGAAGCTGCTCTCTTAGCAAGTCTTAAGATTGATTTCTTCAAGTTTATCCTCACCAGTCTCATTTGACATCTACAAACACAATCAATATAGTTACACCACAGGTAATTACTCATTAGAAGGACTCCATCCACTGCGAGGGTTCTGTGTATCAATTTATCATTTCATTTCCATGCATGTCAGGATGGTACATCTACCTTTCTGAGTTGTCATTTGTGCAGACAAGGTTAATACTAATTTAATTTCACTCTAACGGGGATCTAAATGAAATGCCTCCATGAAAACAAGTAGCTGGATAGACCTTTGATAAAATTCAATCTAAAAGTTGTTGCCTCAGCAAGAGAACTTTAGTTCTGATGGATTGTTAGTCTGACTGCTTTCTTGGCTTCTTCATATTTAAGCCATAGAGAAACTGCATTTAACTAACAGCACCAGAGGCAATGGCTAGTGGCATTCTACCTGTCAGGTCTTATGACTTTAGGTATCTAATAATTATCTTGCTGACAGGGAGGAACTAGACACGGACAAGGAAAGCACCCACCCACCAAAACGCTGCTTTGGGATTAATTGGATCAGGCTGTCATCTGGTCAAGGCTTTCCTTGTTAAGGCTTTTACAATGAAAGGCTATACTGCTTCCCAGACTTGGGAATCACCACTGTGAACCCAATACTCCACTTCAGCTTGCCCAGGGGTGGGATACCTGTGGCCCAGAGGCCTTTGACTAAATCAGTCAAAGAGCTGAACTTGAGGACCTAGAGAGCCACATGTGACCTCAAGACTGAAGATTCCCCACCCCTGCCTTTTGAATGTGGTATTTGGGGAAGCAGCATAATGCAGCAGCATAGCTGGCTATGTAATTGGGAGACCTGGGTTTAATTCCATTTCTGACATATTTCAGCTGTGTCACTCTAGACAAGTAACTCTCAGGGACCCAGACAACTCCCTAAGACCCTAAAGTGTACAGCAATTAGCAATTTGTTGCAGTGGAAGAGGTTTTCTCCTTGGAAACTGCCTATACTGACAAAATCACAATTGTAGTTTAAAAAAAAATCAGTTGAAGCCCAAACAACTCTATAGGTTCATAGACTTAAAGATGGAAGACTCATTAGAGTTCATCTAATTCACTTCTCTAGTTGTACCAATGAGGAACGTGAGGACCCAGAGGTCATTAGTGCAACATCACCCTGGTATAAAGTAGCAGAGATAGGGAATGAACTCAGGTCTTTTGATATAAAATCTAGCATAGTTTCCACTGAAACATGATGCCTTTCGTGGGTGTACTGGTAAACGTTTAACAATTGGATTAAAAAAAAATGTACAAATGCTATGCTAGGTGACACAGTGGATAGAAGGTAAAGTGTAGAGTCGGGAATATCTAAGTTCAAACCTGGCCTCAAACACTCACTAGCCATATGAGCCTGGACAATTCACTTACCCCTCCTTCCCTCAGTTTCCTCCTCTGTAAAATGATCAGGAGAAAGAGATGGCAAACCATCCCAGTACCCCAATCAGATCACAGAGAGCCAGACATGATTGAAACAACTGATCAACAATAACATATAATACACTTTTAATTGGATTCTACATTATTCACATTTATCTAATCAGTTTCTTAAATCTAGACAATCAACTAAACAATAAATCAAGCCCTAATTTGTAGTGTTTTCAGGTTACTGAGGTATAAATGTTCTCACTGAAAATTTGATAATCAGCTCTTGTGGGTTGATTTGAGCTGGCTCCAGTATAGTCCTGATGGCTCCTACCTGGCTTTCTCTCTCTAATGTCAAGATGATAAAAGCAAAGGGCCAGAAGCACATCTCTGAATAAAAGAAATTACCCTTCAGTGTGTGCTTGATCAGTCAATAATCAAGTATTTATTAAGCACTTTTTACAACACCAACAAAAAAATGAATGCAACAATCCCATTTACAAAAACCTTACAATGCAATGTGGATAAAAATATATAGATATATAAGTTTATACAGAATAAATATAAATAGCTACAAAGTAACTAAATATAAGGTAGTTTGAAAGGGAAGTCATTAGAAATTGAGATCTGGAAAGCTTCATGTAAAAAGTGGTGTTTAAGCTGCATCTAGAATGAAGAGAGGGATTCTAAAACGTGGAGGTGAGGATGGAATGTGCTTCAGGAATGGAAAACAGAAAGTATGCAAAGGTACAGATATGGAATATGGAAGATCATGTGTGAAAGGACAGAGAGAACACCAGTTTGCTTGGATCTTAACACACGGAAAGGAGGCAGATGAAGATATAAGTACAGGACCTACAGGACCATGGTATGAGAAACTTTAAACATCAACTGAAGAAGTTTATATTTGATTCTAGAGGTAATAGGAAGCCACTGGCCTTTATTCAGGAGAGGAATGCCTTTGAAATATCTGCATGTATAGAAAATCACTTTGGTAACAATGTGGAGAAAGGAAGGTAGGAAAGAAAGAAGGAAGAAGAGAAGGAAAGGAAGAAGGGAAAAGGGAAGAAAAAAGAAGGACGGAAGGAAGGAAGGAAGGAAAAAGAGAAAGAAGGAAAGAAGGAATTTTTAAAGTGCCTGTTATGTGCCAGGCACTATACTAAGCACTTTGTCTTTACAATGACCCTGGGAGTCAGTGACTTGCCCAGGAGTGAACAGCTAGTAACTATCTGAAGTTAGATTTGAACTCATGTCTTCCCTGACTCTAGGTCCAGTACTCTATTTCCTATGCTGCCTAGTTCCCTAAGAATGGACCAGGGCAGAGAGAGACTTGTAACAAGAAGACCAATTAGGAAGCTGTTACACAATAGGGGAAAGTCCCAAACTGAGTGTTAATTATGTAAATAGATAAAATGGGTTGGATGTAAGAATTATTGTAGGATTATTAAACAGTCAGATTTGGCATCTGATGGGGTATACTGGGTGAGAAAATGAGGAGCATGAGTAATCATGGGGATATTTTGAGGAGGAGAGGGCTTTGGGGGGAAGTGAATGAATTCAGTTGTGGGCATTTTGACTTCGAGATGGGAAATCTACATTAAAATGTCTAGTATGTAACTGAGGACATGAGCCTGAAGTTCTGGGTAAACACTGAGGCCGGATAGCCTCTAGCTCTCTTCCTACATCTTTGACCTTTGTTCAGTTGGTAGACAGGCACATATCTCCTTTCTTCATCTCTATCCTTGCCCCACTCTATTTCCATACCCAGAGATATGAAGATACCTCTTATCGTTCAGTTTTCTCTTAGCAGATTTCTATTTTCTGATTTTGATTTTGTCACCCAGGCATAATAACATTTTATTGTCTTTTGCATACGACAACTACTCTGTATGCCCCACTACACTCCCAATACCTGTAGGTCCATGTAGGTGCCTTTTCTATAGGCCCCACTTGTGAACTACAGAATTCTTTTGCAAGATGGCTGGCCAAAGTTAGAAATGTGGTCAGTGAGGAGAAATCATGTGGCCTTTATGAGGAGCATGTTGATAGAGTTGGCTTCCTTAGAGATAGGGTGGGGGAACTGTAAATAATGCTCCCTAATGCTTAAGCCAAAAGCAAGAGCAAGGCAGACTTTAAATTTCCTCTCTGTAGATCACAACGTACAAGACACAATTTACCATGCATTACCTTCCAGACAAAGAGTTACAAGAATCTGATGGCTTCACCATTTTAAAGAACTGTCCTGATGAAGAATTACAGGGCACAGTACATTTGGAAGTCAGCCTCTCACAATTAAAGCCATGGTAGGTAAGACTCAGCAGAAATTGTGCACAGAAAAAGAATCAGGGGTAAGTAGTCTTGGGATTTACTGTGCTTATAGAAAATACCAGTCTCTCTATAACCAACAGAGCTACACAACTGTAGAAAATTAGGCAGGCCAAGCTCTAACCTTGAAAAGTTTAGGTGTCTGACTGAGAAAATACCCCATAGTCAGGCAAATAACTAAATTCTTCAAGGTTAGAGCTTGGCCTGCCTAACTTATATTTGCCTTATATCTGGAAATCTGTTTCCTCTTCTTAAAGAATTTAAAATGAGTACATCTCTCATTTTACCCTGTAATACTGCCTTTGTCCTACAACATCATATTTATAAAAATAAGTCCAATGTTTAATATCCCCCACATGAAATTGTTCTAGTTGTTTTGGAAACACATTGCTCTACTGAGAGCAATAGAGTCGATTGCTGTTGTGTTGAGAATCATTATTAGGAATGATGATAGCTAGCATTTATATGGAGCTTTAAGGTTTACAATACAATTTATACATATTATCTCTTTTGAAGTTTGCATCAAATCTTGTGAAGTGGGTGTGACTAGAATCCATCTCCATTCTGCCAATGAAGAAACTGAGGCTGACAAAGGTCATGTGATTTGCCTTCTGTCACACAGTTAAGTGTCTGAGGTGGGTCTTGCTGATTCTAAATCTAGCACTGCATTTATAACTGTCACTGGAAAACTACAAAATAAAAGGTCTTACAGGAGATCCTATTGAAACCATGCTTTTCTTTCCTTTTAGTTAGTAAGGACAGAAAGCTGAAACAGTGGTGGCTCTGATACCTTTTGCCTCAGCAGGAGAGATAAAGTATAACAGTCTTTCCTTTCTTCTCTCTCTTGTCTGCTAGGGCTGCTTTCCTGGTTTTGAGAGACTAGTGAAGGTGGTCTTCCGTATCCCCCAGGCTTAAGGGAAAAATTGTGAAGCTAGCATGACTTATTAGGTTGTTGTTGAGATCATCAGGGCAGCCAGATGGTGTGGTAGATACACTGCCAGGCCTGGAATGAGGAAGACTCATCCGCATGAGTTCAAATGTGCTCTCAGACACTAGCTCGGTGACATTAAGTAAGTCATTAATTTTTTTTTTGCCTCAGTTTTCTCATCTGTAAAATGAGCTGGAGAAAGAAATGGCAAAACTCTCCAGTATCTCTTCCAAGAAGACCCCAACTACAGATACAACTGAACAACAATATACTTTGCCAGTAGACGACATGGATAGAAAAAAATAAAGATCACAAGATCTAAGATTTAGAGGGGGGAGGGGCCGTAGAGATCATTAGATCCAAGCCCCTCATTTTATAGATTATGAAACTGAGGCACAGAGAAAAGTTAAATGGGTTGCCAAAGGCCACTCAGATGATAAGTATCTTAAGTGGGATTTGAACCCAATGATTTTTGCCTCTAAGTGCCCTATATGTTACACATCAATGAAAGCAAGTTCTTAGGGTCTTAGGGTGATTATCTTCTTTAAATGTAACTAAACAGGTCCTGACCTAAAGGACTAGTGATCCAACACCAGACCTATTCTGGAAGCTTTGGCAGCTTTGAAGAACTGCCCTGTGGCTTTGAGAAGCCTCTATTACCTTTGTGCCATAAGAAAGCAGGAGAATGGGATATTAGTAGAGAAATAATACCAATAATTCATATTGATATAGTTCTTTACATTTGGCAATCTTTTTCTTTATCTCATGGCAATCTTGTAAGGGAATAAAAAAGTTTAGAAAATTGCTTTTCTTACAATCATTCTGTATTATTATGTCATTTTACAGGTAAGAAAACGGAGACTCAGAGACTTGAGCACATTAAATCTCTTGGAGACAAAGACTTATCAAAGGGCAGCTCTCAGATTAGAAAGCAGGTCCACAACTCAAGGATGTGCATCAATAAATGCACAAGCTACCTGCTGTGCTCTGGGTATACAAAGGCAAAAATTAAACAGTGCCTGCCCTCAAGGAACTCACTTTCTATGGAAAAGAGTTTGCATTTTATTGCATGTGCCTCAATACCTTCTCCTCCTGATAATACATATCTTTGGCAAAAGAGAGATAAGGCATTGCCTTAAAATTTGAAATAATCTGTAACTATATGGGCTTGACTTTCTGAACCTGTACATTAACACTTAAAGAAATTTCCTCTTGATAATCTGCCTCTTACTGTTACTCTAGAGTTTAGACCAAAGTAGCCCTGAGACTCCGATTGGGGAAAAGATAAAAGGTTTTAGACATTGTCTCAATTTGGCAAAAGACCATTTTGATGAATAAAGTGGAAAAAGAACCAAAACCTGACGTCATACCTCCCCCTAAGTGTACATAGGACTTAAAAGTGAAGGCAAGATGGTGCTGGGTAATGGCTTCCTTGTTTGGGCCAAACCCAGGGTGAAGGAAGAATTGCATGAGGAATTGTGACAAACTCAGAATGCTGCCAGATTTACCCATCCCTGCTTTTGATTTATTGTAATGTACATCTGGAAGCTGTGACCGTGTGAGTCTGTCATCCTTCACAGTACTGTTGTATGAAATTAAACTGGGGTAAAGCTCAGAGAGAAGAGTTCTTAATACCCTGGCATTACCTGCACATTGCTAAACAATAATTCTCAAAATAACCTCCCCAAGATTTCCAGAGCCACGCAGGCACATTCAAATAAATTACAGGGCACAGTTGAAGTTTACAGGGCTTATGTGCTATTCACGACTTAGGTGGGGAGACAAACCTTGATATCAAACCCATTATTTTTCTTCCAGCATAAGGATAACATTATTCACATATTTTACATAAAGGCTTGACCTCAAAACTGCAAGAAAGGACAAAAGGAATAGAACCACTAACCTTCTTTGTGTTTGTAAATAATATGCTAGCCATCTATCCACATGAATAAAATTCAATCTTTACTGAAACAACACATTTTCACCACTTGGAAATAATTGGAAATTATTTCTTGGTAGAAAACAATGTGGTTAAATATATTAGGCCCAGGATGCTAGCATCAGAGTCCTAGCTCTGCTATGATTTGGTGTTATATCAAGTTAAGTCAAGTCAACATTTATTAAGTACCTGCTATGTGCCAGGCACTGAACTAAGCTTGACTTCTTCCAACCTCAGTTTTTCCTTTATAGAGGGAAGGTGAAAACTAAAGTACATTTGCTAGAATGGCTGAATGAGTTGTGATATATGGTTGTGAGGAAATAGTATTGTTTTATAAGAAATGATGAGCAGGATGGCTTCAGAAAATTCTGGGAAGACTTATGTGAACTGAAGCAAAGTAAAGTGAGTAGAACTAGAAGAACATTACACACAGTAGCAGCGATATTGTAATGATGATCAACTGTGAAAAACTTAGTTACTTTGATAGATACCATAAGCCATGACAATTCCAAAGGACGCAGAATGAAAAATGTTATCCATCTGTAGAGAGAGAACTGATGTGCCGTTAAAGTGCAGGTTAAAGCATCGTTTTTGAACCTTATTTATGTTTCTTGCTTTCTATTTTTTTCAACATGGCTAATATGGACTTATCCTTTCCATGACTTCACAAGTATGATCAATATCAAATGGTTTGACCAGCCACTAGGTAGGGGAGGGGCAGGTAGGAGGGAGAGAATTTGGACCTTAAAATGTTAAAAAAAAATGTTAAAATATATCAAGTGTATTTGATTTCCTTTATATATGACAATATATTATGTCCATTTACAGTGATAGGCACCCCAAAATACCTCTGGGTGAAGTTAGGAAGGAGCTATAAAAGAATGAGGACAAATAGGACCAATTCTACCAGTCCACAATTATCTATAGACAACTTTGCAGGTGCTTAAGTTGTTTTTTGAGAGTATTTAAAGTTCCTAGAAGATGAAAGTCCAGGAGTACGGGGACTGCCCATGCTGAGGAGCAGGCTCGTGGATTGAGGCAGAAATGTAGCATCCATGCAGACATACTCCTGCCCCCAAAGGCACAACAGAAGTGCTTGAGGGTCCTTTTCAAGACATTACTTGCTTTTCAGGCTTCTTGTTATGTACATTTTTTATATGATGGGCTAATAATATCTGTTACCTACCCATCTCACAGGGACACAATAAAAATTAATGGGATGAATTCTGTAAAGCACTCTGAGTGCCCTGGAGAGACACTACATAAATATATTATGATTGTATGCATTATTCCAACAGTCTGATATACAATGGTGGAGAAGCAGAGAAAAGTATTTTCCATTTATCTAATAAATTTACTGTGGGTTCGGTAAAATTCTGGTCCTTCTTTTCTTTGGACTTTGAGTTCAGTTGTTTTTGAAGGAAGAGTTTTATTGGTTATTACCTTACGTGTTAGTAATATGTGCCATATTTTGTCTAGCTATTCAATACCAAAATTGTGTAATTCTCGAACCTCCTGTCATTTTACCCTTGCAACTGTCTCTTTCTCTGTCTTTAATCCTGCCCATGTCCCTATTCCTTCCTTCTATTAAGAGGGGTAAGAAAGCTTTCAGAAATCAAATCCAATCATCAATCAATTATTTTGTATTTAAAATATTTCCATCATGTTTAAATGATAGTACTCAGAAGCTTATTTAGAAAAAAACTAATATATTTCTCTATAGTATGGCATTCTAAGACTAGGGAATTTTTTAAAGCAATGCCCAATTACTAACTTTATTGAAACAACAACATGAAAACGATTTTTATCAGATGAACAGACTGCAGACTCGGGAGGGAGGGGGTGTCATTTTCCTTGATGTGTATACTTAATCCCCATTCTTTCTAACAGCAGTTGCACATAGAGAGAACATGTTTCTGCCTATCAATGTTAAGCTGCATGGTTTAAAGGGAAAGACAAGTTTCCCTGGCAGAATGGGGCATGTGTTTTTTCCCCTTTGGAGCAGCACTGAATTATTTAGTACAAGATTTGTCAGAGAACAGCTCATCTACACTAAGGGGACAGAGTCCTTACTGCTGCTGAAATAGAATATTGTGCAAGGAATTGTTGGTAAAAAAAAATACCCAAGCAACTAAAGCAGAAGGCACAGTTGGTTTTCCAAATATACATACACGATACTCACATTTATCATCATTCAAGGGCTTTGTGGAGAATTTTCAAGCATGTTTTGCCTTTAAAAAACTGTCTTTATGTTCTATGTGCATCTGTTTCCTGATTCTCTCCATCTCTCCTCCTCTCACTGTGCTTCTATGTTGGTTTCTCTATGAATCAACCTTTTCCCCTCTATCCTTTACTACTTGCAGATGGGTTAGATATCATTGGAAGAAATGGCCACAGCCTGCTTCTGTCTATTTTTAATTAATTCAGTCAGGTATTGTCCATTGCTACTTCTACTGGCATAGATTTTTTTTTCATTTCAAGAAGATTTTACTATTAATGCTTCATCTTTTATCTTTCCTAAATATTTTTTCTCCTTCTACCCTTTTTGTAACCATCATAGCAACAACTTATTTTGTTTTCAATGCTTAAAATGTTAAAAATATTAATTAGTATGTAAAATATAAATTCCATAAAGTAAAAATAAAACAAATTAAAATATATAATTGCATTTGTGACAGTTAACAATGTAGTCAGTCAATAGCTTCTGCTTTTGACCTTGGTCAAATCCCTTTACCTTTCTGATCCTTATTTTCTTCATCTTCAAAATGGAAGAAAATATTATATTATTTATCCCAAAGCTATTTTTGGAGATCAAATTAAATAATACATGCAAAGTGCTCTATCAATCTTAAAGTATCATATGAATGCAAAATATTTTTGTTCCACTTATTACTATTATTGTAATTGCTATTATTATTATTTTCAATTACATCAATATTCTCAATTTTTAAATGATATTCAAATAGAAATGAACAGAGAACAAGTCACCGTTCTATTAATAGCAGGATTCTTCTGTATTTAATGTTCTGTAAACTCTTATGCAGGTGGATAGAATAGCTGCTTTTTGTTATTATTAAGAGGTTGAGTTTTTCATTGCAAAGCTAAAGGTGACTTTCTCCTCAAAGTTTCCTTGAAACACTTAGGTCTGCTGTTCAAATAGCTTACATCGATTCTCACTCAATTTTTCTTTTCATTTTTACTGGTTGTGAACAGACAGGAATGCTCCAGAAGTGTACAACACAAGTAAGGCGGAGGTATATGTGAATTATTGCTCTGCATTTCAGCTATGACCATGTGTGTGATATCTGCAAACACAGCTAAGTTAGTCTGATGCCAATTAATATTGTTAGAGAACTATAGAATCAAGTCAGAGGAAACCTCTGACAAGAATTTTGAACAAAACGAAAATGGACAAGAATGCCCTCTGTACCATCACCAAAATATGCCTATTTAGTTTCTATTGGAATACATCTAATGATGGAAAATTTACTACTACCCAAGACATACCAATCCATTTTGGGACAAAATTGAAACACAGGTAAATGCTTCCTTAAATCAGACCAAAATATGAATCTTAATAAATTCCACCCTCTTTTCAGCTTTGTGACCTCTGAAAATAAGCAGAACAAGTATTATACCTCTACCATATGACAGCTCTTTAAATATTTGAAATTGATTTTTAGGTACTTGGGGATTATTTTCTTATTCAGGCTAGACATACCTAGTACAAACTTGCACTCCCACCACACATATTCTAGATCAGTGGTTCTCAACCTTTCTAATGCTGTGACCCTTTAATATAGTTCCTCATGTTGTGGTGACTCCCAACCATACAATTCTTTTTGTTGCTACTTCATAACTGTAATTTTGCTACTGTTATGAATCATAATGTAAATATCTGATATATAGGACATATTTTCATTGTTACAAATTGAATATAACCCACAGGTTGAGAACCACTGTTCTAGATTATCACCATCCTTCATAAAACCCTAGCTTTAGAGTTTGTGAGGTCCTTCTGTCTTACAGAGGAGGAATCTGAGGCAGGTAGACATTAAATTATTTGCCTAGGGTCACACAGATAATAAGTATCTGAGGTCGGATGTGAACTCAGATTTTCCTGCCAGCAAGTCCAGTGCTCTATCTACTGTATTAATTGGTTATTTAAATGTTACACCTGTATCTGAATCTGCTGTACTACATGGGGGATTGTTCAGGAGAGGATGCAATGAACTAAAAACACTGCTTGTTCTAAATATCTGACTTCTATTAATGTAGCCTAAAATTGACTTTGTCTTTGGCACACCAAGCTATTTCTTTGGCTTTTGGCCTCTGTCTCACTAGAGAAATCACCCTTTTTGAACTGAAAACACTTCTCTCTCTCTTTTTTTTTTAAATCCTATGTCTCTACTGTATCTCTTTCCAAGTCGTTTACCAAAAGCAGAATTCCCTGAGCCAGATGGTAGCAAGTTTTTCTGTTCTTTACAGTTGTCATCTGCTTCACCATAGTTTTTGGGAGTTGTGTGTATGTATGTTTTGGGAGTGGGGGACACCAGGCTCTGTGACTTTAATACCACTAGACAAGCCTTCCATAGCAGGCTCTCTGAACCTGCTCCCTTCATAATATTTCCCTCCCATATTAATAGTGCCTTGATTCCTATTCCTCCTTCCTATACTGGAATGGTAGAATTAGTCTAGAACCAACAAATTCTGAATACTTTAGCCAGCACTCAATGACTGGTTCCAACTTTGGATTACACAATAATAGCTTTAGAGATAAAGGTATCTTAAGAAGTCATTCAGTCCAACCCCTCATTTTACAGATGAGACAATTGTGGTACACAGAATTTAAATGACTAAATTTTCATGACTACACATCTGGAATGCCTTTTTCAAAGCTCTCAGAATATTACAGGTACCTCATATGTACTCTTCTCAGGGGAGTGATCTACCAGAACCCAGATGTATAACAAAAATAGATGTCTTAAACAAATTAACAAAATATTCTCTTTACCCATATAGGGAGGTACCATACTGTGTAATTCTCATCATAGAAAGATAAACCTGATGTGTGGACTAATTAAAACAAATAATTTCTGAATCAGAGTCCATCACAGTCAAGTTGTTTCCTATCACTCCCATTCCTCTAGCACTCTGAGTTTTCAAACTTCTATCTATATCTTACAAATCCTTTCTTTTCCAGTTGAGTTTTTATTGGGAGATCCTAAACAAAGATATTCAACTACTCTCTCATCTCTGGCCCTTGCCCACAAAGATCTACCTTTTTTGCCATTTATACAAAAGATCTGCATGTAGCAGAATCTTTGAGACATCAAATTATGGTTAACTGATTCAGCAAGATTACTGTAGCTGTCGATGAGAAAGAAGTTGAGGGAAGAACTGGGGAACAAGGGCTAAGGCTCCATCTGAAAATGGTGACTTCAGAAAGGGAGAGGAAACTTTGAGAATGCAATCTAGGTAAGTAATAAGACAGGGAGAGGGAAAGAAAAATGATGGAGATCAGGGAGAGAACTTATATCATGGAAGTGTATGTCCTCAGGCAGGATTGGGTCTGGTTTCTGGGTATGTAATACGAAAAAAAAAATAATGGTTCATTCTACATGTTCCTGCCCAAACTCAATACCTAGGAAAATATCTTTTGATGTCCTGACAGATTTAATATGATGAGAAACAGTACATTTTTGGGCAACTAGGTGACACAGTGAATAGAATACCGGCCCTGGAATCAGGAGGATCTGAGTTCAAATTTGGCCTCAGACACTTAACTTTACTAGCCATGTGACCTTGGTCAAGTCACTTAACCCCAACTGCCCTGCCTTCACCCCTCCAAAAAGCAAAAAAAAATACATTTTTGCTGATTTAATCACCAAATCCACTATTATCCTTACTTCCCTCCCCTTTGTTCACTTGTACCCTGAAATATGTTGGAGTGACTCAAATCTTTGTAAGAATTTAGAACAAAGAATCCATGCATAAGAATTTTAACCTTTGATTTTTCATATTTTCCTTTTGTTGGCATGGGAGACAAAACAATGTTGTGGATTTGGGGGAAAAAATGGATCCTGAGACCCATATATCATTTTATGTTGTATTTAAAGGACATCCCTAACAGACTGATCTAGAAGGTGAAGATGTTAGAAATCCTAAATCTACCAAAGTAGCAAGTACTTTCTTATCATAAATCAGATAGTTATCTAGGACAATAGTTTGTGGTTCAACTGCAGACATAGTGAAAGACTGTGATAGACATGATGCCCCTGAGCTCTACTTCTTTACCTCCAGTTTATTCTGTGTTTCAAAAATTCTTTAACGAGGGGCGGAGCTAAGATGACGGAGAGTAAGCAGTGACTTCTCCAAGCTCCCCAAGAATTT
>CM053580.1:436764825-436783283 GCA_028627135.1 Pseudochirops cupreus | reverse complement strand
GGGGAGAAAATATGTAACTCAAAAAAATTTAAAAATAAATAAATAAATAAATTTAAAAAAAACAAATTAACTTAAATGGATGAATTTAATTCAGGTGATCACTTAATACACTACTGTGGGCAAGAATCCCTTAGAAGAAATGGAGTAACCTTAATATTCAATAAAAGGGTGAGAAAAGCAGTACTGGGTATAATCTCAAAAATAACAGATTGTTCTCTGTTCAAATTCAAGGCAAACCATTCAAGATCACAGTAATACAAGTCTATTCTTCAACCATTGAAGCCAAATGCTTATCAGTCCTATGAGACCTACAACATCTAGAAATAACACAAAAAATATTTTCCCATTCATCATAGGGGATTGGAATGTTAAAGTAGGATAAGCAAAGATATTTGGAATAACAGGCAACTTTGGCCTCTGAGTACAAAATGAAGCAGGGCAAAGATTGACTGAAACACAATTACTTACTGGTCATAACAAGCTCTTTTTCACCAAGCAAAAAGGCAACTCTACACATGGGTATCACCAGATGGTCAACATCAACACCAGATTGATTACATACTTTGTAGCCAAAGGTGGAGAAGCTCCATACAGTCAGCTAAAACAAGACCTGGTACTGACTGTGGATCAGACACATGAGCTTGTGGAATTCAGACTTAAATTGAAGAAAGCAGGGAAAACCATCACACTGCATGATCTAAATAGCATCCCTTATGAATATGAAGTAGAGGTGATGAGTAGATTTAAGGGATTAGATCTGATAGATACAGTACCTGAAGAACTGTTGTACAGGAGGCAGCAACAAAAAATATTCCAAAAAACAAGAAAGCAAAAGGGCTATCCGATAGGGCTTTAGAAATAGCTGAGGAGAAAAAAAAGAGAAAGAAAAAGGGAAAGTAAAGAAGGAAAGATATAACCACTTGAATGTAGAATTCCAGAAAATTATAAGGAGTGATAAAGTTTTCTTTAATGAAAAATTCAAAGAAATAGGAAAAAACAAAAAACAAAATAGGAAAGACAAGAGATCTCTCCAAGAAAATTAAAGCAAAAATGGGCATGATAAAAGACAGAAATGCTAGGGATTTAACAGAAGCAGAAGAGATTAAGAAGAGGTGTCAAGAATATCAGAAAGAACTATACAAGCAAAATCTCAACATCACCAATAACCAAAATGGTGTGATTACTGATCTAGAGCCAAACATCTTAAAGAATGAAGTCAAGTGGGCCTTAGGAATCATAGCTAATAATAAGACTAGTGGAGGTGGTAGAATTCCAGATGAGTTATTTAAAACCATAAAAGATGATTTTGTTAAAGTGCTGCACTTAATATGCCAGTAAATTTGGAAAACAAGACAGTGACTACTGGGTTTGAAAAGATTAGTTTGCATCTCAATCCTAAAGAAGGCAATGCCAAGGAAGATTCAAATTACCAAACAATTGTACTCATTTCACATTTCCTGCAAGGTTATTCTTAAAATTCTGTGAGCCAAGCTTCAGCAGTATGTGAACTGAGAATTATCAGGAGAGCATGCTGGTTGTTGAAAAGACAGAGGAAGTAGCCACCAAATTGCCAACATTCACTGGATTATGGAAAAAGCAAGGAGATTCTAGAAAAAAGCTATTTCTGCTTTACAGATTACACTAAAGTTGTTGACTATGTGAATCACAACAAAATGTGGCAAGTCTTCCAAGAGGTGTGACTACCAGATCATCTTACTTGTCTCCTAAGGTAAATATGTGGGGGCCAAGAAGCATCAGTCAGAACTATACATGGAACGACTGATTAGTTTAAGATTGGAAAAGAAGTAGGGAAAGGATGTCTTTTGTCATGTTATTTATTTAACTTATATGCAGAATACATCATACAAAATGTCAGGTTGGATGAATCAACAGCTGGAATTAAGGTTGCTGGGAGAAATAACAACAATCTCATATATGTGGATGACACAACTCTGATGGCAGAAAGTGAAGAGGTCCCTTGATAAGAGTGAAAGAGCAGCATATAAAAGCTGACTTGAAACTTAGCCAAATAAATAAATAAAATCTTGGCAACTGATCCTATTAATTCTTAGCAAATAGTAGGAGAAGAAATGGAAGCAGTGCCAGTTTTCTATGCTTGGGCTCAAAGATCACAATAGGCAGAGACTGCAGCCATGAAATTTAAAGATGCTTATTTCTTGGAAGGAAAGCTGTGGTAAATCTACATAGCATACTAAAAAGCAGAAACATCACCTTGCTGACAAAGGTGTCTGTAGTCAACGCTATGGTTTTTCTAGTAGCAATGTATGGCTTTGAGTTGGACTATAAGGAAAGCTGAGCACTGCAGAATCAACACTTTCAGATTATGGTGCTGGAGAAGACTTTTGAGAGTCCCTTGGACAACAAGGAGGTCAAATCAGTCAATACTTACAAAAAATTAATTCGAGCTATTCATTGGAAGGTCAGATAGTGAAGCTGAAGCTTAAATATTTTGGCCACATAATGAGAAGATGGGAATAATTGGAAAAAGATGCTAATATTGCGAAAGTTTGAAGCCAAAAGGACAATGAGATGGCAGAAGATAAGAGGGAGAGACAGTTTCATGGAAACAATGAACATGAACTTGAACAGACTTCCGGAGATAGTGGAGAATAGAAGGGCCTAGCACAGAGTCATAAAGAGTCAAACAAGACTGAATAACTGAACAACAACAAAAATCTCCACAAGGGTTTCTTCCTTGGATATAGTTGTGGAGGTTCAGCTGGAAGCAGGGCTTGTGTTTGGGGGAATGTCACTAGTTCCAGGACTTGTGGGCTTACCAGCCTGTCTGGGTGAGTTGGTAAATGGTTGGTATTGGTGCGCCCCTTCTCCATAAGGATTGTTCACCTCAAAGAGAGCTTCCAAACTGGAAGGAAGATAGGTAGCCTGGGATTGGGCTCAGGCTCCTAGGTTGTCTCTACCAAGGAATTACTGTGCTCCCAATAAAAGAAGCAGTGTGCTATATTGGGTAGAGGGCTGGTATCAGAATTAGGATCACCTGGGTTCAGGTCCCATCTCTAACATATATAGTCTATACAACTGTAGAAAAGTCATTCAACCTCTCATAGTTCTATTGTAAGTGTTGATCTGCATTAGTAGACAGACTCTATTCCATATAATTCCCCTATCTTAATGAAATCATCTGTGGTAGTTACTCCATGTTAAATAAGTGATGGGTTTATATATCATTTTAAGCCTTACAAAACACTTGATGCTTGTTAACTCTTTTTGATGCTCACAGTAACCTTTTGAGATGGTTGATATTATCTCAAATTTACAGATGAGGAAACTGAGACTGGGAAATTATCTTTCCTAGGATCAAACAGCTAATAAGTATCTGAGGCAAGACTTAAACTCGGGTTTTCCTAACTCTAAGTCTGGTATTTAACCCGATTGATCACCTGTCTACCAGAACTGTTTCTTCCTTAGCCACCCCTTTCTTCTATTCCTTTTAGGCACTTTATTCAGCACCTCCTTTTTTTGATCATCCTAGATACTTTCCCCAGGATTCAATCTCTTCCTATTATGTGATCCTTGCCTCCTCACAATATTCCCTGTCTCACTAAGGGTACTTGGACCATAACCTTTCAGACAACTCCCTCTTTGCTCACTTCCCCAAAGCATTAATTTAACATATGTCATGGACCTCATGAATCTTTATGTATCCAACTGAAAAGAGCATCAATCTGGGTGTCAGTCAAGAGAATTGAGCCCTAATCCTAGTTACTCACTGACTAGCTTTATAGGAAGACATATAAACTCTCTGGTTCTCAGTTTCTTCATTTATAAAATACTGTGATTATGTTAGAATATCTCCACGGCCAGTCGATCAATAAACATTAAGTGCCTACTGTGTGTCAGACACTGTGCTAAGCACTGTAGATCCCCCATAGCTCTAAAATTTGTGGGATCTTACGTGTTCAACTCTCTTCACAGTGCAGCCCCCTCAATGTCATCCACAGACAGATAGGTGCTAATAACGTTGTATCATTATTAGAAAAGGGATATAATGCAATCATGTTTCATGAATCCTAGCATTTATGTTTATGTGCCTGAGTGAATATGGCCAAATCCTTTCACGACTCCAGACCTCAGTGGCCTCAAATGTAAAAGGAGGCAGCTGGACCCAATGGCATGTGAGGTCCCTTCTAGCTCTGGAGCAACGGGCCTATGGACTATAAAACCATAAAGTTGCAGCATAATATAGTGGAAAAAACATTGAACTTTGATTAAACAAATCTAAATCCAAGTCCTACCTTCAATATTTATTACCTGTGCTACACTGAGTAATTCACTTTGATTTTCAGTTTCCTCCTCTATACAACTGGTATAAAATGTTTTTCATTATCTTCCTTCAATAAAAATCTTGGTTAGTGATATGATTTAAAGATGAAATTGACTTAGATGTTATTGAACTAACCCTCTAATTTAAGAGACAGAGACAGAGAGAAACAGAGACAAAGAGAGACAGAGAGAGAGAAAGAGACATAGACAGAGAGAGACAGAGACAGAGGGAGACACAGACAGAAAATGCTCCCAGAGTGCTCCAATGATTTACTGAGCATCACATTGGTATTAAGTCATAGAGTTAAGATGGGAGTATCAGTCCTCCAACTCCAAGGCCAGGGCTTTTTCTACTCCAAGCTCAATACACATAAACAAACAAACAAGCAAAATAGATAAATGTAAATGTTTAAAAAGGAGGAATAGGAGAGGGAGGCTTCTTAAAGCCAGTTTCATTTTTTTTTCTTGCTCTATCCCTTGTGCCTGGAACATATTAGCTTCTTAATAAATGACGGTGAATTAAATGAAATTGCCACCTTTCTACCTAGCTCACAAGTTCATGGTGAGAAAAGTCTTTGTTAACCTTAAAATACTATAGAAATTTGATCCACTACTATCATCATCATCATAATCATAAGTAGCATCATCACCATCCTCATCACCATCACCATTCTCGTTATCATTATAATCATTATTATTTCTTTGGTAATTGGCCTTTTCAGTAGCAATTCCACAGCAAACAGGAGAATTCCTTCTCTATGTTCTGGGAGATCATATTCCTCAGTTCAGAGCAAAATACCAAAGCTTATTTCCATTATCCCATATTGTGTGTTGCATGGTATGGCTCCAAGTTACATGCCAGCTTGTGGAAGCTCTGCCTTTGCATTTCAAAACTAGCCCAAATAATAGACTGGAAGAGATTTGTGGATGAGAAAAAGAGTGTTGTTTGAATTAAGCTCTGTGGGCACAGAGCCATAGAAGCCTGCACAGCTGATAAGGGTGGAAATTTCATTTCTGCTAAAAATAAAGCCCTTAGTGGGATAGCAAATCCCTGAAAACTTTGAAAGTAAAAGCTGATGATCCTAATTTTGCCCAGGTGGCCTCTTACTTACCCAGCCTCATGTACAGCAAATATCTCCCATTAACTGATTTATTCTCCTAGCAGGTGTTGTATTCAGAAGAGATCTTGATTCTACACCATTGATCAATATATCAATGAATAGAAATCCATTCATCTTAAAGATTTTCTTGCAGTATTTTGGCAAAAGGATGAAGCAGAACAGGACCATAAACTCAAGTATGGACATCAGTTTAATTTGCCTCTTCAGAGTAACATCTAGGGTTTCCCGCTTTCTTACTGATATATTCTTATTCTTTCAGCCCCAAAGATAAGTTTTGACTGTGAGATATTTTTAAGTATGGGATTTTCTATGAAACATAATGAAGATGTAAGAAGATCTATTTATATCAGATTTCAAATTGTACTACAAAGCAATAATCATTAAAACAATTTGAAGAGAGACAGACACACAGAAAGACAGAGAGTAGTAGAGCAGATTAGGCATGTATAACATAGAGAAGAAACCAACATACAGTAACATAGCATTTGATTAATTCAAAGACCTAGTTACTGAGGTAAGTTACTATTTGACAAATCTGTGAAAACAGAACAGTGATCTGGCACACATTTATTTTAAACCAAAATTTCACATACTATACTACAATAAGCTGCATGTATACACACACATACACAAATATGTATATGTATATATGTGTGTATACATATATACATGTATATGCATATACAACCTATATATAAAATGCAAATCATAAACAAATTGGAGGAGCAAAAGGAAAAAATATCTTTCAGATCTAGGGATAGACAAAGAGTTAATGACTAAACAAGGGATAGAGAAGATTATACATGGTAGAATAGATATTATTAATAATATAGATTTTAAAAGTTTTTACACTTTTAGTGTAGTCAGGATATAAGGGAAATAAGGTAATTTTGGGGAAAGTACTACAACCAGTTTCTCTAATAAAGTTGTCATATCCATGAAATATAAAGAATTCTTTCAAATAAGATAGTACACTCCCCAAAAGATAAATGGTCAAAATATATGAACAGGCACTTTTCAAAAAGAAAATGAAAAACTTTCACCAATGATGTGGAAATTATTCTAAATTACTAATAATTAGAGAAGTACAAATTAAAGTAACTTTAAAGTTCAACCTCATACCTATCAGAATGGCGAAGATGACAAACTCAGAAAATGATAAATGTTGGAGAGGCTGGGTAAACCAGTACACTAGTGCAGGATTGGTAAAGCTTTAAACTAGTATAGCTATTCCAGAAATCAAATTAAAGTACACCCCCAAAGTTATCAGAATACCCAAACCGTTTGAACCAACTATACCACTGGCAGACCTGAACCTCAAAAAAAAAAAGAAAAGACTTTCTAGGTACAATAATATTCATAACAGCTCTTTTTGCATAGCCAAAACTTGGAAAGTAAGGTGGTATTCTCATATTGTAAATAGCTAAACAAATTGTGGTCCATGAATATAATAGAATATTACTGTGCCATAGCAAATGATAAAATGGAAAATTTCAGAGGAATCTAGGCAGACCTTTCTGAAGTAATGGAGAGTGAAGTGAACAATAAATAGTACAATTTATACAACAATAACATTATACAGGGGGAATAAAAAAGAAACCTTTGAATAACTTTAGAAGTCTCGACAATGTAATGATAAACCTTAAGTCCAAAAGAATGATGATGAAAAGCATGATTCACTTCCAGATGGAGTTGATGAATTCAAAATGCAGAAAGAGACATTTTCAGATAGCACCAATGTGGGAATTTTTTATGCTAGGCTATGAAGCTATGTAGTCAAGGTTTTGTTATTATTTTTAAAATTTGATCAATGGGGATGTGTGCAGGGAAGGAGATAAAAAAATGCTCGTTAATTAAACAATGAAAATAATCACATTGAAAAAGAGATAAAATGAAGTGTCATTTTCACTTATCTTTATTTGTAAAAATTACTGTATTTAGGGCTAAATTTAGGTTCAAATGAGATACCTTCATCTCTGAAATCCTCCATGTCTCGTATGTTATCAAAGCAAAACCCTATTTTCTGCATATCTACCTTGAAGAAGTGTAACAGTCAACGTTGTAGTGAATGTGCAATGTGGACCAAGGAGACAGCATGTATAGTACTAATGTCCGTGAATATGACCAGAGTATTAAGTAATCAATGAAGAAAGTTCATCAAAGATAAGAGTTATAGCAATCTAATAGACACTCATGAGATCACATTTTTAGATATGGAAGAGACCAAAGAAGACCATCTTATTCAATCTTCTCTTTTTACAGATGAGGAAGCAGAGGCCCAAATATGTTAAATGACTTGTCCAAGGCCATACTATAAAGAACTGGATGGGGATAAACAACTCGGAATCTCTGAGTCCTCACATCCAGCACTTTTTCTCCTGTACCATGCTGATTAATCAGAAGAAGTCCTTAAAGAGGAATAAATTCAGATTTAGATACATTTTTAATGAGTAACAATTTACTTTTAGTTCCTTTTAAGCACATTCCCATTCAGTGATATTTGCCAAAGTCAAGCACCATGAGTAGTTTTTGTTCAGCCTCTCAATGACACAATGCCTAAAATGAAATCAGTCTAACATTTACTGGCAAACACTCTTCTACATTTTGGCCCAATTCCTTCATCTCTGAACTTAGGTAAATCCCCATTACTTCATCAAGACTTGGGGAAAAGCCTACATGTTGGCAAGTATAGAACCAATTGGAGAACGGAAAAGAAAAAAAAAAAGGAGTAAGGTTGGGGTTTTAAGTCAGTTTTAAATTTGTTCAGCCAAGATAAAATTTGGTTTGGAAAGAAACACCAGAAGTTACTCAGACCTATGGGGATCTGAAGCAAGTCAAAGAACTTTATTCTTTATTGCTTTCTTCTTTCTTTTTTTTTTTTTAAATTTCATTGCCCTTTTTTTCTTTTTCTTAGCTTTGAACTAGAAAACTAACGAAAAATTAACTGCATTAATGATTCTTTTTTTTCCTGCTCATTAGCAAGTAAACAGATTTAATTTAACATAACAATCTGTATTCATTTTTAAACAAGAGTTACCTGGAAAGACTTGATGTGGAAATGACTTATAATCCTAGAGGATATAATTTATATTACTAATGTTCCTCCAGATACCAGAGTAATAAGCATTGCCTTCTTAAAAAAATAAATAAATAAAGTTTTTGCTAACACCATCTGAATTTCCCTGTGCTATTTTGGAAAGTTCAATATGTAAACTATGAGAAGATATTCCCAAAAGATGACAGGACACTTCAACTTAGAGAATCAGTGAACTCTAAAATATATAATGGAAATGATCATCCAGAATTCCCATATAAAAGTAGTGCTTAGTTTAATAGAGTTAAATGGTACAGTAAATAGAATGCTGAACCTAGCCCTGAGTTCAAATTTGACTTCCAATATTTTCCAGATTAGTGATCCTGGGCAGGTCACTTCACCTCTGTCTACCTTGGTTTCTTCAACTGTAAAATGGGGATAATATTGCAACTATCTCTCAGAGTTGTTATAAGAATAAAATGAGTTAAAAATGGATTAGGAAATTGTAAACATTAAAGAGCTATATAAATGCTAGCTGCTATTCTTAGCATCTATTATTATTATTATTATTATTAATTATTTCTGCTCATGAAACACCAGGCAAGATTATATCATAACAAATCTGAAAGAACCCCTGCTTATTCATTCCATTTTGCTAATCTCAGAAAACATGATATGCATACAATTTTTTTTAAAGTTTCATTTTTAAAAACAAATAAATCAAAGGAAAAGGAAATTCTTTTTCCATCCCCTTTCCCCAATCCATTGAAACTGAGAAGTAACCTGACATGATGGAACCCACATTGCCTTGAGACGTGGAATATTGTTTCACATCCAACTTATACTGCCTACCATGTGAGTCTTTGAGCATTATTTGCCATGTCACTTATTAAAAGAAATCATTTAACCCCAATATACCTCTGTTTTCTCATTTGTACAAATGAGAGGGTCAGGCTTAATGGCCTCTGAGGTTCCTTGCAGTTCTTGGACCTGTGATGTTATGGTTTTCATCATCTAGCTGCTATTGCCCCTTTTCAACTCCTTGCCAATTTCCTTATATTTATTTATTTTGCATATTTTCCTTTAGTCTCATATAGGTACTCATCTTCTGTAATAGACTGCAAACTCCTTCAAGGCAAAAAGTTTCACTTTTATGGGGGAAAAGTGCCTGGCACTCGTTTTCCCCATATATAAGTACTTAACAGTACTTATTAGACTACACTATTATAAGTACATAGCAATGACTTAATAAATGTTTGATTAATAACCTTCATGGTTATGAAATTTCTTTTTGTAGTATGTCTAACCTAAATCCCTTATGCTTTAGCATGTATCATAGACTAAAATAGAATTTCGATTTCTTCTTACTTTAAAAAATGACTGGTCACCAGCTGTTGTAAAGAAACCTTGCATATACTTTTATACCCATTACGAGAATCTCTTTTTACTCTCCTCCCTTCCAAATTAAATAATCCCAGTTCCTTTAACCTTTCCTTAAAGGTCCAATTTTCCAACCCTTTAATCATTTCTGTGGCTCTTCTTTGGATTCTCTACAAGCTCTCCAAGTCCCTCTGGGGCTATGGAGCCCAGAACTGAGTAATAATTTGTCTTGCTTTCATTTGTTGTCATGTGGTGGTAGTTGTGGGTTTGGCCTGCCCTGTGACCTAGATTGTAGACAATCTAAGGGTAAATACTGAGTTTAAGCTGTTCAGAAATCATAACGTTAATAGCCTTATGGAGATTTCTTCTTTTTTTTAAGAAAACTCTGTCCTATGGCTTTTATTTAAAGTATTCCTAATGTGCTGTCTGATAATTTTGCTACTTCTTATAGAATACTTTCTTCAGTTTATTTAGGGTTAAATAATAATGTTTTAGAGTATGAGTTTGCCAAGTACGGCATACTTTGGTATACTGAATTTGACTTTGAGTCAGAGAGAAGTTTCAAGTAAGAATATTTTCCAAGGAAAATATAGTCTTTCATGTCAGAAAAGCATAATTGGATAAATTCAAACTATGAGAAGTGGCATTGTGAATTTTTGATTTGGATTTTGTTTATTTATCTGTTAGCCACACCTGTGATTGAAACCTGACTGTTCAAACCATTTGATAAGAAGTAAGGCACTACCACTCACCAAATGAATAAATACAGTAAGGATAGGCAACATAGCCAGGAAGAAAGCAGAAAAAGCCTAAATACAAAGTGATTATATTGCAAATATAATACAAATAGTGCAACAGGTATAGTCATTTTTACATAATCACTGGTGTATATGATACACGAATGTCACCTAATGTTCTTGTCCAATTTAATGAGTCAAAGTGATTTTTCAGGAATTATTAACATCATTTATTAGAATCATCCATTCCAAATCACAGAAATTATAGACACACTGTTATCATCATCGTCAGCAATATCACCAATCATTATCAATTGCTGACAGCCATAGCCTGTTTTGAAGTTTACAGTGTGTTTATAGGAAGAAGAAAAATTATACTGTAATTCAGCACAATGTCCAAATGTTTCTTGTCATAGATTTAAGAAAGGATCTTAGAAGCCTTTTAATCCACAGCCCTAATTTTACAGTTGAGGAAACAGAGGCACAGGTGAGTTAAAAGGATTTGTCCAAAGTCTTTCAGATAAGTAAGTGTTAGAGAGGATTTAAACCTCAGTTCCTGGTTTTACACTAAGGAACTTCAACATATTTTTTGATGTTCTCTCAAAATAACCTCCAAAGTTTCTCAGTCTCCTGAATTCTCATGACCTATTCCTCTGTTTCATCTCAGCTAGGGTAACATCATTGATCATATCATAACCCATAAATCCCAGTGGTCAAGAATACTGAAATTCCTTTCTTCAGTTTTATTCTCCTATCATTCTAAATCTCCCTCTGAATCACTCCTTACGAAACTGTTCTCACCATGAACTATAATTGCTCTATTCCTCAGCATTCTACCAAGCCATCAGCACTGCTCTGATTATACTATTCTTCCTTCCCAATCTTTATCACTTAATGCACAAATTCAAATTTAAACTATTGTTTCCTCTTGGATCCCTTGCTCCTTCATTCTTTCATTACTCAAGCTGTTCCATTTCCCAGCCCTTTATTGGTACCACCTTCATGTTTCTCTGGTAGTCATGTGCTGCTGAATGGAACTAAACCAACTCTTGCAAGAGGTTTAATTGAATTTACCACAAATTCATGTTGTCTAATCTCAAGAAGATCCTTAGTATAGTAAGGCAATAATTTTACTCTTCTTCAAATCCGTCTATATGTCACTCTCCACAAAGGCTATTCCAAACTTTCTCTTCTAGACTCCAAAATTACCACCTCCCCCCATCCTTTCATCTAAGACCTTCTTCATAGTACACAGAAAACAAAAGAAATCATTTCCTGAGGAGTCTTTCTTTCTCTTCACCTCACAATTCCTTGATATATCCCCTGCCATTTCCTCCTTTGCTCTACTCTCTCTGGTGAAGAGGAAGTCTCTCTCCTTACAAAGGGGCATGCTTCTACATATATCCTTGATTCCATTCACTCCCAACCTCTCCAGAAGGTTGCCCCTAATATAATTCTGCCCAAATCTTTAATTTCTCCCTAACAGATTCTCCTATGATGCCTTCCAAAATGCCCTTCTTCCACATCTTAAAAAATCACTAGATCTTAACATCCCTACTCACTATAATCCTCTATCCCTCTTCCTTTTTCTAGGCTTATTTCCCAGAAAAAGTCATCTTTTCTCAAGAACTTCATTTCCTGTCTTCACATTTTCTTCTTATCCTGGAAATCTGACTTCTGAGCATATCACTGAACGAAAATTGCCCTCTGAAAAGTTACCTATGTTTTCATAATTGTCATATCTAATGACATTTTCTCAACTTTCATTCTACTTGTCCTCTCTACAATATTTTAGGGCTAACTGCCCTCTCTTCTTGGATATCCTGTCTCCCCTCTGGGTTTTTATAGCATTGTCTCTTCTGGATCTCTTCCTCCCAGTCTGACCACTCTTCATTCTCCATTGCTGATTTATCATGGATGCCATGACCACTAATTGTTGACATATCCTAGGACTCTGCCCTGAGCCCTCTTTTTTTCTCTCTCTCTACACTCTCAGTGACCTTATACGTTCTCATGAGTTCAATTAATATCTCTGTGTAGATAACATATATATGTATAGACACATATATGCATATATGTGTATTCATATCTCTATCTATCTATCTATCTATCTATCTATCTATCTATCTATCTATCTATCCATCTATCTAATTTATCTACAATCAGCATACCTAGTTTCTCTCATAAGCACCGGTCCTATAATGTAAACTGTTAATCATTGCAAACTGGATAGCTCATGTTTTCTCAAAGTCATCACATCTAAATCAAAACACAATATCCACATACATACATACACACACACACACACACACACACACACACACACACACACTCCATATTCCATCTCTGCTCCTTTGTACTAGCTGAAATAGACTCCTTCCTAACTCTGGTTTCCTATAATCTCTGGATTCAAGTTCTAGTTTAAGTACCACTGTCCACAAAAAGTCTGTTTATGATCCTCCAGATGCTAATGACTTCCTCCCAAAATTTACATCTATTCATTGTGTGTGTATGTATACATATATGTATGTATGTGTATGTTATATATGTTACATTTATATAAAATTAGATATATGCATGTATATATATGTACATATAGAACTGAGACATGAAAGGGAATCATACTCAATGAATAGTCATACAGCCTCTGCTTGAAGACTTCCTTTGAGGAGTAATTTTACTTTAGAAGAAGTCCATTGCAATTTGGGACAGCCCTAAGTATTAGAAAGTTTGTTTTGCTTCCTAAATATCAAGCCTATATTTTTATCTCCTTGCCACTCCCAACTATATTGCTCTTGTTTCTACCCACTAAGGGAAAACAGAATAAATCTCACCCCTCTGCCAAACGATAACCTTTCAAATAATTGAAGACAGCAGTCATGTCTCTCTAACCTCCTCTTCTGCAGGCCAACCATTTTTTAAACCATAGTGCACACAAATGTCCATGATATTCCAGGTGAAGTGTGACCAGGGCACAGTACAGTGGGACAATCACCTCTCAATTTCTGGAAGCTATCTTAATATAGCCCATAATCAGATTACTTTTTTTGGCTGCCATATCACACTGCTGATTCATACTGAGCTTGCATTGCATTAAAATTTTCAGATATTTTTCAGAATTGCTGTCAATCTATGTCTCTCCCATATTGGATTTCTGATGTTGATTTTTTTTTACCCAAGTGAAAGACTTTACATTAATCTACATTGAATTCCATCTTCTTGGACTTTGATCAAGGATCTAGCCTGTTGTTATCATTTGGGATCCTGACTTTATCCTCCTTTGTATTAACTAACACTCTAACTTTGTATTATGGGGAAAAAAATAATGAAAATACCATCTATGCCTTGTGCATGTCATTGATAAAAATATTGAGAAGCAAGCACAAATTCCTGGGGTACTCAATTAAAGACCTCCTGCCATGTTAACATTAAACCAATATCAACTCCTCTTTGAGTCTGACCAACCAATCAATTCTGAATCCATTTGATTATATTATTATCTAATTCATATCTCTCCATCTAATCCACAATAATAATGTGAGAGAGTACATCAAAAGCATTGCTAAAAACTAGAAAATTATATCCACAGCATGACCCTTCTGTACTAGTTTAGCTATCCTGTTCAAAAATAAAAAAGGAAATTAGGTTTGTTTGGCATGATTTGTTCTTATATTTGCCATCTGTCTTTAATGATCCATTCTAGAATTTCCCCAAGAATCAAAATCAAGGTCACTTGCCTATATATTTTGTAGAGTCTGCTCCTTTCCCTCTTTTGAACACTGGGATAATATTTGCACTTGTCCAATCTGATGGTGCTTCTCCCATTTTCCCTGATCTTCCCCATGTTATTGACATTGACTTAACCATCACAACTGTCAGTTTTTCGGGAGTTGTGGATGTAGTTCATCCAAGCTGGATGATTTGAATTCATCAAAGGTCAATTCAACTCTTGCTTACCATTTCTTACTTACTTTGGGCATTAACTCCACATTAGTCATTTTTATTCTGTCATTTCCAAAATAAAGATCATTCTCTTTTGCAGAAAAAAAAATGAAAGTGACAAAAGAATAGAACAGTACTGCCTTCTCTCTGTTTTAGTAACTTATTCTCATCCCAGCTTTACTAAACAAAGTTATATTTCTTCTTTGGCCCATCTATTTCTTCCATTCCAGTTTATTTATTTTTGTTTTCCTTAGCTTACTTTATTAGTCTCCATTCATCCTCATCATTAATATCCTGTGTTCAAAATATTGTACCACCCTCATATCTATTCTCTCTTTTATGACCTTATTTCTATGTTAGGCTCATTTAAAAAAAAATCTAAGTTGGGTTACTACATTCACATTAGTCTCTTCAGACAAATTCCAATTTTCCTATTCATTGGAACTGTTTCCCTTCATGCCTTCAAAATTTAATTCTTGAACATTCTTCCTGGAATGGTGTCCCCTAAAGCATTTTAATCCATTGGATCTTAACTAGCTTTCTTCTAAACTTTTTGAAGCACACTATCACAAAATCTTGAATACGCCAGGATTTCTTTTTCTATATCACCTATTCTGTGATGGAAGGGTCATTTCCCTCAAATTCTCCATTAATTTCACTCCAGCAATGAGGTTCTCTTTTTTACTAACAATCAGATACAGAAAAGAATTTCCCCTTTTTAAGTCTTCCATCTTTTGATAAATGAAATTACAATTAAGGCAAGTCAAGAAGTTATTTGCTACTCTATTTTGATGGGAAGGAGGTGCCAACAGATGTTTATAGTTGAAGCTCTCCATCTCTTCAAGTCCATCTACATTTCATCCTGTGATAGGCTTGTGAACTATTTCATAAGCTTCCTATTTATTTCCTCTTTTTGTCTGAGGAGTCTAAGATATACTCTAATGAAGAAAATCACCCTTATCTCCTGCTCCATTTACTTTCACCCAAGTCCTTTCAGAGATACTTTCAATTCTTCCCTTCTTTGCTGATATTGCCTACTGTTGTTTAAGTGACAGCCGCATTGCTATGCTTTGTCATTTGTTGCTGGTATACATAATATCCATGTGAGTTCTAACCTGAGAAATTTCTCCTGGATCCCTAGGTTGCATTCTGGAGGGTAAAAATGGTTAATAGAAGCTCATAAGAAATATGATTGAAGAAATAGAGAGCACTTGCTGCCATTGGTAAGTTCAAGGGATATGACTCAGAAGAATTGCATGTTCATGTACTGATTAAATGGGAAATGTCTCATTTCTGGGCTACTATTAGTGCTCTATAGAAGATTGTAGGGAAGAAGAGAAGTATTTTAGTACCAGAGGAAAGCAAAATAATTTTCAGAAAAGGAAAGAAAATTTACATACATTTGATTGATAAACATAACATTAGTTCCTAGCAAAATTCTAGACTATTTTTATCATTTAAAGGGATGGTTAGTAAACAACCAGAAAAGGGAGCAGTGTTCTGGAAAAGAGATGAGGAAATGTACTTTTTGAAGTAGTGGGAGGTTTTTGGTATGAAATATTGAGCATATACTTAGATTCAATTGATATGTTCAGTAATTTTGTAAAACTGCTTTCTTTTTTCTATTTCTTTTTAAATTATTATTTGTGAAAGGAGATGGTTCTTGTAGTAGGAAAAGGTAAAAGATGTATTTGCAAGTAAATGTGATATAAAAACAAAAGATACCAATAATTTAAAAAGGAAAGAAACACGTTGTTATAGAGAGGCATCATAAATTTACCATGAACAGCTCACGTCCTATTAAATGAATTTGCTTTTTTTGTATAGATGAATCCATGGAAAACTCTTGATACATGTATTTACATTTTAAAAAAAACTATTTTAAAATACCTTATGTTCATCTTGTGGCAAAGACAGAGTTGTAGTATAGATAATAATACACTTATATGTGTGTGTGTGTGTATACATACATATATATATATTCAGAACTGGTTAAATGAATTCAAAGATTTGTCACTTCTCTGTCAACTCAGAAGGAGGACTCCAGTAAGGTTGACCAAGGATCTAAACTTGGGAACTTGCTGTGTAATCTTATTACCAATGCCTTGGATAAAGTCAATACTCAATTATGGCCAATAAACATTTATTAAGCACCTACTACATGCCAGGCACTGTTAACAAAAAACAATGGGTATACAAATAAGAAAAAGAAAGATAGTCTGCCCTCAAGGAGCTTGAAATCTAATTGGAGAAGGATAATACATATAAGATAACCAAAAAGGAGGGCCTCCAGAAGATACCCAGCATGGTTCATGAGAGGCTTTGAAAGGAGTAGATTGCTTTGCCCCTCAGCTCTCCTGAAACTAAGGATACTACTGTTGAATTAATCTCTATGATGATGATTTCAGAAGATAAAATTATTCTGGGCATAGCATGATGGTCCTAGAAGTGGAGCTACAAAGAACAGATGTTGGAAAAAGAAGTTAGCTGGAAAATTCAAGATAAAGGCACAGATGGCATCTTTATCACATTTGTAGCTGAGGGAAAGCTACAAGAGACAGCTAACAGATCAGATGAGAGACCGAGAACACAAAAAGATTTTGACACTCTAGAATATTGGGCTGAATTTAATAGTGATAAATGTAAGGTATAACTCTGGGGCTAAACAGTAAACTCCACAAGTATAGTGGTAAGGCAGTGGTTTATCTGGAAATGAGCTGGAAAATTTAATGGACTGAAGGCTCATCTTGAAACAACAGAGTGATTTTTCAGCCAACAAAGCTAGGGATATTTTAAATTGTATTAAAAGGAAATTAGATTCAGGATTGGGGAGTGATGGTGTTACTGTTTCCTGATTAGAGAACATTTGGAATACTGCATTAAATTCTGGGCATCAAGATTTAAGAAGGATGTTGTTAAGCTTCAGAATATTCAGAGGCGAGGAACAAGAAAAGTGAAAGTTCTCTACTGGGTGCTGGGCCCTGAGGAAATAGAGATAGAATGGAAATACTCCTTCCCTTCAAGGACAAAGATTATGTTCTAAAAGAGGGAAAGTGATGCACATATATAAGTATATGTAACCATTGAGCTAGCAATACACTACTAGGCCTGTATCCGAAAAGAGATTTTCCCAAAACATCTTCCCAAAAACATTTATAGCATCTCTTTTCTGGGGGTAAAGAATCAGAAATTGAAGGGATACTCATCAATTACTGAATGGCTGAACAAATTGTGGCATGTGATTATGATGGCATACTATTGTACCATAGCAAACAACGAGCAGGATGCTCTCAGAGAAATCTGAAAGGACTTATATGAGCTGATGCAAAGTGTAATGTACTGTGTACAAAGTAACAACAATATTGTAGGATGATCAGCTGTGAGTGACTTATCTATTCTCAGCAATAAAACAATCCAAGACAGCTCTGAAGGATTTATGAAAAATGGTATCCAGGAGGCGGCTAGGTGGCACAGTGAATAGAGCACTGGCCCTGGAGTCAGGGGGACCTGAGTTCAAATCCAGCCTCGGACACTTAACACTTACTAGCCATATGATCTTGGGCAAGTGATTTAACTCCAACTGCCCTGTATTCTCCCCTCCAAAAGGCAAAAAAAAAAAAAAGAAAGAAAAAAAGAAAAATGCTATCCATCCCCAGGGAAAGAGCTGATGGTGTCTGAATGCAGATTGAAGCATACTTGTTTTTTAATTTATTTTTCTTGAGTTATTCTTTTTGGGTATTTGTTTTCTTTTACAATATGACTATTATTGAACTCTTTTCCATGACTGCATATGTATAATGTACAAAACATAATAAGTATATGTAAGATCTATCTAGCTACATGTCACCTACCTATTCATCCATCTGTAATCTATCTATCTAAGGTAATTTGTGGAGGGAGTAATAGCAAGTAGGTGAAATCGGGGGGAGAAAAAGCCATATA
>CM053580.1:436719911-436764325 GCA_028627135.1 Pseudochirops cupreus | reverse complement strand
CCATTATGTAAATGCAGTTTGAGACCAGTTTGTGAAAGGCTTTAAATATCACAGGAATTTGTAATTGACTCTAGATTCAGTAGGGAGTTACTGATGTTTGTTGAGCAAGAGAGTGACATAGTCACATTGTGCTTTAGGAAAATCACTTTGGAATCCCTGTTGAAAACAAATCAGAGGTATGGGGAGACTTGGAGTAGGGACACCAATTAAAAGGCTTTGCACAAATCAGGTGAGAGAGGATGAGGGCTTAAACAAAGTGGATTGGATGAGAAATATGAGAAACAGTCAATGCTCTTAAGAAGATTTGGTAGGCAGCCGGGCAGGGACAACTTTTTAAAGTACCTTTACTTGTTACGTGTTCTAGGTACTCTGTTAAGTGCTGTGGATCCAAAGAAAAACAAAAAGCGTCCCAGCTCTAAAGAAGACACCATGAAAACAACTATCAATTATATAGCAACAAGATATATTCTAAATCAGTTGAAAATGATATTGAAATGCTACTAAGTTTAGATACCTGAGAAAGACTTCTTGCAGTTAGCAGAAATTGAAGGAAGCCACAGAAGCCAGGAGGCATACACAAGGAGGGAGAGCATTCCAAGCTAGAGGGACAGCAGTGAAAATGCTCAGAGTTGGGATATGGAGTATCCTATGAGGAACAGCAAAGTGGATTGTGTGGTTGGATCTAAGAGTACATGTTGGGAGTAAGGTATAAGAAGACTGAAAAGTTAGGAAGGGGACAAGTTTGTTCCTAGAGTTAATAGGATTTACTGGAATTTACTGGATAAAGTGGTGACATGGCCAAACCTGTGCTTAAGGAAGATCAATTTGACTGCTGAGTAGAGGACAGATTGGAGAGAAGAGTGACTTGCTGAAGGAGATCTAATTCTCAGGTAGGCATTTCTAAGTATTTGAAGGACTATCTTGGAAGAAAGTATTAGATTTATTTTATTTGGTGAAATAGATTTAGGCATTTTTTTTAAAGAGGTAAATTTAGGTTTGGTGAAAGGGGGAAAAAAAAACATCCTAACAATTAGACCTATACAAGAATAGACTAGACTAGAGTACATTTCTGGGGAGGAAGCAGTGGATTTCTGCCTATTATAGATCTTCAAGAAAAGGTTGAATGATGACTTATCATGAATGGTGTGTTAGGGATCTTTTCAAGCTATGAGTTAGACTAGATGGCCGCTGAGGCCCCTCTACTTCTGAAATTCTGAAATTCTCTGATTCTCAGTTTAAAATCATCTAAATCTGATCAGCAAGTTCCTAGGCAAATTTATGCGTTTCAGCTCTTGTTAGAAGATGCAGTCACCCTCTGGCTAAGATATCATCATTCCTTTCTCTTAAGTCAAAGTTCAGAAATCCAGTTCTTATTGTTAACACTATCTTCTTAGACAGATATCCCTCTATAGTACTCTTCTTCCTCTTCTAACGTCTTTACTTTTTATCTGAAAGTTTTAGCAGTGATGAAAACACCAATTATGAACCACCCTGTGTCCTTATTTCTAACTATGGTCTTCATAAGCTCTACAGCTCCAAGAGGTTCTTAATTACTTCACTAATACATGACCTTAGATATCATCAGCATAGCTCACATTTATACAGCAATTCAATATTTATGGAATGTTCACCTCAAAATAACTCTCTGACAGTATATTTTATTTCTTTTAAATCCTTCCCCCAGTTTGCCCTCCCTTCTATCACCACCACTCCCTTATCCCCTTCTCTCTTACTTTCCAGTTGGGCAAGATAGATTTCTATACCCCATTGCCTGTATATCTCATTTCCTGGTTGCATGTAACAACCACTTTTTTAACATTTGTTTTTAAAACTCAGAGTTCCAAATTCTCTTCCTTCTTCCCTCCCCACCCACCCTCATTGAGAATGCAATAAAATATGTTTCGGATTGAGAAATTCATACTTAGAGAGTTTAATGAACCTATTTATATTCACAAATTCAAACCCATATCTTCTGAGTCAAAATCCAGTTTGTTCCAATACACAATGCTGGTTCTTAGGTTGTCAGGTTACTATATAACTGTTCTATATTCTTTGTAAGTATGGGACCATACAACAAGCCTCTTTCTTTGTGTTGCCAACAGTTGTGTTGTCATCACTTCTTGTGACATCTCCAGATCCTTATCATTCTCTGGAGCAGTGGTTCTCAACCTTCCTAATGCCGTGACTCTTTAATATAGTTCCTCATGTTGTGGTGACCCCGAACCATAAAATTATTTTCATTGCTACTTCATAACTGTAATTTTGCTACTGTTATGAATCGTAATGTAAATATCTGATATACAGGATGTATTTTCATTGTTAGAAATTGAACATAACCCACAGGTTGAGAACCACTGCTCTGGAGTCTTGGGACTTGTTTCCTTAGAGAGTCCATGTCTGCTAACTAGTCTAGGAGTTGTTATTTTTTTTTTTAGTTTAACACATAAAACTAATGTTTCTCCTTCTTAAATATCTCAAGTCTAATGTTTGCTGATTTTGGGGGTGTAAAAGTAAATGAAAATCTAACAACTGACTCTTAGAGCTCCAAGAAGTCTCAATGGCAACCTTGCTTGAGATTAGCTCTAAGATTCCTTCCAGCTCCACATCCAGGATCCTTTGATCAGCCCAACATCCATTATTTTACAAATGAAAAAAGTAGTGTTTAGAGAAATTAAGTAATCTGCCTAGCCTAGAGGATACATAGCTAGTAAACAGCCCATTCTGAACTTGAAACCAGTCAGGTCTGGTGATTCCAAATGCAGTAAACTTTCCATTACATTGAGTTACCATTGATAGGAGCTGTACAATTTTATTTCATTTTTGTTATTAGTTAATTTTTTAACTTTCAACATTCATTTCCACAAGATTTTGAGTTCTAAATTTTCTCCTCTTCTCTTGCCTTCCCCCCCCAAAATGGTATGCATGATGATTACCCTTTCCCCTGTCTGCTCTCCCTTCTATCATCCCACCCCCATATACTTCCCCCTTACTTTCTGCAGAGCAAGATAGATTTCTATACCCCATTGCCTGTATATCTTATTTTCCAGTTGCATGTAAAAACTATTTTTTAAGATTTGTTTTTAAAACTTTGAATTCCAAGTTCTCTCTCTTCTTCCCTCCCCACCCACTCTTATTGAAAAGGCAAGCAATTCAATATAGGTTATACATTTGTAGTTATGCAAAACACTTCCATAATGGTCGTGTTGTTAGTCCAGAAGTTCTTAACAATTTTGTGCAACATGGAACCCTTTGGAAATGTAGTGAAGCCTTTGGACCACTTCTCAGATGCATACTTGTGAATAATTGAAGAAAATGCTAAATTTCAGTAAAAGGTTTGTTAAATAAAAGATGCAAATTTTTCCCCAATCTAGACTCAGACTCCAAGATTAAGAACCCCTGATCTAAAGGGAGACACCTCATGTCTTTTTCCTAAAGTGTACTGGAGCCCTTCTTTTCCTCCTAGGCATCACAGTCTTCAAAGCTTTAACCTCTTAGCAAAGATTTGGTTTCCTTCTGCCTCCTCAAAATCTTCTTTTCTCTTCCCACCTGGACCATCCTCTCCATCCTATCACTGGCTATTTTGTCTTTCTTGACTAGCTAGGGAGTAGAGTTTTTTTTTTTTTTACTTTTTCACCTTTTCTTCTAGTAAACCCTGGGTTGCACTTAGCATAGGCCTATGTGTTGACAGAATGTGAAAGAAATACAAGCATAGCACAGTTTCTGCAGTTCAGTGGAACAGTTTCCTCACTCGATATGTCTGCTGACATTGAGATCTTCGATTCTGTGTGGCTTCCACTGACTCCAGCTGCTAACTAGTAGCAAAATAACTGGTTGCTGAACCTATTTACTGAAATGTCATTTTTACATCATATTTTCCAACTTTTTCCTACCCAGGTGGGAATGATCAAGTCAGCATATTCCTACTAATTACTGCAGAAGTCTGCAATGCAAACAGGAGTCTTGATCAGCAATTATATAGAAGCTAGTCTTTGGAAAAATGCAAACATCTAGCTACTTTGCACTTCTTCTCATGTGTCCCTTCCCCTTCCTCCACTGGCCTGGCCTATGCTGACTTACTTTGTTTTTCCTCCTTCCCCCTTCCAAGGGATAAAATTCTGTGAACTGCCCTGTATGATAGCATTTCTTGCCTGTAAGTTCCTCATATAATTAAACATAGGTAGGGTCCTAGAAACAATATTTAGCATGGAGAAAGACTGAATTCTTACATCTTCTGGCTTTACTGGCTTGGCTTTATGTTTATATGCTTCCCAGAATTTAGCACAATGCCTTATACATGTAGGTTGTTGCTTGCTTCGGAAGTAAATGAGATGTCACGTTAAACCCACTTATTAGAAAATAATTGCAAAAGATGAAGGTTCAAAATCCTGAGATGAAAAAAAGCTAGAAGATGATATGATCAAGAGATTGACCATTTGTTAGGTGTGCTACAATGGGGATCCTTTGATGGTATGGATTGGATCAGATGGTCTCTTATTAATATATTGTTGATTCTATGGAAAACAAGAAAATCAGCTATAAACAGAATGAATACAGTTACATTCATTAAATGCCAGTCTGCTAGAAATAGCAGATACTCTTTGAAGTAGGAAATAATTTTACTACGGGACAAATAAGAGCAAATACTGTTCACATAATAGGCAGTGAACTCCTGGAATGTATTACCTCATGAAGAGATGCTAGATGAAAATATAATTATCTTTAAAGTTGTTTAGCTTTATTAAAAGAGGGCAGGGTCATAGTGGATAATTAAAGTATGATATTTTGCTATACAACCCTAACTTACAAATTTGGGTGTCAATTAAAGTATGATATTTTGCTATGCAACCCTTACTTACAAATTTTAGTTTCAATTTGGGTATCAAGAGGGATAATCCTGACATCCCACAATTTATCAAGTGGTCAGAGATAGACTCTGTCAGAGATAGGGCTGGATGGATCAAGATTCTGACCCAAGATAGCAAGAACATGAAGTAATGGTAGTAGGATTATCAATCTAAATCTGGACCATCTTCCAAACAATTCATTTTGCAGTTAACGAAACTGAGTCAAGAGAGATGGAATAATTTTCTAGAATTAGAACCGAGGTACAGGCACTCTAAATTTAGCTCTCTTTTTTATGACTTCCCACTTCCTGTTTCCACTGCATTTAATAGAGGCAGAACATTCAAGTCACATATTAGACTTGAAACACTCTTTCTGTGTCAGGAGACCAAGATGCAAAGAATCATGTGGCTCTCTCTAGTAAACAACTTAGCTTTGCTGGACCCTTATGTTACAAATAAAACTGTAAATAAAACCAACTTCTGGCCATCCAGATAGGCCTAAGAAGGATTAATGAGATTATGTTGGTAAATTACTTGTAGCTCTTTGGGAGAAAATTATTATATAAGTTGAAAGCAATGCAATTTTGAGGAAAGCTGCCAGCTTTAACCTAATATTCAAACCACTAGAGCATGTAGTTGTTGTTAAAAACTTCAAAAATCAGAGTTGGCATCAACTAGTAGTGCAAAATTTGCTCCCCAGTTTTCATGGCCTTTCAAGAAAACTAAGCATTTCAGTTTGTTCAACTTTCCTCCTGAGCTCTGTACCTAAGTTTTACGTGCAGTAAGGGACTGGACTCAAATATAGGCTGATGTTAGGGAGAGAAGAATTAACTTTTGATTCTGGGTTCCTGTTATTTATCACCTCCCTCTGAATTTATACTACTGGTGTCTTTAACATCAGGATTAGGTTGGTAGGGAAGAGAAGACTTAGCCCAGATATTGGCAAAGAGTTATTACTATTCTTTTATTCCACCACCTCATCTCACAACTTCCAGACTTTAGAAAACTTCTTTCTCTCCCCAGACCAGCTCCCAGATGCCTTCTGATAAAAGAAATAAGTTTTAAAAAAAAGTCATTGTACTATATTGGCAATATTCTCCTCTCATGGGTCAAACATAAATGGCAGGTGAGAGATAATAGCAATGACCATAGTCAGAACAAGAACACCAAGAGCTGATGTTGAATCAGTTTTTTAAAATTTACAAAGCTCTTTAGACATATTACCCCCATTTGATCTCTGCAATAACCCCTCTAAAGAGGTAATATAAGTAACTGGGGCTTTGATAAATCTGTGATATCACTGACATAGGTATTCCTTCCAACAACACAGTCATGCTGATGGAGTGCATTGAGTACCTTTACACACACCATAATGTCCCAGAAGCCTTGACACTGCAGTGGAGTTTCTTAGAATCCAGAAACCAAGAGCATGGGGAAGCTTCCCTTAGACTCTGAAGACTTGATTTCTGTAAGTACTTTTTTTTTTTTTTGCTATTTCTACTTCCTTTCTCTGCTTCCTACTTGTGTCTTTTCTGGTGTTTTCTTGAGGGTCTGGTACATGGAGAAGGAGGCCCATCTCGTGCCTTTGTCACCTGTTGTATGAGGATCCTCTAGGATCCTCTTCCAGGTTCTCTCCATGGTACTGTCTCACATTGGTACTTCTACTTGGTGAAATCACTATCTCTTCCCACCCCTTGGAGACACTGTTCTTGAACAAGGACTCCATCCAGATGGTTAAGGAAAAATCAGCTAGAAATATCTCTCTCTTCAGCTCCTCTGGTTATTTTGTTTGTCTGAGGACCAACTTCTGGTATGTGGTACTAGAATTAGGGTCAGTTTGATCAAAGAAGAACAAAATTTAATTAAAATAATATTTCAAAAGACTTTGCTTTTGGTGACAAGTCCTTAAATTCCACCACTGGACCTTCATGACAAAGTGTGGGGCTAAGGGATGACTCAGTCAGAAAGATACTGTACAGGCACAAAAAGAAGGCTGAAATACCTACTCTATTTTAAGGTAAGAATACAGGTTAGATTAACTGGAAACTTTGCACAATTTGTATGTTTAGGTAAAATTTATTTGCTTAAAGTTTAAGTTGCTTTTTTGTTTATTTTATTTTTCATGCAAATAATGTCTTTATGATTGAATATTTGATGAATGTTAGCCTTTTAAAAATAAAATAAAATTCCCTAGGCAAACACCTCAATGAATTGTGCTACACATTCTAGTGTTTCTCATCCTATGTAACTTTTGCCCATGTTCCTCATATGTGTCCTACAAAAGGTCTCCCAAATATGCTGGGGGACTTTTCTTGACATTGTATGACTACCAATGTGACATGTGTGTAGTCCAATATTTATTTATTTTTTATTCTTGCCAAATGTCTACTGAGTTGTATTTTCTCTAATGATACGCTCAACTCTCTGATGTCTTTTTTTATACTTTTCTCTTACACATTTTTTCAATGGTAATGTGTTGAACCCTCTTCTCACTCACCAAATACCTCTCCAATACCATTTGGACAACCAACAACTTTTAATTCTAGGCAAGTCTTATCATCTCCATTACATAGAAAAAGAAATTGAGACTGACCAAAAAGGGGAAATGTAATAACTAAAAAAAAAATAATTCACAATTTCACCATCAGATTTTTGGTTCTAGGTCCTCAATGGAAGTGTTGCTGTCTAATGAATTCTGGTGAAGTTTCTAGAAAAATTTCAAACCTCATAAACAGCAAACACCAAAAATAGCAAGAAAAAAGATTATGTATGCATTTTCATTTATGGGGAAACTATTGTATAACTGTTAAAAGCTCTTCTGCTTAGCTTAAATAGCACAGTTTAGAAGGAAGAGAAAGAGGCCTAAGCCCTTTAAAGAAAATGGCATGAAAATATAGTCAGAGTGAAGAAAGAAAACGCAAAATTTGTTTAACAGTCAGTTTTCCCTCTTCTGTGTAAACTAATTCATAGAAAATGCTAACAACCTGTTGGAAGCACGAATAATGAACTGAAGAATATGGAGAGGTTGGTTGTCCAAGGTAATTGTATCCTGACATGTACAGAGACAGCCACAAGTTTAAAAGAAAACAAGGAGAGGTGGCTATGAGCCACCTTTTATGAGGAAGGAGTGTCCCTCCTACTAAACATAGTTAAAACCCCAGAAATATTGCTTGAGACACAATTTTACCAAGTCTAAACTAAAGTGAATTGTCACCTGCTGCCATATCTTCTGCCAATTTTTTCAGTTCCAGATCTGCTCCTAAATTGCCTTGGTCTAGTGAGATCACACACAGATCAACAAGATTCCTCTGGGCATTGACACTTTCCTAAGAACAGAGATGATACATCTCAACTGGACTAGTGTCCAGGGTATTAGTTTAGAAGGAAACATTTTCACATTTACAACATTCATAGGTATGAACTTGAGAACTTCAGGGATACTACTCCTCAAAATGATGAATCCAAACATGAGCCCACAAGTCCTCACTCAGACTCACTTCTCTGCAAATAATTCCCCATAATTCCCTCCTGCAGAATTAGGAAAAAGGCAAATCAAAAATAACTGTCATGGATCAAGTAACCAACTGTAACATCAGTAGCATATTCATGTCAGGAGTGACTTGGGGATGCAGGGAAGGGAGGGAAAACTGCCCCTTTCAAATACAAGAGATTGTTCACAATCTACTCAGCTTCAACCTGAGACATGAGAGTCTTTCCTGAAGCTCACCCTATCATACACTTTTGTGATAACTCCAATTTGCGGTTACTCTAGTATGGTACTTTCTTCCCTTTCATCTTGCGGAGAAGAAAATCTCCAAAGACTAAATCATGGAGTGGTGAAAAAATTCTGTAGTTTTGCTTTAAAAGAACAGAAATATTCTCATAAATTATGATAAAACTTTGTATATGTATGGTTGTTATTTGTTCTTCATTCATAGAGAGGATTTAGGCCATCACAAGGGTGATATCTCAACTTGCACTCAAATGGTATTTAAGTAAGGCAGAACTGCACAAGGTCGTTAGCCACACTCCTCCAGACTCATCCAAGGCGGGTTTGCCTCCTAGGTTATAGAAGTTTCATAACTACTTAGGGAAATCTCACAGAAGCAATTAATACTATACTTGTCTTATAAAAGGTCCTAACGAGGGTAATTAAGGCAACTAGATATCTTAAGGGCTTTTGAAGCAAGAGAAAAGTCAGAAACAAGTTTAACCAAAAGCTTCTTATTTCACTGAGGGAATGCAAGTGCATTCAATTTAGGCCTGAGTGGTAAACCAGAGATTAAACTAAGCAGTCATTGGTCAAAGTTTGAACTGAGAAAATAAATCAACTCTAAGGAGAGCGTGTTTGTATTTCCTAAATTTCACTCTAGGGAATCTTGGATTAAAGTAACTTATATTTACTAATCATGTTAAATGTTGTGTTGTTATTTTAATAAAGTGTTATAGCTTTGTAGCCAAGTCATAAATGGGATCGTGTTTTGTGTGTTATTTAACCTTTCTTTGTTAGTCAATGAAACCAATATCAGCTTGTTATCCTTCCTTCCTTTTGAAAAGGTCCAATGATATCATGTGAATTGGATTTAAGAGAGGCAGATTTACACAAAATCATCAGCCTCACTCTTCCAGAGCCATTGAAGTCCAGTGACAAGACAAAACGTCAGGATGACTGGCAGCTCCATCACTCTTTCTTTGCTGGAAGCCACTGGAACTGAGGAAAGATTGCCTGGGAAGTGTTAAATAGCCATTATCATTGGCCTTGTAAATATAACTTTAATAAGCAAAACTAAATGTCAAATCTCTATATCAATGCTTCCATTTTAATGCCTACTCCTTGTATGCTGACAGCCTTACAAAGCTACATCTCCATCTCTGACTTGTTACTTTTATTGCAGATCTGCCTTTCTAATTACCCAGAGGACACCTCTATTTGGATACTCCATCATCATCTCAACTCAATATGTCATAAATAGAACTCATGAGCTACCCTTCAAAGTAGCTCTCAATCCCAACTACCCCATTTCAATGATAAATCAATTGTTCCATTTCCCCAAAGTAGATTACATGGAATTCAACTCCTAGGTATAGTAAGACTTAGAGTATGGGTAGAGTGTGCCAACATAATCTAGCGTATTCTCCTGGTTCTGTTAATTATGATCTGAACATTTAAACTTCCTGAGATTCAGTTTCCTCTATAAAATAAGAGCTTTGGAGTAGATGGCCTCTTAAAACTCTTCAGCACTAGCTTTATGATCCTATAATGTCTAAAACCCTTTCTAGATTTTGATCTATTATCTTACGATGACAAGGTGGCCAGGTGGCACAGAGAATAGAGCACTTGATCTGGAGGAAGACATCTTCCTAAATTCAAATCTGTGTGATGCAGGGCAAATCATTTAATCCTCTTTGCTTCAGTTTCCTCATCTGTAAAATGAGCCAGAGAAAGAAACAGCAAACCACTCCTCGAGTTCTGCCTAGAAAACTCCAAATGGGGTCACAGAGAGTCAGACTGAACTGAAAAATGAAGACAAGATCACTCATGTTCCCTCCAACTCTAAATATATGATTCTGCTCTTCATCTCTGTGTTCTACCCACAAGTATTGTCATTCCTTCAGATTCTTTCTCAATCTCATTTTTAATTCTCTGTTACCAATAAACTCTAGGATTAAATACAAAATACTGATTGGCATTCAAAGTCTATTATAACTTATACCCCTCCTACCTTTCCAGAGTTCTTACACTTTACCCTTTACCACTTTCTCTTTGGTCCATGACACTGATTTCTTTTGCTGTTACATGATCAAAATGCCCCACCTCTCAGCTCTGAGCATTTTCTTTGACTGTCCTCCATGCCTGAAATACTCTTCCCCATCTTTGCCTATTGGTTTCTCTGGCTTCCTTTAAGTCCCAAATAAATTCCATCTTCTACAAAAAGACTTCCCTTCCTATTCATTCCTTACATAACTTGTTTGTACATAATTGTTTTTGCTTATTGTCTCCCCCATTCAATTATGAGTTCCCTGATGGCAGACATTGTCATTTGCCTCTTTTTGTATCCTCAGCTTTTAATTTAGCATAATGCCTTGCATGGAGTAGGTGCTTAATAAATGTCTATTGATTTACTAACTGACTACTGTTAAGCTTATTTCAATCTTCATCATCTCACAACCAGATTCTGGCAATAATCTCCTAGTTTACCTCACTAAGTAATGTTCATTTGTTTTTTGATTGCTAAAGTAATACTCTAATCAATTTCCTGTTCAGTAACTTTTACCTCCTATACTAATTCCAGTTTTTTCCTTGCTTTCAAATCTCTCCATCGTATGACTCCTCTCTCCATATTAGAACATATTTTCCAATACTTGTCATCACACACTTTCTATCCCAGTCATTCCAGTCTTTATACTGTTCCCTGAACAGACAACATTCATTCCTGTCCCCATCACATTTGTTCTTGATATTTCCTCTGGATGGAATGTCATGCAACTTCCCCTTCCCCCCCTGTGAATCTCATCTACTCATGAAAATCTTATTCTTCCAAGGTCCACCTTAAATCTTCTTCAGAAAATCTTCTCTTATTTCATTTGTGATTATATACAAGTGACTATTCTCTGATTTTAGCTTTAGTTTTCACCAAATATGACATCAAATGTCATATTACTAGAACTACCTACCTCACAGAATTACTTTGAGGAAAGCATTTTATAAACTGCAAAATTCTATGTTGATATATTATTTTATTTCTATTATTAAAATCTAGCTGCTCCAATCTATACTGATTCTCATTTTCTACATTTGCTAATAAAATATTGTCCATTAATGCCATATTAGTCAATTGTCATTAATTTAGCATGAACATTTATCTTTTTTTTCTCTATTATATGTTACAGGCTGGTGTTGCCAAAGTGATTGTAGGAACTTTTCATGGGTTTCTTGGTTGTCTTCTACAATCTCATATGCCTGGGCACATGGTAGATATTTAAGAAACTATTGGGTTGCTGATTGGTTAATCAATAATATAGGACACAGTTATAGCAAATCTGTGTTTCTTCAATGTTCAATGGTGTGCAATGAAATAGGATGGATAGAGAGGAAAGGAGTGAAGAGGTCTTTGGAAAAGAAAGGAACCAGTGAGGGAGAAGGGCACATACTTTAAGCTAACAGTGAAGAAGAAAGACTGTGGACAAGAAAGCTGACATAGCACTCAAGAGTGCAGAGGTGGGTACAAGCTAGAAAAGTAAGAAGAGGAGTTTGATTCAAGTACTGGTAGTTTGGCATACTAGCTCAGGACCCTTCTGATGAATGAAGCCTTAGCTTTTCCTGACTGATTAAAAAAGACTAATCACTCTGCTACTAATTTTGGTCCCAGAAGTGCCATGCAACTATGTAATCAATTTGTGTCTAACTCAGGTCCCAAGCCTGAAGGAGTTGCTTAAGGTTGTTCCCATTGGTGAAGAGAATCAAGTTTCAACTTAATAGTCAGCATCACTCCCAATACTTGAGAGAGAAGGGACAGTCTTCTTTATTCTTGCTTCAAGAGAGGTCACCCATGGTTCTAAACTCTCTGAGGAGAGAGAGAAAAGATATACAAGAAGAGGAAACCTGGTTCCACAACATATGTCTGAGTTCCTGCTTGGCTCCCTAGAGAAATTTCCCCTGGAGTGAGCTTAGGATCTTTCTCAGTTGAACTCAGCTATCTTGCCCCCAGTGGTTATTTTCTGGTATATTCCAATCCATATAACTTCTCAATTTAGGTTCAATATCTGCTTGAAAAAAAATGGGTTTATCTATTGTTTCCTATTTGTGATGTAGTTAATATTTGGTGGAAACAGGTCAAGTGTTTGGATATAATCTTCTCATGCTCCTTCCTCTCCTCTTTAAGGTATAATGACCAGGAAAGTGGCTTGAACCTAAGACAAAGTAATTGCCCTAGTTTAGCAATATTTGTGGGGGGTACAGCTAGGCACAATCCTGGTATGGCATCCCTTCTCTAAGGATAGCAGGGCATCTAGCTTTGTGGGCCCTTCTGATTCCCTCTCAGAAAGAATCAGTTCCCTTGAAGACAGATGAAGATTCCTGATATACTATCAAAGGTTTTCCATAAGTCACATTTAGACAAACCCATGTAGACAAGGACAATACTTACATTTGGTCAGCCCAGAAGCCACATTTTTTGGCTGAGTCTTTTAGTTTCCCTACTTCTAAGTCCTCTACATATCCAAGGCTCAGTTTTGGATTGTAAGATTCTAGAAAGCTAGAAGACTAGGTTTCTCATGCAAGTAGGAGTAATTGCGTGTTTATTATAAATTTTACTCCTCCTCCTCCTAATAATAATAATAATAATAACACCATTTATATAGCAGTATGTGCCAGGATTAGTGTTAAACACTTAAGCTTTACAATTGCCTCATTTAATCCTCACAAAAACCCTGGGAGGTAAGGTGCTATTGTTGTGTCCGTTTTACAGATTACACTACTAAAACAGAGGTGAAGGGACTTGCCCAGAGTCACACATTTAGTAAATGTCTGAGACTAGATTTGAACTCAGGTTTCCTGACTCTATCCACTGCCTCATCTAGGTATGCAAATAATGATGACATTGTTATTACTACAAATGAAATTGTGAAATCAAATGAGCCCTCTTTCCAAAAAGAGAATTTCAGTACCCTCTCTAGCCCATCTTTCTGCATGAAGAAACCTAGCCCAGACGGTAGTGAAATAGCAAAGACAGAATGCAATCCTACTTCCTCCAGTCTGTTAACAAGAAACAGAGTGCCAAACAGATGAGCTTTCCCAGCAAGAAATACAAGGTCTTTCCCACTATTCAGGGAGCCACAAATAACACTGAGGCTAATGCTCTTAGCCCAATTTATGACTCATCTTCATCCACTCCAGAACAATGGTGCAGCTCTACTCAGAAAATTAAAATATTGGGAAATGTCATTGGCAAAGAGTGAAGCTGGCAAACCATTGCGGGAAAGAAAGAAATTCCAGGTTGCTTGCATATTTTCTTTGGTAGATTAATACCCAGGGTTATGGAGAAAGAAAGTGAGTGTACCATCAATATTAGTCCTTACAGTGTTTGTTACCATAATCAATGAGTTGTGATCCAGGCACACATTAGCAGGTCCCAAACAAAAAGAAGGAAAAAAGGAAAAGAAGGAAGGGAAGGGAAGGGAAGGAAGGAAGGAAGGAAGTATGGGAGAAAGAAGGAAGGAAGGAAGGAAGGAAAGAAGGAAGGAAGGAAAGAAGGAAGGAAGGAAGAAAAAAAGAAAAGTGGTAGGAGATTTCATAGTCTAGTAAGAGTTGGAAAATGAATCCAGTTAAAATTATGCCAGTTCTCTCCATGAAAATGTCAGCTGGGATTATTAGGATTACCTCTCAAGTCTTGACCCATTGCTTAAGAGTCCACTCAATGACCTCGATCTCTGTGGTTTGTCCTGGTAAAACAGTATCTTTCGATAACACATTAAACATCTTTGCATACTGGTAGAATCACAATCATGTTTTCCCCAAGATTTCAAGCTGCTTTTCATGGTACTTCTAAAGTGTGATGCACAGTCTTCTTTAAAGATACTAGTATGTTTTCCTTCATTAAAAAGAAGTTTAGCAGGACTCATAATGCACAGCAGAAATGCTAAGTTTTTGGAATGCAATAGGAAAAAAATTAGTCTGATTATGACAAGTAAAACATTGAAAACTTTACTATAATTTTGGGTGGTTGTTGTTACTGTGAGAAAGCAAGGAAGAAGGAAAGAAGGAAGGAAGGAAGGAAGGAGCACGTGTTTCTTTTGTACCCAGCATGTTTTGATATATGGTAAGCTTTTGATGCACTTTCTCTACCCAAGTCCTACTTCAATGCTCTGTGTATGTGTCTCTGTGTGTGTGTGTGTGTGTGTGTGTGTGTGTGTGTGTGTGTGTATCTGTGGACTCATGCACATGTGTTGGAGGGTTTTATGTCAAGCTCTCAAAGGATTCTGCCAGCTGATGGCAAATTCAAGCTCATCTTACTATGGTGTAGAGACTTGGGAAGAGGTAACAACAGACAAGGACAAACTGTGTTTCTATCATTCAGAAACTAACCTCATTAAGTTTGGAGAAACTTGACAACAGAACGATGGATGGATGGTCACCAAATGATTGGAATGAAGAGGCAGTGATCTCATTCAGGTAAGAGGCATATACCATCATTGAAGGACTGGTGTATCTCTTGAAATATACACACACACATATACACTGAAGTAGAACCTGGGCAGAAAAGTACACCAAAAACTTAACCATATGCCAAAACACTCTAGTCTAGACCCAAATGAATCTTACACACATTCTTTCTTTCTTTCTTTCTTTCTTTCTTTTTTTCTTTCTTTCTTTCTTCCCTTCTTTCTTTCTTCCTTCCTTCCTTCCATCGTTTCTTTCTTTTGCTCTTTCTTTTTCTTTCTCTTTCTCTCTCTCTTTCTCTTCCTTCCTTTCTTTCACCCTTTCTTTCTTTTTCTCTTTCCCTTTCTTCCTTCCTTCCTCCCTTCCTTCCTTCCTTCCTTCAACCAAAAACATAGTAAAGTTTTAATATTTTACTTGACTTAAAGCACTGAGATATGTATCATATGTGACACAGAACCGAGTAGGGAGGATGGCCCCTCTTCAGATGTTTTTATAGGATTTGAATTGCATTTACATTGCTTGATTAGTGTCAACTCCTCCCAAAAAATTGTCTTGTACCTATACAAATTGTATAAATTTGTCTTATATGGAAATGCTTTCTCCCCCAAGTAGATTGTAAACTCTTTGAGGGTTAAGGACTTTTCATTTTTGTCTTTGTATTCCAAGTGCCTAGCAGTAACTGGTGTCTAGTCATTCTTTAATGGATATTTTTATGGCTAATTGATGTACTGGAGAGCCCAACTCTCTCTCCTTAAAACTATTAAACAGATCTCTGTGTTCTCCCAATGACACTGAAAAAGTACTTTTATTTTATCAGAAGTGTTTTTTGTCCAGCCAGCCTACTTGCCATACATGGTAATAAATACAAGGCCTTATGACTGCCTCTTGCATTGTGAACCTGAATTTGACCATCCCTGTCCTTGCAGAGGATGCTACAACAATGAGATTAGTGTTGAGTGAAAACATGGCAGATCTGCCAGAAAGAGTACAGGTTTTTAGAAGATGGCCAGTCAGCTAAGCAGACTGCTTTTCACAGAAGAAAATTTTGTCTTCTTCCTTAAGGTGAGATTTGGGTCCTAGCAAACTGCCTTTTCTAATTAAAATATACACAAAAATGTGGATTCTCTGAATCATTTAACATCTTTGTGAGTGTGTGTGTGTGTGATCCAGAGTTTACTGTACATCAGCTTTTCTGAATGAGCCTTGTACAGAAGGAGTAGGATTTTATTTTAATTTGTTATTCCATGTTGCTTCAGTTAGGAAAAGATTGGGGGAGGGGAAAAACAGAGCCTGAGGTCTCTCTCAAACTGGGGTGTTACTGCCATCTAGTGTGGTGCTGATAATTCAGAGAGGCAGCAAAGCCCTGTCTGAAAGACAAACTGACTTGAAGTTAGGGAGGTTGGGGGGAAGGGAATAAGAGCACTGCTTCTGGAATTCATATCATGCTAGCCAATTCAAATGAATTCTCAAGGGCTGACTGTTAACTAACCTTCCCAAGCAAATACACACATGTGTACATATATGCCTACATACATATACCTATACTTGCACACATGTATATGTATGTATGTATGTATGTATTTCTGCATACACATACACATGCATATGGATATATCCAAGAACATCTGTTTTAATGGAATCTTTAGATAAAAACAGTACTTACTTAAATGCTTACTTTCAGAGGACCATTATAAGAATCCCAACTTAAAATTCAAATTTCCTTTCAGATCTATAAGCATACATCACTATGAGGAAATTATCTAATAGTGATGGTTGTTACCTATTAGAAGGAGTGATTTAGAGAAAAAACAATTTGATTATTTTAAGGAGTTGGGAGATCTTCGTTGGTGTGATGATGACAAGATAGCCACTCGTGTCTGCCGAGAGATCAGAAAACACAGGTGATGGTGAAGAGATGCTGAAATGTCTTAAAAACTGTGTTTCACTTCCTGTTCTTTGCAGATGGCCGTTTCTAGTAGATGGCTTTCTCTAGCCTTTTCTGGCAGGTCAGGTAGGCCTTTCCTAGCAGGCCATCTGCCCGCTGCAGAGCGTCACACTTCCAGACTTTCTCTGACTCTCCCCCTTGCCCCTTGCGAGCTTTTCCTAGCCAGGTTTCCTCACCCTACCCCTTTTTGTCCTATGAATCAATAAACTTTTGTAAATCTACCAAAAGACAGCTGAGCCTATAATTCTTTTCAGACATGAACCTAGAAAGGATTTCTCATTAGAAATCCCCCAAAACCTATCCCTCATCAATGGAACATTCAGCTCCTTTCTTCCGATCATCTGATGTAAAAACAAAAAGAATGATTTCCCATTTCAGCCCCCAAACAGTTCAAAAACATTTGTTGTTGATAGAAACAAGAGGCTAGGGAAAATGTTTAGTCCTTATGAGTCAAGATAGAAAAGAGTCTGGATGATTCTGTATTTATTAAGGCACAGAGTATAATAAGCCTATAAGTGAATCGTAGGTTTCAACATGTCCTACAGAGCCACCAGGCCAAGGAAAAATACCAGGAACAGTATGCTGCAGTTGAAAGAGCACTGACTGTGGAGCCTGGATTTGAATCATACTCCTCACTTATCAAATATGTGGCCTTAGGTAAATCATTTAACCTCCATGGTACTGGGTTTCCTCATCTGTAAAATAAAGAAGTTATATTACATGGGTTTCTCAGTTCTCTTCCAGCTAGGTACCTGTGATTCCTATAACTCGTGGTTTTGGCATCACAAAGAAATGAAAACCCAGATAGTTTCAAGGTCCTGATTAGGTTGCATACCTCAGACTAAGGGAGAAAATCTCTAAGGATTAGGATACCTACTTCATGTGTATTCTGTGGGTGGGAGAACTCTAATGAGACATACTAGACCAAAGAAATTAAGTCATTACCCATGAAAACAGTTTCTATTGTTTTTTCCTTTTTAAGGTTATCTACAGTTTCATGATTGCCTTTTAAAATATATATAACAATAGGGTGGCTAGGTGGCACAGTGAATAGAGCACGGGCCCTGGAGTCAGAAGGACCTGAGTGCAAATCTAATGTCAGACATTTAACATTTACTAGCCACATGACCTTGGGCAAGTCACTTAAGCCCAATGGCCCTGCCCTTCTCCCCCCCCCCAAAAAAAAGCAAATAAATAAATAAATAAAGATAAAATACACATAACAAGAGGTTTAACCTGGATGCAGTGTGGCCCTAAGCACCACTAGATACTTTACCATAGACAGGAGAAATTATTAGATCACAAACTTTAAATGCAAGGCAATTGTAGTATGTAGACATGCTTGGCATAAGCTTGCCCTGATCATGTGTTTCACACTCTCACTAATATATTATAATTCTGAGATTCATGGTCACAGGCTGGCAGCCATCTTCTTGGCAGGGAGACTGTTTACTAGAAAGGTGTGCTTCTCTCACAGCCCATAGAGATAGAACACCTGCCTTCTCAGTGACTCTGGGACTGAGCCCTAATATGGGGCCACCTACAGAGCTGTTCTCTTGCTCCAGGCAATCTGGTGACTTGCTACTGGAGGGACAAGATTTAGGCAATTAATGTAAAGCACGTCTCTTCAGGCTGACTGTGAGGGAGAAGGGGGAGAGCAGCAACAATTTTGATAGGATTCAGCAGAGTGTGTAGTCAGAGGAGGAATATCAATAGCATGGCTGGAACTGCCAACAAGACAAAGTGCTCCCCACATTTAAGTCCAGGAGGTCCAGCAGCCTTACCCACCTTTTTCACCTTCTTGGTTTGAGGGTATTCATAGGAATCTGTGCTAGTCAAGAAAAGCATGCATTAATTATGCACAATCCCCACCCTCTTTCCCAGATGCAGAAGTAACCTGAGAGGAAAGAGGTGACATGACTCAGTGGAGATGGAGTTAGTGTATCTTTCATGAGTTGAATATGTTTGGGGCAGATTTAATGATTTCTAAAAGATGATTTGCAAAGCTACTATAAATCAGGGAGAGATTAGGATCCTAGCCCACCAAGCAAGGAACCAGGAGAAGAATAAAATGTGTAAATCTTCCCCTACTTCTTCCCCTTTCCCAAACCTAACAATCTACCACTGATCATGCAGACTGTTCTATAGCAAAGCACAGAACTATACTATTGAATAACCATAAAAAAAAAACACAACTGAAAGAAAGAACATATTCTCAGATCTCACATTTTCTCAGACATCCAGACTGATAGGTTAGTTAGCCCTGTCATCTGTTGCAAAAGAGACCCTACAATAGAAAATTGAGCCCCTGTCGTCTGTCAAAAAATGTATGCCTCACATTCACTTGCCCTATAGTCCAGATACCCCATCTTCTGCCTTCATTGGTTCTGCCCTATGGTATTCATCGATGTGTATCTGACATGAATAATGCCACAACCAGGAGCAAATGTAGCCCTATGATGAGAGGCTCACCCAGCTTTTCCAGGATTAATCACAGACTAAAACAGTAAATAAAATATTGATATATTAACTCCATTAAAACCTAACACAGTGGCAGTAACTTAAGCCAAGAAAAGGTTTACAAAGAACAAGATGAGATGGGACCTAGATAAACCATAAATCAAGGTTGTGATAGAAAGTAAATCAGAATTAAAGGCAAGAGTTGAAATTAAAACCAAGGCCAGGCTGGATTCCCAATCTTTATCACAAAGTCATATATTCTTGACACTTTTACTCTATGATCTACTCTGAAACAAAATCTCTCAGCATATTGTAAGTTACTAAGAAAAGACTTTTTGGTCCTACACAACAATAAAAAGACATGTGAAGTTAGCTAAAGAACTTTGTTCTGCTACTCTCATAAATACTACCTCTTAGTTTTGTTATGGAAATTAGTAAAATAATGGGTTTGATCAGCCAGAAAGTGAGGAGTAAATTAAATGGTTTTGAAAATTGCACTACTTTAGTCTTGCAGACAAATTTATAAACAAATGAAAACCACTTTTGAATGCATTGTGATCAAAGCCAGGCTCAGTCTTATTCCTGCTGACACCTTCTTTGAGCTTGAGGGATCTTTTTCAGGGTTACAACCTTAAGGAAGTAGTTTTGCTTTTTTTTCTTGGTACTTCTCTGCCTCTCCACTCTTTGACTCTATCTCTTTCTCTGTCTCTATGTTATTAGCTGTCTCTCTCTGTCTCTCCCTCTTTCTATCTCTCTCTGTTTCTCTCTTTCTCTGTCTCTCAATCTCTCTGTCTCTATTTCTGTCTTTGTCTCTCTCCATATCTCTCTGTCTCTATCTCTCCTCTGCCTCCTCTTTCAGTGCAAAAAAATTTTACTGATATATAAGAAATGACTAATCTGAAAACCACATAAGAACAAACAGCTACAGATGTAGAGTCCATAGATACACTTGGCATGGAAGCAGCCTACAAACAGCTTGTGTTCCACTTACAGAAATACATCCTGTCACTTTACCTTTCACCAGCAAGGACCTGTAATTCATCATTTTACCTACAAAATGATGCTTTACTTGATCCACTATTCCCACAGTCTGGTCAGGGTCCTTTGATGATAACTCAAAGGATTTTATATAACTTTTTGGACTGCCCACCCCCTCTCAGTCACCTGTCTTCAAAGAGCTTGTAATGTTAATGGAATCTGAAGATTTTCCATGCCCCTTTGAATTGGCAAGTAAGCAGGTACTTAGCACTTTGTTTCAAGTCAACACCTTGTATAAGCTATTTAATTAACACAGAAGTAGTTAACACCTTGGGAGGAAGTTGCTGATGTAACAGAAAGGGGCAGAACAGGGAGGAGCTATACTGTATTTAAGGAAGAGCACAAGCTGGAGAGTCAGAATTTCTCACACTGAGCATCTGAAGGTTGGAGCTTCTGCTGAGACCTTTCCTTTAGGAATTTCTGCTGAGAACTTCCAAGAACCAGGCTGAGGAGCTACTGTGAGTGAGAGAGGAAGATCCCTGCTTGAGGGAGCCTGTTCTGTTGTGAAGGCTTGGGAATGTGAGTGTTCACTGCATTAACCGTGTATACCAACTTTGTGGCTACTCTAATGACTTCGGCTTTCTGGTTCTGGGACTCAGTTTTCTGGTATTTGAAAAAAGGCTTTGGTTCTGCCCTCCATGTGGAGAGCTTGTTACATTTTGTGATTCACAACTATACCAGCATGTTCATAACTACCATGAGTGTTGTGAATATTGCATTATTGTCACAGAGCTGAGCAAAGAGAAATCAATGTTAGTCCTGTTGTGGGTGAATCTAGGGTATGGTATGACATATGTCTTAAGATTATGGAAATCTTTCTGCTTTTCCCACAGTGCATCTGGGGAATGCCCTGATCTCTTTTGACCAGCTACCAGATGCACAGGACTCAGTCTAATGTCTTTTTTGCATAGTCATACAGTGTATCAGACATTGTAAAGTTGCATAGAAACTGTCAGATACTTCCTGTCTTATGGAAGATTTTGCCCATTTATTTCTCTAATTCATCTCCCACCTACTGAATCCTCTCAAATCTCCAGGGTCAGGAAAAGGACTAGGGAAAGTTGTTGTATGCTTGAGACCTCAGAATTTAACTGCAAGGAAAGTTTGCCCAGAGAGCAAGAATTCACCACCACCACCGCAAACTCTGTCACGTACACCTCCTGTTGCTCACCATTCCTCCTCTGTGCTCCTTTACACTTGGCTGTGCACTGCAATTTGAAATTGACATAAGTAGGGACCCTTCTTACCATAATCTTTGTATTTAGCTGACCCTAATCTCAAGTTTTGCTTAGGTTACTTCCAAACTATATGAAACAACTTAGGTTTGTACCTCCTATAACACAAGAAATTTATTCTCAAAATTGGCAACATTTGGCACTCTTTCTAGCAAAAAGACAGGAGACCCAAATTCTCAGAGGCTGACAGTTTGGTGATCAGAGTTGCTCTTCTTTGACCTCTTGGTCCCAATTTCTAGAATGAAGAATAAACTGAAAACAGAGAAAATAAAAACAGAGTTGGACTGAGAAGTAAAAAAGGAGAGAGGTCAAGTAGGACCAGACTTCATCAGCCTTTTTGACCACCAGAAAAAGGATCATTAATGCCACGGTGGGAGATGAGTCTAATGGTTAATGTATTGCTCTTCAGCCTGGAATTCAGGGAGAAGGTTAAACAGTCCTTTTACTTTGACCCTTTCAATATTCTGTTTGAAAAGGATGTGGATTTGAATCCAAAATTTTCCTGTTCCCTTTCAAGCTTCTCTTTACTCTTGCAATGGTATTTTTAAACCTCATTTCTCTAGATAAAATACAAGATTAATCTCAATTATTCTATGTATATGTCTTTAATTATAACCAAAGAGTGCAGCGGGACAGGCTTTGGTTGTTTAGCTTCACAGGGTATAACTAATTGGAAAGGATTCTTTCCAGCTTGGCAGAGAGATGCTGCCTGGGGGAATTACAAGCTATTATTTTTGTATTTTATTAATAATTTTATAAACTCTCCCAAAAAGCAGAAAAATAATTCCAGTTGGACCTGGGGCTATTGCCTCCGGACATAAACCTATTGTTCTCAAGCTTTGGGTGCAGGTGAACTAAGTCTTTTCCCACTCTTGACCCAGTGTGGGGAAGAGGGAACTCCTAAGAAAAGGGCAGTGGCTTAAGGAAGGACACACCCAAACGGGTGGAGACAGGCATGGTTGAGGGTGGAGGAGAGGGGAGGGATTTCTTTTCTCTGCTTTCACTAGAGGAAGAGAGGAGTGAGAAACAAATAGAGCAACCATTTGGGTTCACTCAAAGATATGGATCAAGTAATTATCAGATTGGCCTAAATACTGAAGCTATGACCTGAACCCATGGAAGGTTGTACGTGTTATGTTCTCAATAATGCTGTATGATTTAGGAAGATTTTCAGAGCAGTAAGGGAAGAAGCAATACTAAACTAGAGAAAGTTTGACTATGAGTCTCTTTAGTTATCAATTTTCAGTATCTGTCTCCTCTCATCCTACTTTCACTATGACGTCATGCTGTTCCAACTGTTCAAGACACCTTTTTTTTGGCTCAAGTCTCCTCTCCCCCATCTCTTTTCCCAGAAGGCCCTATGCTTCATTCTCCCCTATTGAATGTCTCCAGAGCTACGAGAGCTTAGCTAACCTAATTGGCAAAGGATTTGCTAAGTTTGGCTGAATTGATTCTATTTCTTCAGGACCCTATTCTCTCCTGGGGGACAAAAAAAAATGATAAGTGAATCTAGCCCAACTCTTTGAATATCCCTTAACGTATTAGTTAAAATGTTTAAACACTCTTAATATATACCTTCATCCCCAGTCTTATGGGAAACCTAAAAGAAATTATTCAGGGATGAAAATTTAGGATTTTGGTAGAATTTTAAGCTATCTTCAAAACAAATCCCATAGCAGTTTGCTCATAGGCATTGTTAGCAACGTGCCTGCCTCTATAGCTTCACTCACTACTCTTTTCCTTTAATTTTTTTTTTTAATTCACTCCATTCTCTGATGAAGAGGTGACACTGTTTAATCCATTAAGCCTATCTGCAGCCACTTCTGGGACTTTGAGTCATCAATGATTTTATCCTTCTCCTAAAGAAACATAAATATTTGTTGAATTGAAATGAATTTAGTTTCCTTACACAAAGGTGCATAGAATCCTAAGATTTAGAACAGGAAAGTACCTCAGAGATCTAATTGAAATTTCTCATTTTCCACTCATTTAATTTTCTGTTTCTTAGTAGTTCTTTACAAGACATCAGTCTATGGGAAACAGAATCAGGGTATGATTCCCTCACAGTATTCTCAAGAAGAGCATGAAACAAATTAGGGGGAAAACCCCTATCTCTCTTACTCCCCAATCCCTCCCAAAGATTCTAATGCACAACATAAGCTGGTGAATAGCATGATGAAAATCTCTTCTATGCAGGTCTCCCAAATGACCTGAGAGTTTCTCTTCAAATTCAGCCAAACCAAGAAAATCCTTTGCCAAGATTTTTTTTTCCCCTCCCTCCCAAATCCCAGTGCTTTATCTTGGCACACTGAATCTTGTTCCCTTTCCAAGGTTTCAGCATACATCCCAAGTGGAGTACAACACAATGACTGTGGTAGTGTGTCCAATCTGGTGAGATAAAGAGTGCATTAAGTATATTCTCTCTGACCTTCTTTTTAAATATTTAATCTGTTTTCTTTTGAATTTTCAAATGCGGTAGCTCTACTTTGTTCTACATGGTCTTGGTTGTGTAAATGATCAATTTTATTTGTATTTTATTTTAAAATCTAAATCCCTCTTCCTGTTTGCCATCCCCTGACCTGGAGTCCCTGAAAGATCAAGGCTTCTTTGTCAGCGCTGCCGTGGAGAAGTGCCTCCTTTCCAAGAAAACATCACATCAAAGGTCATTCCCATCCTCCCCTCAATAATCAAAGGGATAAAAATGGAAGGAGAAAATGAAAAGAGAAAGTAAGATGCTGCTAAATCCATTAATCACATCTGCCTGTCCAGAGCCCTTCTTTCTCTTTCTTGTATGCTCTCCCAGGGAATTATTTCTGCAAGGTTGCCTCTCACTGAAAAGTGGACACTACAGAGATGTACTAGGCTGTCCATCAAGCCTCAATTGCTGGGTAGCAAAGGGGAGCTGGATTCTTCCCCCTCCTCTTCCATCTTCTACTCAGAATATAAGATAGTCCTATTATCTCGGAGATCTTCACTGCCTCTTTCTCTAGGCTGTTTTGTCTTAGAATCTGATTGAAAAGTGCTTCTGTCTCCACTCCCCTCTCCCTCTAGCACCACTCCCCCCTCCCTCTGGCACCACTCCCCCCAGCTGCCTTGAAGCTCTCTGACATTTCTAAACAACTCACACTCTCTCTGCTACCTCCCTGTTGCTCTCTAAACCTTTTTAATCCCATAGAATGCAAACTAATCTACTGAGAGAAAGACACTGAGCCTGGTCTGGCAGCTGAAGCTGGAAATGTCAAAGTGGGAGAAATGATAAATACACCTGCCACAAAAAGGAGAGACATAGCCAAGCCTGCTGCAACCATCAGGGTGTTTAATGTACAGATACACATGCTACTCTTCTGTAGCCTTTCACATAGACAGCATAGAGGTGAGTTGCTTACAAAAAGAAATGACAAGTATTGATAATGTGATGGGTCTGGAGGGGCCCCTGTGGGCAAAAGACATGGATACCAATAGGAGAGATTCCCCCTGCATCCTTCCTGCTTCAGGAGTGATTGAATTAGCTACTTATTCATTAAATACACTTCTAACATTGACAACACCATAGTTGATGGGTGCGTGTGTGTGTGTATGTGTGTGTGTGTGTGTGTTTAGAGAGAAGGGGAACAAAACTCACTTTCACAACAGCTGGCCTTGGAAAGCCACCCTATTCAATGTCAGAACTGTGAAATAGATGAAATTTCGCATTCTTTAAAGTTCCCCCATTTCCCAGACTATCAGCTTTGACCTCTTAAGGAATCTCCTTCTTACCCACCCTAATCCCAGCCCCTTTCTATTAATTACATAATGCTTTCAGCTGCCCCCTGGTCTTAAAAAGCCTCCACTACTACACTGGATTTAGCATTAACATGCTTTATTCTTCATCAATTTCCACAGGATTTCAAGATTTGAAAAAATGAATCCCTAGCAAGGTAACAGTAACTAATAATATCTTAAGGTGCTTCACAAGAAGAATTGTTTGTGTTTTATGGTGGGAAAGAAAAAGGAGAATCTTTCATTTGAAAGAACTGAGGACATTTGGCCTGGAAAAAAAAAGAGAGAGAGAGAGAGATAACACAGGGGAGAAAGACTTGATCTTCATGTTCAACAATTTGAAGGGCTGTCTGGTGGAAGAGGAATTAGTTTTGTTCTCATAACTTTAGGGAGCAGAGCCAGGAGCAGTGAATGGACGTTGTAAAGAAGCACATTTAGGATTGATATTTAAAATAATAATAAACTTCCAAATAGAGTAAACATAAATGGAATACATAAATGGACTGTCAAGGAAACGGATTCTCTCTCTTTACTGATCTTTAAGCTGAGACCAGACTACTATGTGTCAAGTATGTATAGGGCTCATTCTTTTCCATTTGTAGGTTGGACTAGAATGGCTGATTAGATTCCTTCAAAATCTAAAATTTTGTGATAGCAGAATCCAAAATAATTATCTCCTAAGGGTTGAATTTCAATGACAACAAGATATTTACATGAATGGGAATAGGGGGTTGATGTGAAGATAGCCCTTTGAAATTTCTCAAATTATGCCACCTATTTCCCCAAAGGCAAATGCAGCTTTGCTGAAGACTCAACTTTGTAAGCTGGGAAATATAATATAACATAATGAAGATCATTCCAATTACCCATGCCATGTGTTTCAGTGCTCCTTCCCCTCAGTAACAAGGTCCCTAAAACATGGTATATTCTGATGCACGACATGAACCACAGCAAACATCTTCACCTCTAAGAGACATTTGTTCATTTATTCCATCATCATTTATTAAGCACGGACTTTAGTTACTGTATTAGACACCCCAATTTATGAATGGCAAAGGATTTCACTTTGACAGGACAACTTTATGAACTCAAGAAAGCAACATTAAAGGAGTTCAAGCCTTCATTATTCAGTATCAATTGGTTCTGTTATCTAGTACATGTGACCATGGACAAGTTAATTCTCTACTCTGGAGCTCAGTTTCCTCATCTGTAAAATAACTAGGGTGAACTAGATGACCACCAAGGTCCTCTAAAGGACCATATCCTATGATCCCATTGCTCTTGTTGCTTTCTGATATGAACAATAATGTTAAGATTTTGAACTGATTTCATAATCTTCTTACCTTTTAGGGTGAATGTCATTCACTTCCTTTTTCTTTCTTCCTTTTTCCTTTCCCTAAATCTATCCCACATTAAATTGAAGCTAAATATCATTTCCCTCCCTGATGGTCTGTCTCCAACCAACAACTGAAACATCCCACAATACCAACACCAGGAAGACCAAAGTTTGATCCCTACATTCTTGGAAGAACATTAGGCAAAATGTTCAGATAATATAACCTTATTTTGTAGTTGTTTTCCCATATTCATGTCCTCATAAAATACAAATTTGCACAAAGACTAGTTCCCTTGCTTTTTAATAACATCAAATGTTGAACCCTGAAGATGGGGTTGGGGAAGAGGATAGGGATGGGTTCAACTAATAAAACTTCATTTCTGCTTCAGTCTCCTAGAAGGTCTCTACAGGTATGTTCTTAAAAATAACCTTCATGAATGGATTTTCATACAAAAATCTAATGTACTCTTCCAAAATAAAACAACAAAAAAATAACAAAAATGTATAATAAAATAATCATACAATTAATGAAACAGGAGAGATAAAAACCCCCCTCATCCTAAAGTTCATCTAGCTCAATCCATCCCTGAAAAGGATCCCTTATATAATATATCAGGCATAAGGATGTGTGAATGTCCAATTTTCTATATAGCAGCAATCGTAGACACTTCGCATGCTCCTTTTTGGAGTGAGAGTTTGTTCTTTGTCCTTCATTCTCAACAATGACCATGACATCAGGAAAGTGATGCCACAACATGCAAATGAAGTGGATTTAATGAGGGAGGACTGTTGTAATAGTGATGGAATTTAAAGAGCCCCCTGTATTGGCTTGGTTTTCAGGTTGAGTGTTGAAACCCAGAGCTTGTGAATCCCATTTCTGGGATGGACTTATTGATGTGAAGACAGAGGGCTGAACTAGGAGGAGCTTGGGCCATGGATTTAGAGAGAAGCCCAGGCAAAGAGAAACCCAAGCAGAGGAGGCCAGAAGGAATTTTGGGGAGCAGTATCGTGGAGGCAGAGAGGAAAATTGTCAGGGTCCAGGTCCTCTTCCTGAGAGGAAGACGGCTGAGGTCCAGTTGGAGCTGCCCAGGACTTTTGAGAACTGCCACCCGGAGCTGCCGAGAACTGAGGAGGCATGGCTGTGATGCTGGTATTTTGTCTGTCTGTTTTGATGTTGTTTTGCCAGATTTGTCTGCTGGTGAAGGACAGTGCTGCTGTTGTAGAGGTCCTGGAACCTTGCTGTTGGTTCAGAAGCCCTGAAAGAGGATTTTCTTGTATGTTTACAGAAATCCTGGAAGAGGTTCTTGCTGAGGTTTTCAGGGGTTCTGGGACTATTCTGCAGGCAGAGAGTGAATTAATGTGGACACTGGCAATGTATATTTTGGCTTTGTTAAGCTTTGTCTCCCCAGGAATAGAGATTGCTGAGAACTTGCCTTATGTCAAGATGAAGGGGAGGCCTTTCCTTGGGTTTTCAGTGCTGTGATGATATCTTAACCTTGTTGTAGCTTGAGGGTAGATGGCCTTTTGTGCTCTTTTACCCCTTTTGAGAAAGTGCTTGGCATCAGTGGATGGTATTGTAATTCAGTTGTTATTCAGGGGTGGGAAACTTTTGACTTTTTGTGCTTTTTAACTGACCAAATGAATGTACTTTGTTTATGATTGGAAACTAATCTCCATTTGAGAAGACTTTGACTAAATGAACGTATTGCCCAGGGGTGGAAAAGTACTTGGATTGAATTGAGAACTTACTTGTTAAATGAATGAGTTACACTGTATCTTGATTTTCTCTGTTCTATGAATGTTTTGCCTTAATCTGTCACTGAATAAATGGAGTTTGCTATGCTGGTGTTCTGAACCTTGGAAGTTGCCTTTGCTTGGCATTACAGCTATGCAAAATGCCAGCCTCACTCTGTCCTCTGGAGCCATCTTGGTCCAATGGTAAGATATAGATCCTGACCGCTGGTTATGGGCCCTGGATACAGAGGGAGACCTTGACCTTTTCAAGCTAAGATCTTTCCCAGGTTTCAGGTTGACTGAGTCAATGCCCATTCAGTGATTAAGGCTAGGTAAGAAATGAAGCAAAGAATCACTTCCTTAACGTGTCAAAAAAATAACATCAGTCAGAGGTGGAGAGGAACACACTCAGGGTTTCTGGCCAAAACAGAAACAATTGCTATTTACACTCACTCTAACTCTCTTTGGACTGAGGGTATGGGTCTGGAGGAAGAAGCAGAGGACTTGTTCGCATCCTTCACTGTCTCTGTGTTTCCTGCCACCAGAGAGATAACAAGAATTTGTTACACCTAAGACAAGCATCACAAACCACTCTTTACACAGGAAAATGGTGTAAAAGATCCTAGAGGCAACCACATGATGTAGTAGAAAGAGCCCTTTAGCTAACGTCAGGAAGAAATAGATTCAGATCCAACCTCAATCCCTTAATAGCTCTGTGGCCCTATGTAAATGTCTTAACCTCTGCCTGTTGCAGTTTCTTCATCTGGAAAATGGAGACAATTATATCACATATCTCCCAGGGTTTTGTGAGGATTAAATGAGATAATATTTGTAAAGCACTTTGAAAATCTCAGAAATGCTATTACTATCATTGTACCCTTGTCAGAGGAAAAAGGGTAAGTTGGTACCTCCTGATTAAACATTACAAGGTTAATGATAGGCTGCCCCTATGCCCTCCACATAGTAAGTAGGTCATTTGGCATTTATTTGCTAAAATTTCAAGTCAGTTATTTCTTCATCCCTGATATAACAAACATGACTACAAGGTGGCTTGTAGGGATATAAACATATAAGGGATAATAACTATCATTTAAGTAATTCTTTTTAAGGTTTGTAAAACATTTTAGATACATTAAATCATTTGATCCTCACAGCAGCCTTGAGATGTGTTATCTCCATTATGTTTACAGATAAGGAACCTGAGGTACAGAAAGGTTAAGTGACTTGCCCAGAGTCACACAGCTAGTAAATTTCTGAGGCATGATTTGAACTCAGATCTTCTGGACTCCAAGTCTTGTGCTCCATCCACTGTGGCACCTATCTTGAAGCCAACCCTTTCTACATTCTCAAAATATGATGTCAGAACTATGAGGAACTTTGGGGATCATTTCACCTACTTCCATTAATTTATAGAGTAGGAAACTGAGGCCCCAAAGAGAGAATATAACTTGCCAAAAAATCAGAGGAAGAATCATTAAACTAAAGTTTCCTTGAGATGGAGTCAAATGGAGACCAACTTTCACTGACTCACAGATTATTAGAACGAAGAAGAAACTAAAGACTAGAGTTTGTGTTGAAACAGAGTCACAGGTGTTCCTGGACTATAATCCACACTTTTAAAAAAATCAGATTGCTGAAATTTTACCCGTTTTAGAAGTATAAATTCATCAATGACAGCATCCTGTGACATCAGGACTCAGTATAAGCAACATAGCAGAAAAGGTAAGAGTCTTCTCATTCTTTTTAGAAAGAAACCCAGGAGATAGTTGAAAGGTTTTCTAACATGAGAAGCTCTCCCCTCCTGTTTTTAATGGTTTGTCAATAGTTCCAATCTACCACAGCCCAGGCTCCCACTCCTGGTTCATGACCTTTAAATTTCCTCGCCTTGGCAAAACTCCTTCCTGTGGTAAAGTTCAGGTCTCTGAGCCTTGTTTTCCTACTCTATAAGAAACAGATTCTGTGAACAATCAGTATAAAAACCAATTCAAGTCCTCATTGGCTTCCTGGACCTGAATGGCTAGCTTAATACTGCTTTATTCCTAAAACATTATGCACAACACTAACAGATACAGAACCCCCATTAGCACAACATTCTACACACAATCCTGAATTGTGTCTTTAAAAAAAAAATTCAACATCCATCTTTCTATAGAAAATATTAGGAAAGTTTATCCTATGCTGTAGTGAGGGAGAAATTGATCCCAAAGTAAATGCAATTATGCAAAAGAAATTAATAAAATTTTAACAATAAAACATAGTGCTGATAATGTGGACTACTTTCTTACAGTCATTAAATTGAGTATTTCTATTTCACCAAATGTAGAGAAGGATACTGGGGGGGGGGGGGGAAGAAAAAGATCTTGCAGACTGGCAAAATGTTTGATCTTATGTACAAGACTGCCTTCATCGAAAATTGTTTAAAGCTACAGATTAGAAAACAGAGACTACATCTGTTTATTCACTGTTGTATCCACTATATTATACACCTCTATGTGCAGGTTGGCACAGGTGCTTTCTGATGACAATGATAACTAGATACTTTTAAACTGTTAAACCAAATTTAGATTATGACACAGGCAAGTTAATCAATTTTTCATGAGTAAAATGAGATCAGCTAGTTGGGATAAATGGCTAATGACAGACCAAATACCTGGGAACTAGACTGGAGGACTGTACTTGGAGAGAAATTCAGGCATTTTTCCTCCAAAAATACAGAGACAAAGCATTCCAGTTCTATCTGACACTTTCTTCATGTTTGCTAACATAACTAAGGCTGGACAAAATTCAAGTCATTTCACCTGGGTTAGGAATTGGGCAGATTAATGAATTGTGTGCATATGTACCCTATTTCCATTCAGCTGGGGCAAGGCATTAGCCCTTGTCCTATGTGTTGCCTCAGTGCCAGTTAAGAACCTTGACATAAGCTAATATAAACATAGATGAATGAAAAATGGAAAAATCATAATGCTTCATATCTACATCTTTAAATACACTCAAACTTTGCTTTATGCTTTTCTCTAGAGCAGTCATAATCATAACCACATAGTTTAGAAAAGTCCTTTTCATGATATTTTAATGTTTGCATTATAATTTTGCAGAACCATATTTCCAATATAGGTTGCAACAAAAATGACCACATCATGAATGATAAAATTCTTATTTATGTTGTTTTTGAGATTTATTTTTACCTCTGATATTCATCTCAAGAGACTTTAGTATTATGGCCCCAAATGCCAAAGAGTATGCCTCTCTGTCTCATCATATGTTTTCACCAGTTATTAAATGCTACCAGCCAGCTAGGCATTGAGGTCAACACTAAAATCCAATGTCTTTTTCAGTATATCAACAATTATTATGTATTCTGGAAGCAGATAACCCACAGTCTCCATCTCTGATCAGTGCCCTGACAAGAGTCAATTGGTGAAATCATCTTTGGGCTCTTTCCCCAGAGATTGGAGAGGTTTTTTCTGGGAAATACAATAATGACCTTGCTGGAAAATAGGAGGAGTAGAAGGCATGCATGTTTTTTTTGTGTTTTTTTTAATGCCTTCAAGATATAAACATAATAAAAGGAATCACAGTATCAGGGGAGACAAAAATATTACAACTCCCACCAGTCTGTCTCAGGAGGCTAAATGTTCTCTAAAAGGACCCTCACCTCAAGTTTGAGGCAAAAATTTTTATGTTACAATAAGAGCAAAAAGTTTATTCCCCATGACCTATAAGAGGCTAGATCAATAACATTAAATAAATGTGAATGCATATATAACCTGTATCAAATTACTTGCCTTGTCAATGAGGGAGTTGGGGTGGGAGAGAATGTGGAGCTCAGAATTTTAAAAGCGAATGTTAAAAATTGTTTTTATATATAATTGGGGGAAAGAAAATACAAAATAAATAATTTCAAAATAAATAAATGAATGAGTGAGTGAGTGAATAATAGCGAATCTTCTTTCAGAAAGCTTCCAGATTCAGCTAGATGAGAATCTTTGAGAAGATGGGAAAGAAGGGCACATAAAGAGTTTTTAATATGTATCTTTTTACATACTGGGCAAGCTAAGGAGGGCACCTCTCTCCTTCCAGTCACTCAGTTCACAACCTTGATATCATTCTCTACTCTTGACTTACACTTTTGTTCATCCCACAGATCCAACCTGTTGTCAAGTTATTTCATTTCTACCTATAAATCATCTCTCAAATCCATTCCCTTTTCTCCACTCACACATCCACTAGAATAGTTCAACCATTCACGACCTCTAGTTTGAACTATTAAAATAGGCTCCTTATCTTCCCACTTCAAGTTTCTCCCCACTCAAATTCATCCTGCACAAAACTGCCAGTATAATTTTCCTAAAATTCAGGTGTGACAATACTAATCCCCTACTCAATAAACTCCAGTGACTTTCTTTTCCTTCCAGGATCAAATACAGTTTCTCTTTGACATTTAAAGACTTTTATGATCTAGATCAAGCCCACCTTTCCAGCCTTATTATACATTACTTCTCTTAGTGTACATCACAGTTTAACCCAACTGGCCTTCTTACTATTCCCTCAATATGATGTTGAATGTCCGCATTGCCCATTGCTATGTCTAGAGTTTGCTCTGCGTTCATATCCCACCCCTTCAAATCCCTTGTTTCCTTCAAGACTTATCTTTTTAAAAAATAGATTTATTTGATATTTTATTTTCTCCAATTGCATGTAAAAACAATTTTTAACATTCTTTTTTTTAATTTTTGAGTTCCAAATTCTCTTCCTCCCCTCTTCCTTCATTGAGGTGAGCAATTTCTTACATTATAAGCACCACCTTCCAAACAAAGCCTTTCATGCCATCCTTGGCTACCAGGACCTCCCCTGCCCCCAAATGAACTTCTATCTCCTTTGTATATACCTATATATAAACATATGTCTCCTTTGGTTAGATTTATAAACTCTTAAGCAGAGGGACAGTTTTACTTTTGACTTTGAAGCCCCACTGCCTAGCATGCTGCTGGCACATATTAGGTGATTAAAGATGCTTGTTGATTTGATTGATTGAATAATGAAGAAAGGGTAACCAGACCTGACTATCCTCTTTCTGCAAGGCTTATATTTTAGATTTCCAAAGCCTAACTTTTTAAAACCAAAGAAAACAAAAAGAGTTCTGAAGAAAAAATAAGAATTTTATCATTCTGATACAAATCCAGGTGAACTCTTCTTGCACCTTTCAAACAGGGATATACTAAATTCATAGAATTTCGGAATTTGAAGAAACCCCAGAGTTTTAGACTATTCCATGCCTGGCGAAGGATTTGTTTTATAATATATCTGTTTGGCTTCCCATCATAGTGTCTTAAACTTAAAGAATATTTGTTAAGTTTAGTTGAATTTCATGAAGCCCAAATTCACTTCCTTTCAGCACTCATTCATCCCTTGTTAGTTCTTTCCTCTGGGGTCAAGGTGAATAAGTTTAATCCTCCTTCCATATGACAAGACTTCAACTACTTGAAAACAAACAGCCATGAAATTTTCTTCTTTAAGTCTTCTCTTCTCCAGGATAAATATCTCCACGTTAAGTAGAACTTTATATGAATGTATTGAACAATGTTGCTGGATATTTATTCATTTATTTATATTGTCATTAAATCATAAAGTTATCACTGGAAGAGATTTTCAAGATCTTCCAGTTCAATGTCTCATTTTACAAAAGAGGAAACGGAGACTCAGAGAGATCTAACAATTTGTCTGTGATCAAAAGGCTAGTAAGTAGCAGAGGGATGATTCACACCCAGGTCTTCCAACCCAAAATTAAGTATTCTTTCCATTATGCTATGCTGCCAAGGAAGCTTACTCAGTTTATTTCCCTATTCTGATTATCTCAGTTCCATTTTGCTGTATTGTATGTAACAAATGTGAAAGTGTATCAGCAAGCACCCTAGCATACCCAGGATGGCTGCTAGCACAGGTTCTTAGATCTACTTTTCTAAGGAAAGCAACTCAAAATGGGTTAACAGTCTCACTTTAATCAATCAAACACATATCATTTACCTACTTCAGGAGAAAAAGTCAGCACCCTGAACTTCAGAGAATACAAACAGAATACCAACAGAAGTTAAAAGCAGAAATTACAAGCAGACAAAGAAACAGATCAGCAGACAGGCTTCCAGCTGCCTGACCATTGTATCCATCCCTAGTTAGTTACCTGAGAGGGAAGCACCAACATCTGGGTTTTCAAAGCTGGGGGCCTGCCCAGAGTCTCATCTGGCCAAATCACACAACTCTTTCCAAAGTGAGCCCCAAAGCAAAAACTCACATCAGGGCACATATAGCCTTCTCCTGGATCAGAGAATGTCACAGCCCTCTTGACCAACTGCCCAATCACAAAGTGATGGAGTGTGGGCATTCCTGAAAAACAAACTTCCTGCCACAGGCTCCATGTGACAATATTCAGCCTATTAGGGGGCAGAGTTTATTTTCAAATCAGGGAAGGTTCTCAGAGTCACTTAAGCCTATCAAAGGGCCTAGAGGCAGCGAAAATCTTCAGATTCCCATAACATTTGAGATCTTCTCTTAGTCAATATGATGGACATTTATCTCAGTAAAAACAGAATGATTTTTAGTGGAAATATGCATGATTTCCTAAGTTCTTTTCCAACTCTTCTTTTTCATAATCTATAACCCTCAGTAATTTGCAATTTGTGGATGATAACAAATTCTCAGGAATAGGTATAGGCTTCCTTTCACAATTTATCTTTTTTTTTCATTGGTCAGATGTTTGGCTCATTTTCATTGTTTCCCCTATTCAGCTTCTTCTGGTTACCTCTAGACTCTCAAAATCTGCCATGCCTCTGAATCTAGGTGTCAGATTTCTTTAATTTTCCATGAATGAGGACAAAACAAAGCTTTTTACTCCTTACATTTTGTTCTACAGCTTATCCTGTATTTTCTAATAATTATTAAAAGGCTATGATCTATTTTTTTAAATAATCCCACCCATCCATTTGAATGCAATAAAAATGCTTGAAAACCAAAGAAAATGTCATAAAAAATGTATATGTCAGTTAAAATTTGAGAAATTTTCCATTGAGACAATGATTATCTTACTGTATTTTTTGTATCAGGCAAAAGTCTTCCAGACAATCTCTAAGTCAGTGGTACTCAACCTGTGGGTTATGTTCAATTTAAATACATCCTGCATATCAGAGATTTACATTATGATTCATAACAGTAGCAAAATTACAGTTATGAAGTAGCAACAAAAATAATTTTATGATTGGATGTCACTACAACATGAGGAGCTGTATTAAAAGGTCGCGGAATTAGGAAGGTTGAGAACCACTGCTCTAAGTGGTTAAAAACATAGTTCCATGGGGCTTGCAAGTATACTTATATTGTCTATTAAACTCACTCTGATGTTGCAATCACAGAAATATAATATTGACTGCTCTACTCTTCAACTTCTCTTCCCTTTTAGTATAAATTTGCAATGATTTAACAGGGAATTCAGAGAAGTGACATGATGCAATCCTGGCAAAGAGTGGTAGTTAAAGTCAGAATGAAGGAGACCCAGTAAAATATGATGATGTTTTTGGTACTCTACCTGTAGAATCCTTTTACTGTTCCCTATGATGGGTCAGCTAAGGTTAAATGATATCAGAGGTCCCTACTAAGAAACCAGGAAGCAATGATAAGGAAAGTACCCGTGCTCTTGTATTTCTATTAACCCTGAACTCAACGGTCCACTCTCTTTTCCAGCAGTGAGTCAAGATCCTGACTATCGTTTCTGTTCTATAACCAATGTCTAGTCCTAAGGAAAGTATGTATTGAATCTTAAGTAGCAATTGTGTTACTACATCCTTTGTCTTGCTCAAGGAAGGTTTCAAATAGTCTATTGCATATAACTCTAGGTTCAGATGTCTGGTGGTACTTCTGGAGTTCAGGAGAAGTCTGGGCTTGAAGTCAGTGTTTGTTATACACTGACCCTTCAATAATAAGTGGTATGGCCTTATTTACAGACACTATGCCAAGAGTAAACACACTGAATACAGTATTGCACTGTAAAAATGTTCCAGTGGAGAACCAGTTCCATGATGCAGTTATCACATAAGTAGCACTCAATGGAGTACTGCACATTCCAAAAGAATCAATGAGTGGGACCTGGGTATTCTATTTGTCTTCAAATACCTGGAGAATTATGATGTGAAATAGGTGTGAGGACACTTTAAAAAAAATTATGTTTAACGTTCTTTTTTTAAGTTCCTATCTCTCTCCCTTCCTCCCTTCCCATATGCATTGAGAAGACAAACAATATATCAATTATACATTTGAAATCATGCAAGAATATAGTCATATTAGCCACATTGCAAAAAAGCAAGAAAGTGAAAAAATATATACTGCAATTTACACTTAGAATTCATCAATTCTCTCTCTGGAGGTGAATAGCATTTTTTATCACAAGTCTTTAGAAATACTCTTGATATTTTTGAGAGTAGTGAAGGCTTTTGCAGTTGATCATCCTTAAAAGATTGCTGTTACTGTGTACAATCTTGTTCTGGTCCTGCTTACTTCTCTTTCCATGAGTTCATATGAGTCTTCTCAGGTTTTTCTGACTTCAAATTGACCTAGTTCTGCTATGCTCAGTTATGCTCTGATTGGAAATTCTGCACAGTCCTCTCCACTTATTTTTTAGGAAGACACCACCTTTTTGATAGGGGAGCCCTAAAATGACCCATCTTGAGACTGGCCACTTTATCACAGAAACAATCAAAATGAAAATTATAGCAACATTAGCAAAAGTCTGTTTCATATATTAAAAGCTTTGGCACTCTGATGCCAAATCAAGATAAAAATCTGCCTAATTAGACATTTCTGTAAAATACCTTATTAACACTGTTTATCTCAAGTGCCATTTCCAAAATTTAACGAAACACAAATTCATTATGGCAATAAGGTTAATGTGAAAAAAGCCATTAAAAGGGAAAAGGGGGAGAGCTTTTGTAATGCACTTATAAGGCCCACTAAAAAGGTTATACCCTGTCCCTTCTGACCTTGAGCCAGAGCTATTATGGAAAAGGAGATAGATAGATAGATAGATAGATAGATAGAGATATATACACACATATGTATGTATGTTTATGTGCATATATGTATATATGCGTGTACATTGTGCATGTGTGTATGTGTGTTTATCTGCATCTGTGTATATACACACATGTGTGCATATATGCCCACATGCATGCACATATATATGTATGTGTATATATATGTACCTGCAGATACATTTATATGTATGCATATGTACACATACATACACATTTAAATTTAGTTACCAAAACAAAGACTATTTGTGCACTCATTTGATATCACAAACCTTCTGTGGCAACATATTTGCATGTGCTGCTTTCCTGAAAAGTTACATTTTTGTAGTGGGGTGGCAGGGCAAAGGGAATTGGAATATTAACAAAAATCTTCTAGCAGGTATCCCCAGTGACTTGCCCCCCACTTTCCTCTCTCCTTAGCCTGTCACATTCATGGTGATTGATCAATTAAGAAACAAGTATTTACTGAATGACTTTTGCTCTCTCCTTAAAGGGCTCTGATACGGAAGAGAGCTTAGACTTGGTTTGCTTAGCCCTAGAGGATAGAGGCACCGTGGTGTTCCAGGCTTAGGTAAGAAGATGAACAAAGTTCCCTTTCGCCTTTAGCTTCTCTTTAACCTTCCTTCTACTTCACATCCCAGGCATTTGGATACTCTACTGTAATCAGAATTCTCTAATAGACCTCAATAAAATCCATTGCATTTACTACTAAATGATATTTCAGTCCTATCAAGAATGGTGGAAGTAGGAATGGAAGAGAAGGGCAAATCTGAAAGATATGAAGATAGAAGAAATGTTTGGATTTGGTCACAAATCAAAGTGGAGGTTTTTTACTTGATAACCATGGGTAGATTTAAGTGGTCCATGAAATTAGATGGAAAAAAGACAAAATATATAGGTACATATACATATATTTATATGTATTTGCTTATATTATGTACATATTTATATATAAATTTATCATATAAATATACTATGTTATATATTATAGTATATGTTATGCGTTAGGTTACGTATATCATATACCATATATTGTATGTAATATATGTAAGGGCAAAAGAAAACAATTACATTGAAATTATATATGCATATGTTATATGTATACATATAATTTCAATGTAATTGTACATAATGTAATAATTCAGTGTAATTGTTTTCCTTTGCCCTTACATTCTATATCATATACACTTTAAATATTATTTGGAGAAAGGGTCAATAGGATTTACCAGATTGACAAAGTGGTCCAAGACACACAAAAAAATTAAAAGCTCCCAGGTTAGAGAAATTAGTCAAAGAAAAAGCCAAAAGTCCAAGAATTTCCCAAGAGTAGACACCTGGGAAAGTGAATAAAAGGTAAAATGAAAAAAATGAAATAGGAAGAAGAGCTCATGAGATATAGGGGGTAGAAGGAGAGAAGATAAACTGACTGAATTAGAATGGAGTATATTAAGTTTTATATGGTATTTGATCATGGTGAAAATGGAAATTTCTTGCAACTGGAAACATAGGTGTGAGGCCTATTTGAACAATCAGGGTTGAAGGTATAGGTTAAAAATAATTCCAGTGGTGAAGACTTAGGAGGTGCAAAATTTTAGAGTTAGAAAGGACATCAGAGGTAGTCTAGCACAATCTTTACCTGGAACATGAAACCTAATGGACATTCAATTTACTTTTGAAAAATTCAATGGGGAGTTCAGAATTTTGCCAGGGAACTCACCACTTTTGGACCATTTCAGTTTCTCAGAATATTTTTCTTAAATTTAGCCAAACTCTGACTCTCAGCAACTTTCAAGTACCTCTAGAAAGTCCTTCAAATGTTATAAGAAAGCAATGACATCTCGTATTATCTTCTCTTCTCTAAGTTAAACACTGACTGTTCTTTCATCTCATTCTTTTACCGCCTGGTTTAAAGTCTCCTCAACTCCTCTGTTGCCTTTGTTGGATACACTCCAGCTTGTCAGAATCCATCCTAAAATGTGGCAGGCTGACCTCAAGAAAGTATTTGAAATTGTCTAATTAGGGCAGCCTACAGTAGCACTACCACTTTCTTTGTCCTAGTTACTATGATTCCACTAAAGTAGCCTAAAATACTATTAGCTTTGGGGGGTTCTCTGGTAAAATGGTGGTATGGATTGAACTTTCAGACTGCCAAAATACTTAATTATTTTCTCACACAAATGTGAAAATCTTCCCCTCTTATAGTTGGATCTCAAAAAAAAAAACTAATTGTAAGGATTTGTAGTAATTACTTTTAACTTTAAGATTATTTAATTTAATCTAATTGTCTTGCCTTTTCAGATTTTTTGGGATACCAGTTCTGACATCAAGTGTCTTAGATATCCCTTCCAAATTTATGTCATTTACCAGTTTGAAAAACATGAAATGTATGTCTTCATTCAAGACAAAGTCCAGAATACAGGTAAAGGAATTATTTTTGAGAGCTATATTTCTTTTGTTAAATTCAATCACTTTGTAATCATTTCTTAACCACTAATGACCTTTTGGCTCCATGCTAAACAATGGGAGCACAAAGAAGAAAGCGAAAGTCATTACTCAACAGACTATATTCTAATGAAAGAGACAGACAGACAAAACAGATACAAGGTAACTGTGGGAAAGGGGTCAGTCATTAAAGAGCTGATGAAGCCCAAAAAGACTTCATGCAAACTCTGGATCTTGGGCTCAGTATTTAAAAATGTTAAGACGAGGGGATGCATTCTAGGCATAGGGGAGGGATAATGCAAAGACATGGAGATAAGAGGTGGGATGTCATATACAAGGAACAAGAAGTTTAACTGGCTGAAAAACATTTTATGGGGCAAGAATAATAAAGGGGGGATGGTAGTATTTGAAGAAGTTATAAATAAATAAAAATATATATACATATATGTATACACACACACACACACACACACACACACACACACACACACACACACACCAAACAGGAGTTTATATTTAATCCCAGAGGTAATAGAGAGCCACTGGAATATGTTGAGGAGGGGAGTGACCTGGTCAGATCTGCACACTGTTATATGAAAGATAGATTGAAGTAAGGAGAGACTTGAGGCATAGAGCACAACTCAAAGGATATTGCAATAGACCAGGTGAGAAGTGATAAGGTTGTGGACTAGAGCGGCAGCCATATCAGTGAAAGTAAGGGGCAACAAGACTTGGAAAATAATTGGATATGTGGCATGAGTGAGGAGAATTTGATGAAAACAGTCAACAATAATGGTGCCCTCAACAGATGTAGGGAAGTTCAAAGGAAAGGCAAGTTTAGCTGGGAGGAGATAATTCTATTTTACATACTTGAGATTAGAGTTTGAAATGCCTCAATCCAATTTGAAGTATCTGCATCTCAGAGTAGAAGTGATGTTTGAGAAAGCAATTATGACTTGGTATATATATATAAACATACATAAATACATATGGGCATATATATGCATGTACCCTTCATCTTGATAGAGAAAATTAAGCATAATGATTTTATGAGATCATAGAGAGAGGGTATAGAGAAAAAATAGAAGAGAGTCCTTGACAGATACTTGGGGTACGCTTGCAGTTACTGGGCATGCTCTAGCTAAAAAGGAGGTTGAGAAGGGAAAAAAAGAAAGCTTAAATAGAAAAGATCTTGAAAAGTCAGAAAGAGGACCCAGGAGAAGAAAGTCTCCATTTTGTTAAATATTGCAGAAACAATAGCAATCAAGAAATGAAGTCTAAGGACTGAGAAAAAAAGCCATAAGATCAGTCAATTAAGTGACCAGAGCAGTTTCCATGCAGTGATGGGGTCAACCTAGTTTGCATTGACTTTAGAAGAGAGTGAGAGAAGTGGAAAAAAGAAGTAAACATGATATTTTCAAGAAGTTTGACTTAAAAGGGACTGGATATATGAGATGATAGCTTGTTCTATGGCAGAGTCTAATATTTTTCAACAGTTGTGACAGTATTGGTTAAAAACAAAAACAAACAAAAAACCCAAATATGTGATCTTTATAATAGAATCTTTTTGCTACTGCCTAATCCCATTTAGAATTCACTAGTCCAATGGGCTTTGAAGAAGCTCTTTTTGTTCATTTAGCAATGATGCAGAAAGAACTGAGGGGGAAAAAAATACTCAGGTACCACGTACTCTGTGAGACCCTGTACCTCAAGCCAGAGCTCCATAGGATCAAATAATAGAATCTCATTTTAAATGAGAGAATGTATAATCATTAGTTTACTACCCTAGACTTCTCTTTGTAAAGACTACATGTACCTGTATAAGCCCCATGGTCACGCGAGTGGATAGTGCCAAAATAATCAGTTCTAACTTGGTTATTCCCTGTTTGCATTGCAAATGAGTAGAGGAAAAAAAGTTTCCTTTCATGTATTTGTTTATTTCTTTCATTCAAACTACCTTATGATTGATGAAATCAGTGTTTGCATAGATAGGGGCGGGAGGGGGCAAAGAGTTCAATTTGACAACTAAATTGTAATGATTGGCAAGTGCCTTTGGTTTCTATTCAGAACTGGAATCCTGATATAATGGAACTGTAGCCAGTTTGAGAAAGGACAGAAATTTGAAAACAAGTTTAGTGCTACTTTGACACTAGCAGCAGTTACTAAAGCAGAGCCAAATCTCAAAAATTCTGCCTGATGAACCAGAATGGAGGTTTTGAGATGTCCTAAAGATAACATTGATTGTTTGCTTGATTTTTTTTTTTTTACATTTTATTCATTAGCATCAAAACATTTTAGAAGTAAAAACCCAAGAGGGCTGAGCCAAGATGACAGAGTAAAAGCAAAAACTTGCTTGAACTCCTGCTCCAATCACCTCTAATGCCTGTAAAAAGTTACTCTAAACAAATTTTAGTGCTACAGAACCCACACAGTGAAAAAGAGAAACAAATCTCCCACTGAAGGAAGCCCAGCAGGCCAGCAGGAAAGGTCCAGGCCTACAGATCATAGGGGTATCAAGCAACTGTCCAGAGGACAATTACAAGAATCTCTTTGCTGGAACTGATGCAGAATTCTCTTGCTTTGCCCTGCCTGGATCTGGGTTGCAGTGCTGGGTGGCAGTCCTGGAGTGAGAAGTGCTAGCATGGCAGAGCTTGTTGAGGCTGTGGAGAGATAATCCTCCTCACAGTTCTGAGGCAGATGCCCAGAAATAAGCTCTGGCAACAGATGTACAAAACCCCAGAATTGTGGGACAAAGCTCTCCACTCTGGAAACAGAGTTCTACCATGGAAAAGAACTCAGAAGTCAAGTAATTTACTGGCAAAGTGAGCAAAGAGAGGAAGCATAATAAAAGTATAGAATAGTTTTTTGGTGACAAAGACAAGCAAAACATAGGACCGGAAGAAGACAACAACGTCAAAATTCCTGCATCAAAAGCCTCCAAGAAAAATAAGAAGTGGTTACATGCCATGGAGGAGCTCAAGAAGGATTTTGAAAATCAAGAGAAGTAGAGGAAAAAACTGGAAAGAGAAATGAGAATGATGCAAGATAATCATGAAAAGCAAGTCAATAGCCTGCTAAAGGAGACCCCCCTCAAAAAATACCGAAGAAAATAATACCCTAAACAACAAACTAACTCAAATAGCAAAAGAGGTCCAAAAAGCCAATGAGGAGAAGAATGTCTTAAAAAGCAAAACTGACTAGATGGGAAAAGAATTTCAAAAAACTCACTGAGGAAAATAATTCCTGGGGGAGTAGAGCCAAAATGGCAGCATAGAAGCAGCAAAGTCCCTCAGCTCCCACATAGCCACCTCAAATACCCATAAAATATGACTCCAAACAAATTTTAGGGCTCCAAAACTCACAAAAATATAAAAAAACACATCTCCCACTGAAGGCAGCTCAGCAGGAAGGGCTCATCACAGCATGCTAGGAGCTGAAACCAGCCCAGCCTGAATCCATGGCTTGGCCCCAGGGCAGCCAGGATGAACCACAGCTAGAGCCTTCAGGAGAGTGGATCAGTGACAGCTGTGGCAGTTTCCAGAATTATCAAACCTTAAGATAAAAGGACAAAGTAAAAGGTCAGTGGAACCAAGCTAAATTTGGCAGAGAAAAGCAGTCTGGGCAAACTGCCTCCAGGGCAAGGAAGCAGCAGAAGTGGCAGCCCTGCAGCCACCTCCATGTGGCTGCTTCAGAGCTTCCAGCCTGCAGACTACAGGGGGGGCCAAGCGATCATTCAGAGGCTGAGTGCTCTTGCACTGAGTGGCCTGGATCCAGATCATGGTCTTGGGTACTGGTCCTGGGGTGCATTTTCAGTGAGCCAAAGCTGGTGGGGGATGCAAAAAAATGGCAGCCTCCTAATAGCTCCAGCAGCTGCAAAATCCCCAGCAATTTGGGACCAAGCTTTCCCCTCTGGAAACAGAGTACCACAGAGCTAAAAATTCAAGTAATTGACTGGCAACATGAACAGGCAAAGGAAGCAAAGTAAGAACAGCAACCAAACCCTAGATTGCTTCTTGAGGAACAAAAAGGATTAAAGCATGGAATAGGAGGAAGACAACACAGTCAGAACTCCCACACCAAAAGCTTCCAAGAAACATGAAGACTGACTACAAACCATAAAGCAGCTTAAGAAATATTTGAAAACCAAATAAGAGAAGTGGAGGAAAAATTGGGAAGAGAAATGAGAATGATGCGAGGAAATTATGAAATGAGAGTCAACAACCTGACTGAAGAAAATAACACCTTAAAAAATAGACTAACTCAAATGGCAAGAGAGGCCCAAAAAGCCAATGAGGAGAAGAACGCCTTAAAAAGTCGCCTTTGCCAGATGGAGAAAGGATCTCAAAAGCACTCTGAAGAGAATAATTCTGTCAAAATGAGAGTGG
>CM053580.1:436706165-436719411 GCA_028627135.1 Pseudochirops cupreus | reverse complement strand
GCCGAGCTGACTTTAGTGGGAAGTATCTTTGTGTGCATTTTGGAGTTCTAGGATTGGTTTAGAGTCCTGTTTTATGGGTATTTTGGGGTGGCTATGTGAGAGCTGCGATATGTTGGTGCTGCTACGCCGCCATCTTGGCTCTGCCCCCTAGAACATTATTTTTAAAGAAGAAATGTTATGATTGTCAACAAATTAAAAAGACTTTAAAATGGCTATTTACAAAGTTGTTGTCGTTGTTTTTTTCTTTTTAGGGTTCTGTCACCATGAATTTTCACCTCAAAATTTAAAGGAACAAAGTTATTTTTATTTAAAGCTCAAAATTTTGGAAGTTCATTATTGTCCACTTTCATGAAACTTATTTTTGTGTCAGTAAGAGAAGACACTTTGATCTGATTCCATAAACCATTCTCTAGCTCTTTTAATTCCCTAGGTTTCCTTTACTCCAAGTTCTGTTTGAATACATATTTATATATACACACCCCCTTACACACACACACACACACACACACACACACACCCCACACACACACATACACTAAGCCTGACACAGAAGAGAATGCTATAGTATCAGCCTAATGAGTGAGATATCTTCATACCTTGGAATTGAACAGAGAAAACTTTCTCCTGTGATCTAAATCCCAGAAACAATAGACAAGTTATTTCAAGTAAGAATATTTGAGAAAAATAAGGGAAGAGTGCAGCTGTGGATTGTGACAGCCTTTTTAAGTTCCAATTCATACAATGCTTTATAGATGAATGTCAGGACTCAGAGAATGAATGAAGTCAGAAAGCTTAGCCCTCAAAAAGACACATAAAAGAACTTGTCTGGAAATTTCAAAAAGACCTAAATATTGATATTCTTGTTGTTTTGGAATTGAGGAGAACTTTATAAGGAATTCCCAGGTTGCCAGTATATTCTCCATGTATTCCATATTCTTAAAATGAGATTTGAGAAGTATGGGTGCAGTGGTTCCCCCCAATCATATCAAAGACTAATCATAGAACATAATAAATAAATATACCCATATATTGTAGTTTCAGCTCTAGTTGAGAGCCACTTTCATTATATCTACCTTCTTTCCGTAAGCCATCCTTCCTTCATTATCATCTTCTATGTAAAACCAACATTATACACTGGAAGGAAATAATAAATGGCAGTTTTTAGAAGTGATTAGAAAATTCACAGTTCATATGCTCCATTTATTTTAATTTACCAGTTATCTATTTAAGGTGCTTACATTTAAACAATCCATAGCTTCCCCCTTTAAAAACCCTTTCTAACAGTTGTTAAGTACCTTGAAGCCAAGATTTTACATTAAAGTAGGAATCTAATTAGACCTTCAAATTCAAAATGACTGCTGAAGCCTTTTAGCTCCATTATAGAAATGTACAGTAAAGCCTTTGTCCTTATTGGTGAAAATAGCAGTTATCTTCAGGAAGGAAAGAAAAGAATATGTATTATCCTACTTCATTTTAAGCTCCAGGAATAAGCAGGTGGTCCTAGCCTTTTACCCTACAATATAACCAGGAGGGTCCATGGTATTCTGAATATTTTAAAGAAACTGTGGGAATGGGAGTATAAGGAGAGGACAGGGTTGTAACTGCTTTTAAACCTTTACATTCAGTAAAAAAATAAAATAAAATGACTTCACATTAGAAGCATGGTGATCTGGGGGACAGGAAGCAAGTAGTTTAAACAGGATTTCTGGCTCCATCATTGCATTCACAGGGAAAATGAGTGAAGAAATGTGTGAAGAAAAGCAGAGCTCAAAGCTTTTCCAGTTCCCCACAGGAGAGAGTATAAAATACCCCAAATCTTTGCCAGAATGTAAACATAAAACTAACACCATTTTCCAAAGAATTCATTGTTAACAAGGATTCATATAGTAAAATTCAGACTATAATTGGGAACAAGGAGGATCTGGGAAAGAGAAGCAAAAGACAAAAAAAAAGTTAAAAATTGAAATCTCTCACACCAGTGCCAAGTGACTCACACCAACATAATTAGGAAATAGAAAGAGTTGGGGCAGAAAAGAATAACAACTTTAAAAAAATCTCCAATAGGGTTAAATCTGGAATGGCTTACATCATTCCCAAATGAAATAAACTCAAAGATGAAGCCCATAAAACTGCCATGTGGGATAATGAAGAGTGGAAACTTTGGCCCCAAACCACCTCAGAGCAGCAGCTCTACCATAAAGATTCACATCATTTTACACCTTGCCCTGTAATCCTCAGCATTATTTGGAAACAGATACAAAAGGCCAGATGCTACTCTTACATAGGGTGACTAATGCAAGATGCTAATAGACCAGAGGTCTGATAGAACAACTGTCCAGTGATTAACTCCATTAGTAGATTTGGCAGTGATGTCATTGCAGATCATTGGTAAATTGTGTTTCTTTTCACCGCATGCACTAAATATCTAAAACAACATTAAATATTATTTTAAAGGGTTACAAGGGCTGAGCAAATATAAAAGGCCAGATCCACAAAAGCAATTATCTAACCTGGTTATTTGTGAAGTCCTCAGAGTCAAATTGTTTCCTGGGTTGTTTTTTTTTCCCCCGGTAACCTGGTGGATATATCTTCTGACTGACAATCCCCACTTCCTTTCAATTTTCTTCCCTAAACTCCACCACATTTTATACAAGGTTGTGCTGGGGAAAGGACCTGGGGCACAAACATGGACCCAGTAGAAGTGACAAAGATAGAAAACTGAGGTGTAACTGGGCTTTGTCCCAGGCTGTTGAAATTTGGAAGGTGTTTATAGCACTTATACTCCTTTACGGGGTTAAAAACAATTTAACAAGAGCAGTTATTCCTGGCCTCTTTCCCTGACTTCCCTGACTTCCCTGGCTTTGCTAAAATCCCACCTTTTGCAAAGAACCTTTACCAGTCTTCCATAATGCTAAGGCCTTCCCTCTGAGATTATTTCCAATTTCTCCTGCAGTTATCTTGCTTATATAGAGTAGTTTGCCTGACATCTGCCTCATTAGATTGCAGGCTCCTTTGAGGTCAGGGATTGCTTTTACCGTTCTTTCTATCCCTAGCATTTAGCAAAATAGGTGCTTAATTAATGCTTGTTAACTTGACATGAATGGCAGTCACCCTCCAGGTGAGCTCCTTCTTAATCTCACCTCGCCCTGCCCTGCTCTGCCACCAGTGGTGGCCTCCTCAATTGAAGTCTCACTTTATAATGAATCTCTATCTCCCCTGAGACTGTGCACTCAGCCTCTCCCCACTCCTAACATTAATGGGCTTGTGTCTTGTGGATCGGCCTCTCTTCCTGCATCCTCTCTTAATCCTGTCAACTAGCCAATTAAATTTACAATTGCCTTGGTCATATTTTGTGATATTTACCCAGTACAGTAATCACTGATTACAGGTCTGATTATTGTTCTACCTTGAATCTCCTTGCCTGAGTTGACCAGGAATCTAATCCAACCACCACATCTCTACTTCCCATGTTGTTGTCTGGCAGTAGCACTTGAGATTATCCAGAAATTCCTGACTAGGTCTCTGGCTAGATTCCAGCTGGTTGTGTCTATAATGCAGCTAATGGAACAAACTATAAGGGCAGGAAGTCACCAAATACATTTATTAGAATCCCATTCTGATATTAATTGGTGCTGATGACCTAGAACATGTGTGTGTGTGTGTGTGTGTGTGTGTGTGTGTGTGTGTGTGTGTGTGTGTGTGTGTGTGTGTGTTTATAGCCAATTTGCAGAGTAAAGTCCTGGAAGTGTAATTAGTATATATTTCAACCCAGTTGTGCACAATTGGAGGTTATACCTTTTGAGGTCAGGTTAAAACAGAGCTGAAAAAAATTATGAAATTGCATCACAGCTGTATGAGCCAGGTGGAAATTATTATTATAGTAACTCCATAATTGGAGTCCAACATATATAAGGCTACTGTAATCCTGAAGGAAAGGCAAAATGCCAGATTCTCTGTCCCTTAGAGCATAGGCTCCAGAAAAATTCCTGGGTAGAATATTTGAATGAAGGGCATGGGGCCCTTGATAATCAAAAAGTAACTGTAGGGGCAGCTAGGGGTGCAGTGAACAGAGCACTGGCCCTGGAGTCAGGAGGACCTGAGTTCAAATCCAACCTCAGACCCTTAACACAAAACCTAGCTGTGTGACCTTGGACAAGTCACTTAACCCCAATTGCCCTCCAAAAAAAGCAAAAAAATAAATAACTGTAAAATCCAGGTTGGTATCTGCAAAGATGTGGACTTTAGACTACATTCTTTATTTTCTTGTTGTAAATTATCAACTCCAATTCCTGTTCCCTTTAACAAATCTTGATCTAATGTTAATACAATGTTTAGGTACTTAGATGGAAATGATACCCTATCAGGGTTAGTAATTCTTCCAAGAGTGCAGATAACCCTAAGTACAACCCTTTTCATCCTGTAGAACTTTTGTCCATGGCCTTTCATAGATCCTCCAGGGTTATAACCAAAGCACGTTACCATTGCTCCCAATCTCTTGACATTGAACAGATACTACTTCAGCAAAATGTGGTCCATTAGTTTTTGGTCATCTTTATGATATGACCAACCTCCTCCTTTACTGGTTAGCTCTCACATGACATGGCTTCTTCTTCATCTGCACAAGTTTTCATTGGTAAAGTGTTGCACTATGCCAATGGCCACCATGAGCCAATCCATTGCCCTTTGATCTTCGGCAACTGTGGTATTTCATGACTCAGATATACGGCATCACTGTAAGAATTTTGATGCTAAAAAGTTTTATATTTGCTCAGGGAGATACCTTAGGATATTCAAAATGGTAGACTTCTCAAAGGTTGCTCTCTTCTCCCTGTTCAGTGACTGACCCAATTCACTGACTGTTAACAGATGTCTGTCTAATCCAAAGGGACAAATTACCATCTCTGTGGATGCTCCATAAAATGCATAATACAATCTGGACAAGAAATATTTTTTCTGCTTTTTTCCTCCTGTGTGGGTAGATAAGAAAACTCTTCATATGATTATAGATCTCACTTACAAGTCTCAGCAGTATTCCAAGATTTGATTCAATCCTCAAAATGTCATCTACAAACAGGAATACTTGGAGGACATAATCATCTCTGGAGAACACTAGTTCTTCTTGGACTCAGTATGAATATTTATACTCTATGATATAGATGATGCCATATTTGTTATTAATAATTAGGGAATGATCAAGCAAAGTCATCTTTATTATGAGGTACTAACAGTAGCCATGAGTTTATCTGAATACTTATGCTCAGTTGATTCACACTCCACACAACTCAGCTATAATATCAAGGGAAGGTAATCACAAATTTTTTTTTACAAGGTCTTCACGTAAATGAAGTATAGAGAAGGTACAAAAAAAATGTTCTCTGATGAAATTAACATTGGACAGTCTAATATTGAGTATGCCCTTTGTGACAAAAAAAAAATTTTTTTAACCAACTTTGCCATTTCTTGATCACAATCTAGGAAAAAAAGAGTGTGACCCACAATAGCAGAGGAGAGAAGAGAGAGAACCTGGTTATTGAGATGGGCCTGCTCTTTGCATTTTTCCTTTCACCTCTATCAAAGCAAGGGGAGATTTCTTTATCTTATTCCCCCTCTCAGTGGCTTTGAGTCCTATAGTGGAGAATCTCACCTGAGAGAAAACACTGCACCCATTATTGAGTAAAAAAGAGACATTCAGTAGAGAAAACTCCAACCAGTGTGACCTCCAGACACAGAAAAGAGACACAGCTATGAATTCAAGAGAGAAGTAACTGTGTCCATCAGCCTTAGAGCTGCACAGGAGCTCTAACTGCACAGGAGTCCAGCTGATTTACTTGCCAAGGAAATACAATGATCCCATAGGGTAGCAATACGAGATAAATAGAAAAGACAAGGCAATGGGGCTGTGTAGTGCCAGAGGTATGAGTTGTTGTGGCCAAATTAGTTCCCTATAATTTGTATTTTGCCACCAGTATATACATGTTCTTTCCACTGACACTCTATTTATCTGTGGGAAAGACTTCCTCAGGTTTACTAGGGGTGAGAGGATGGTTAATAGGTACTGTTCTTATTATGGTTATTTAGTAAATCCCCTTGTATTGAGCTAATTACACACACACACACACACACACACACACACTGACACGTATGCACACATGCATGCACACACATTGATTGAGTACCAAAGTACACACATCAGCGGTAGCTAATGAGCTGTAGTCTGAGGAATACTTGCTCAGAATAGCTAGGAAACCTGAAACTTGTGAGTTTGAAATTGGGGATGAAACCCAATAGGATTTCTACCTGATTTTGCCGTGTGTATAGGAGCATGATTTTACTCTACTAAATCAAAGGATTTTATATAGCCAACAAATAATAAACAAGGGAACATCAGTATAATCTCTACATTCACAGGAAAATTCTGTGACTGTTGTGTCTTTCTGTATATTCTATGTAAAAGATGGTTTACTTGTAATGCCTTCATAAAGGATTCTGCCAGAACATGGAGATTGTGCGTATAAATATTTTGCAGAATTTAGAACTCTACCTAAAAATGCATTATATTATATGAATGTGATCAAATAGTATTATACTGTAAGAAATTTCAAAAATGCAGAATTCAGAGACATTCATGAAGACTTATATGAACTAATGCAGAATGAAATTAGGAAAAGCAAACAAATAGTTTTCACAAGGACCATAACTATGTAATATAATTTACTTTAGACCTTTAGAACACTTCAGTACTCTGATCAACTCAGTGACCAGCCATGAATTTAAGAATGATGATGATATAGGCTTCCTATCAGTAGAAAGATAATATAGTAGAGATATGTAATGAGATATGTATTTTCAGAGAAAACCAATATATTTATTTGTCTTAATTAAATTTATCTGTTACAAAGGAGGGATTCTATTTAGGGGAAGGATGTCAGAAGAGGTTAATTAGTAGGTAGTGATAGAGATATCAAAAGAAATGAATTAAAATGCAAATCATTAACATACTTTTAAAATACAAATAAAATAAAAGGAGATTCAGAAATAAATAGAAGAGCAATTTTGTTACTCCTCTGTTAAATTTAACATGGGCTATACAACACTAGTTTACTATAAATTTATTTTTATCACTGTAAAACAGTAAGTTTTACATGTTATTTTTATTTGTGGGCATGTGAAAATGTTTCTTCTTTCTCGATTATTAAGATCACAATAAAATTTAAAAAAACATTTTGTAGAGAATTTGAAATAGGCATCTGGGCAGTGGTTATTTGTACTTTATTGTTACTATTTTCAAACCTTTAATAGATCTATGATTATTTCTAAATGTATTGTATCTTGTGCTTTCTCAGGTGTCTCAGGAGCAAATTCCTTGAGATCTTCAAAATTTTATTGTTTCTAGTATGGATCTCCTTTGAAGGTGCTTGTTCTTTTTCAATTCCTCTTCTTATGTTTGCTTTTTTTAGAGACAGCTCTACTTTCTCATGCAACAATATGGGGACCATGATGTAGATTCTACATGTGGTGACTCACAGTCATCAATGGAGAAGTGCTTATTATACAAAATTCTAACTGAATTCTCTCCTTTTCATCACTTTCTTGTCCTTCCAATTTCATCCTTAAAAGACTTCAAGATTATGTGGTTTAATTAGGTCTCTCTCCAAACTTTTGGACTTTTCTCTCCATTACTTCTTATGGTTTTATGAGTTAATAACACTCATAATCTTCCCTACAAGTTTTCACACATTCCTTTTTTTGCTACTGATGAATGTTGTCATTTGTTACATCTTTCTGCTACATAAGGAGATAAGATGTTTTCTGATTGAACTGTTTCTAAGTTTTTGTTGGAGTTTTTTGTTGTTATTTTTATTTTAGTGATTGATTTATATCATTGAAGAAATTATTATAGTTTGTGACAATGGCTGCTGTTTCATCCATTTATCATCCATTCACATGTATAGATTGCTTAGGGCAAGTTTGAGTTGACTCAGTTTGACGCTATGCTTTCTCTCTTCTCCAAAACTGGTTTTGATTTTGAACTTTTGGTCTAATTATACACAGACAGATAATTAATAAGTGAATCCCATATCAGTAACTAGAAGTTTCATGTCAGAATATAATACATCTTATTATCTATAATATTATTTGACATTGTTCATAACCTTCCAGATCTCATCTTGAAGAAAACATTTATATTATGAAGCCATAATGCTTTCATATCAACCTCTTTTTCTTGCTTATTTCATATTCTGACCATATTTTCCTACCCTATACCTATCTTTGAATCTTGAAATCATAAGGTATTAAAATGTGTATTCAATGAACTGGGATGGTCTTATTGAGTCTTATGATGCATACTTTTTTTGCAACAGCTTTGGGTGCACATACGTGATTATTTTCATTTTGATCTTTTTTTTCCAATTCTTATCATGAAAGCTGCCTTGAGCACTCCAACATGAAAGGAAATGTCTTGTTCTCAGTGCATGATAAAATGCACTCTGCCAATTCCTTTACTTGCCTTCCTAATCAGAGCCTGTGAACTATTTTTCCATTTGGCTACAACTTTTTGTTTCATCATCAATATGTCCCCTTATTGGTCAATAGACACAAATTTCATATTTAAATTATCAACAGACAAGGTAATATAAACAGTCCAAAACCAACTTTTACTGTGTTTACTTGCTTTAGTCCAAAATCAACAAAGCCTATCCCTCAAGACTACAGGTCATTTTTATTTTTTTGTTTGCTTCACCTTTGTTTCATCCACTACCATGGCCCTCAGATTCTTTATGCAGATGCAAGTTTACTAATGATGAGCCTCTTTGCACCAAACTATGCTGACATAGCCTTTCATTAGAATTATACCCAACACTTTTCCAGCAGGTTAGAACCTACTAGAGCTTGTCCTCTGTTGATAAAGGGATTATGTAATATATTTGAGTGATGAGCCAACTTCAAATACTCATCCTTCCTTCCACCTTCCCTAAGTAGTAATTAGATGGACCATTTCCCAGAATTACACAAGCCTAGAGAACCTATAAAATGTAACCTAATGAAAAAGATGCATTTCCTATAGAAGCTCAACATATCTTTCTCTGTCTGGACTAAGCCGGAAATTGTCATTAGGAAGAAAAAAGAATAAATTCCAGGCTTTTTTCATGTTATTGATAGGAATTCAGTTCACTAATCACCACTGAGGCAATCCACAGACACTTCAAACTCTATATGTTTAAAGAACTAATCCCTTTCATTCCCCAAACCAGTGCCCTTTTAATTTTCCCCCCCTCTCTCATTGAACCACTCTTTGTCCAGTCTTCTAGATTCAAGCTAGTGGCAGTACTGGAGTTGGAGATTACATAACCAGACAACATGAGTTTATATAAGTAGCAAAAGGTGAGTTAGTCTGAAGAAGAGTGGCTAGATATGTGAGCAGACCATGAGTTTGACCAGTGTAAACTCTAATAGGTTAGAAATCTATAAAGTAGAGCCTTGTTTCTGGATTTGTTAGATCATAGAAAAAAAAATTAGTTACTAGAGTTAGCAGAGGCTGTTGGTGCTTTGAATTTTAAGTCTCACTGTGACTATCAGTTCTGGAAACTTTCCATGGAGCCGTATCAGAATGGTTAGTGCTGTGAGGACAAATCATAGTGGGTGTCAATAACCAACTGGCAGAGTAGTGAACATCTGGTAGAGTCCATATGGTAAAAGACAGTCCTGAAGATGGGAGTGGGAATAACCAGGCAGACTCAGAGATGGAGGAGTGATCATGTCTAAGTAGGTATATGAATCTCTCTCACAAAGAGATAAAGATAGCCTCACTCAGTGAAATTTTTCTTCAGAAAAATGCTATTTTAAATTGTTGACATCATGAAAAATAATCTTTTTCAAGTTTTACTATTCAGAAGTCTTTATGGGAGAGTTACCCAGCCCCATAGTATACAAAATGTTCCTTTATGATTTATTCTTCCATTATGATGCTTTGATGTAGCCATGATTTCAATAGTTTGGGTTGCATTTCCACTAATGTAACACCTCCATAATTTCTCATACCATATGAAACTTGACCACATCTTCCTACATATTGTTTATAGAAAAGCTGCCCAGTTTACTGGATGTTTGCTCTCTCCTCATTATACTATCACAGGCATAGCATGGAACTTATGCAGAGGAAGTAGGTTGCACGGTAGATAGAACGCTGAGCATGGAGTCAGGAAGACCTGAACAAAAACAAATTACTCACTAGTTTTGACACTGGGCAAATCACTGAACTTCTCTTAGGCTTAATTTCTTCATTTTTAAGATGAAGATAATAATAACATCCACATCAAAGGATTTATTTAGGGATCAAGTGAGATAAAACCTTGCAAATAGCTTTGCAGAACTTAGAATACTATTGTTCATCGTTCATTTTCAAAAAGAACCAAAGATATCACAAGGGTGATGTCTTGACTTGTACTTCATAAATACTAACTCTTATTATTATAACTTTTGATTCTTCTGAGATCATAATGCAGGTAGATGCCATGTTATGTGACTCGGGCATATACCAAACCTCCATTACCTAAGGAATTGTGGGACTATTTTCAGAGTGAATTCTGGAGAGACTGGAATGATGAATCAGTATCAGAGTCCATGGAGCATACTTTATATCTTGGGAACCATGTGGGCATGCAGAGTAGGGCACCAAGTCAATTATTATTGTTTGTTTTTGCTAGACTTGAGTACCCTTTCTCTCTCTCCCTGGAGTCAGTGGCAGGAGATACTAACTGGAGGGGTTGCTATTGTACTGAAAGGCTTCTCATGATCTGAGACATGATTGGTGAGACCTTTCTTCTTCCCTGTTGCTGAATGGAGGAAAGATGCTACCCTTCTGAGTGAACAACCTTAATTAGCCTCTAAGAAGAGATGAATAGGGGCCGCCAGGTGGTGCAGTGCATAGAGCACTAGCTCTGGAGTCAGGAGGACCTGAGCTCAAATCCAGCCTCAGACATTTAACACAAAAACTAGTCATGTGATATTGGGCAAGTCATTTAACCCCAACTGCCTTACCTTCCCCACTCCAAAAAAAAAAAAAAAGAGATGAGTATGTGGTGGTGGCAGAGTAACGGTTCCATCTTCCCCCATTCCTAAGAGATCATAAACCTTTTGGATTACTCTAAGGTTGTATTTATTAGCCAGCTGAAGGTTGACTTACAGCAAAGAGTATAAACAAAGAGAGAGGTTAAGAAACTGAAGCCCCCCCCACCAAAAAAATGTCTGTAGACTTGAGAAGATAAGCTCCTCAAAGTAAATCTAAATGAGCCCCAAAAGGAAACAGGAAAGGGACCATCTTCCAGGTCACTTTTGTATTCCTTGCCAATGCCTTTCCAGGATTCCCTCTATTTCTCTTTCTAGAAACTTTTGGATGGGAACTTTCCAGTTCCTTATTACTGGTTTAGTTAGGGTGGGATTTCAAAGAGCAGTACAAAGGAAGGCAACAGTCTCTTTTATTCACCAAATGGGCATTGACTCACTCAAAGTGAGAACTGGAAAAGACTTTAACTTAAACAGGTCAAGTTCTCCCACTGCATCCTGGACCATTTCCAGTCATCCTGATCAATATCTGGCTACTGGACCCAGATAGTTCTGGAGAAGAAAGTGAGGCTGGTAACTTTACATATCCCTCCCCCATTCAAATTAAATTCAATTGCAAGTCATGTCATCATCTCCCTGATGTCATGGTCCTCTTTGAGAACAAAGGATAAACCAAAACCACAATGCTCTATGATTCACAAATCTATGGTGTCACCAAGAGAATTATGTTTCTGGAGATGACTAGAGCAATGTGGAACCATGAAAGCACCTCACAGTTTCCACATTGTACTGTTGTTTGATTGTTTTCAGTTACGTCTGACTCTATATGAATACTGTTTTTTTTTGGGGGGGGGGGGAGTTGTCAATGATTACTGGAGTAGTCTGCCATTTCCTCCTCCAGTTCATTTTTACACATAAGGAAATTGAGGCAAACAGTTAAGTGACTTACCCTGAGTTACACAGCTAACAAATGTCTGAGGATTTGAACTTAGGTCTTTCTGACTCCAAGCCCAGCACTCTATCCACTGTGCCACCTAGTTAGCACTTTCCACAATGCAATCCTAGTCTGATATCGTTTTCTTACTCAATTCTGGGTCCAGATGACTATCCATCTATAGTGTCCATGTGTGTGTGTTTATGTGCATATGCACACAAACATATAAATGCATGTATACATGTATATTCACATATGTGCATATATGAACATATGCATATATGTGTATATGATTCAACAACTTCCAATCTATTTGTGGCATACTCTAATCTAGAGGTGGGGCACCTGTGACCTCAAAGCCACATGTGACCCTGTAGGTCCTCAAATATAACCTTTTAATTGATTCTGGACCAACAGTGAAGTTTGGAGTTAGTCAAAGGGCTGCACTTGAGGACCTAAAGAGTCACAGGTGACCATGAGGCCACAGGTTACTCATTGCTGGCCTAGACAAAAGATATCTTTCATTCTTTTGTCTTTTCAATTCTGAATAATTAAACCAAATCATTTAGTTTGGCATAAATTTCATTGAGTATACTTTGTACTGATCTAGCACAGCAGTTCTCAACCTGTGGGTCGCGACTCCTTTGGGGGTCGAATGACCCTTTCACAGAGGTCACAGGGGTCACCTAAGACCATTGGAAAACACATATTTCCAATGGTCTTAGGAACCGAGACACCACTCCTCTATCTGTCTCCAGGTGGGTCCACCCACATGCAGATATGCCCACATACAAGTATTAAAGGATCATGACATTAGGAAGGTTAAGAACTACTGATCTAGCACTTACATTCTTTTTTTTTTTTAATTGACTTGTTTATTTACTTTTAGTTTACAAGATTCAGTTCCACAATCCCCTGAGTTTCAAATTTTCTCCCCTCCCTTCCCCCTGCCTCTCCCCACATGGCAGCATGCAATCAAGTATAGGATCTGCAAATACCTTCACATTGTACAATAATCTGGTTGTATAGAAGGGTTGTAACCAATGGAGTGAATAATGGGAAAAAAGAAAGCCAAACATGGAAAAGAACGATAGCCTGTAGATTCCTTCAGCCTCCATTTAAACTCTGGTCTTTCTAGATCTTTTTCTGAATGTAGATATCTCCTTCCATCCTGAGACTTGTCGAGTTATTGGCTAAGATGACAAAACAGGAAAATGACAAATGCTGGAGAGGATGTGGAAAAATTGG
>CM053580.1:436687189-436706065 GCA_028627135.1 Pseudochirops cupreus | reverse complement strand
AAACAAGTTGTGGTATATGAATGTAATGGAATACTATTGTGCTATAAGAAATGGGGAGAAGACAGTCTTCATATTCACCTGGAAAGGCTTATACAAACTGATGCTAAATGAGAAGAACAGAACCAGGAAAAATTTGTACACAATTACAGACACATTGTATGTGTGACAATCAGCTTTGGTATACTGGATTCTTCTCAGCAACGCACAGGTATAGCACTTATATTCAATGATACTAGGAAATAGGAATATCTGGAGAAGCCCTCCCTCAACAAGGGATCTATCTTTTATTTGGACTGTGCTATCAATGACACTTGTAAATGTTGAGGACCACGGGCTAGTGGGACTCTGACCATGATGGCTGAGTAAGCCCTCTCAGGTGAAGGGGCTTGCTGCCAGGCCTAGATCGGTTCCCTATCCCCCAGGCAAGAGTTTTAGCACACAGGTGTGAGTATTGGATCCTCAAGATAAGAGTGGTGTTTTCACCCCAGCCTAGGAACCATGTAGTGTTCAACGTCCACAGGGGAAAGCCATTAGGAAGCTTCCTATAAAAGTCTTGCACTTAGAACAATAAAGGAGACTATTTTCCACCATCCTTTGAGTCCCCATCTCTCTTTTAACTCACCTTCTCTCACAGCCTCTGGGTGGATAACTCTCTTGACCCTCCTTGGTGATAGCAGTGCTCCCCACATTCTTTCAGCCCTGCTGCAGGATGGCAGGGTTCCCTGCCTTGGCCCACCACAACTGGTGCCACAACACAGGGCCTACATAAGGCATAGAAACAATAGATCCCCACAATCAACACCACAACCTGGGACCTACATAGACTTAGAGGCAATAGGCCCAACCTGGGGCCAACACACAGAAGTGATAAGCCCAGGCAGAGAAACCATGGACTGAGACACAGGAAGGACAGGCCAAGGCAAAGGAAAAGATAGGCTGAGTGAGATGTGCCTGAGCCCACATCAGTCTCACCCAGACAAGGTAAGGAAGGAGAATACTCTGAAGAACCAAACCCGTAATTCACTTTTTCCCAGAGCAGGCAAGCTTCAGCTATAGGGCAATTGCAGATTAGGCAGCCTAGCAGAGATGCACAAAAAAAGTCCTCATACACATAAAGAAGGAGTAAGGACTTTTTGTCACTCATAACCAGATAAAGGAGTTTCTGGATTTGCTAGAAATTGCGTGTCCATGGTTATCAAGAGAGGACACATTAAATCCTAAAACGTGGGAAATAGCAGGGGAACAACTGATACACCATTACGCCAGAGCAGAGCCAGAGAATTTTCCAGGACGTTGCTTCCAGCTATATAATGTTCTCAAATTGTGTTTAGTCAAGCCAGATTACTACCAAGAGCTGTAGAAGTTTGATGCAAGGATTCAGGTAGAGGTAGAGGAGGAAGAAAAATGAAAATAGGAGAGTACACAGGGAGAGAAGGGCTGTTCCCCAGCTGAGGAGGAAAGCTTATCTTGATGCCCCTTTTGTCAGAACATAAACACCCCTGTGGGGATAGAGTTAGGCAAAAAAAGCACAATATGCTCTCCCACCTCCACAAAGCTATCCAACAAGCCAGACAAAGGGGCGCTCAGAGAAAGGAGGATCAAAAGTGCTTAAATGTGAGACACCAGGTCATTTACAAGCCCAATGTAGGTGTAAGGGGAATAAGGAAAAGGAGCCTGCTAGAGCTAGGCCCTCCAGGCCCAACACCCCATACCCAAGAAATGGGAAAGGTTTTCACTGGTCATCAGGATGTAGGTCGAAAAAAGCTTCCATGCTCTTTCCCCAGCCAGACAACAACAACAACAACAGGGAATGGCCGAAGCCTTGAGTGGCCCCCCAGGTTTACAACAACAACAAATCCAGTGGGACAAAACCACTGGGGATCAAAACTCTTGGGTGGCAATGTATGCAGAAACAAATTTAGAATTCTAACTAATGAACTCCACTACTGCTAATAATAGTCTAATTGCATAAACTTAAGGCCTTCCTGCATTTTTAAGAAATAGGATATAATAGCCTGGGTAGAAGCACATAAAAAGCAGGCCTATAGAGAATATTCTTATGAATGTTGCCTCCTTGGAAGCTCTTGTGCACTATAAGATAAATGAGGGCCACATACCGAAGGCTGAGCCAGACTGAGACTGACAGAATAACTTTGCAAACTTTATTTAGTTTGGGTTTTGCAATACACTAATCTTGTTACATTGGGATCATCCCAGCTGGCTAAAGGTATATGCTGAAGAGCTGCACCAAAAAAGGTCATCACAAAAACACTGGGACAAATAAATGTGAGAAACTGGTTAAACTGGAAATTGAGAGGAACTTGAAAATATTAGCCCATTTGTATTGGCCTCCCTCACATATCCGATTGGTAAAAAGTAAAGACATATATGCTTGCACCTGCACTTGGACATTTCAGGTGAAAACTAAATAGCAAATCCATTTTAAGGTGATTCATGTGGTAACTGTTCCAATTTTTTCTGATCCTAAAGTCACAGTACCTCAACTTAAGTCATGTCATTGCCCTAATGCAGAGCACACTATCTTTGCCCTTAGGTATTGTGGGCATCCTTTTAATAACACCTGAGGTCACAAATCAAGGTTCTACATTACACCTGTTTACCCTTCTGCCTCACTACATCAAAGGATTTAGTGTCCTTGGGTGGAGCTTTCCTCTATACAATCTGGATAATCTTTACTTCCATATTCCACAGCAAAACTCTCTCTTCTTTCTTGCTTGCCAGAAAATGAACTCCATTACAAGAATATACACAAATACATATAAAACTGTATTCCACTACAGGTTCAAAAAGTATAGGAGTAATGTAAAGTCAGAATTAGAAAGAAATTTAAGCATGTAGTAAAGAGAGGGGCTAGGTAGAAAATTTAAGATAGGTATAAATTAGTCGCATGAAAAGTGCGAACAAAAATTTTGAGATTTTTAATAGCTTAGAAATCTCTTTTTCTCACTCAACCCTGGCCAAATTAGGTGTCTACAAAGGGATAGGATAAGGGGCTTTTCCCTTAGATCAAAGAGGCAAACAGATAAGCATTTCACCATTTCTGCCTCCCTGTGAGAGAAAAATTTTGTGTGTTCCGAAAGCAACTATAAGTCAATTAAATTCATGTGAAGGACAGGAAGTGTTAGTCCTGATCTGATGCTGGAGATAAGTCAGAATTTGTTATACTGCTTGGCATTTAGGCAGATTGGTACAATTTTTGGTATCTGATTAAAAAAAAAAACAAGAAGGTGTTTGAACCTTCCGGTACAAAGAGGGAGAATTATGGAGCCATTTTCAACTTCTCTTTGCTAAAGAGTTCAGAGCTCTCGCTTTCAAGAAGGTTTTTAGGGAACGGACAGTTTAAAATACTTTGCAAAGTTTCATTGAAACTCTCATCCCAGATTAGAGCAGTAGAGAAAATGCCAAAGATTAGTGGGGAGTCTCACTTTCCCTCCCCAATCTGACAAAAGGGAGGAAGCATATTAATTTATCAAGGACCCCTCTAACAACAGCCCTGAGGCAGCCTGAAGCCCACACCTTTAAACGAATAAATAGGCCTCTCCAATTCAAACCCCTAAATCCACAATTAGATTTTATAGCTGTGAGAAGAAGAGAAAAATCTTTACACAATTTAGACCTTTACTATAGTTAAGAAAGAGGTTACAGCTAAAACCATTTGTCTATCACTTATGGAAATTATTACCTAAGTTGCTTTACTGTTTAATGCTTAAAATTTTCATCAAGAATTAGTTACAACTTTTGCATTGATTTTTTTTCATTGAGGTTTGACAACCTTTTATGAAGCTTAAAACTGTTTTGCTTACAGGGAATATACTTAAAATATTTCTTTTCAATCCTTAGTATGCCTTTTTAGGAGGCCTACTAAAACCCTTATTTCCACAACAATTTATAGCTAAGTTAACACAAAGTGGAACAGATCCTGCTGTTTTGATCCAAACGTATGTTCATTCCACCACCTTACAAGAGTTAAGTAGTGTCTGAACTTATTATACGTACAAGATCTAATTTCTGAAGTATCTCTTTTCTTCCAAAATGAATACAATCAGAGTATGTATAAACAAGCTTTGTGGAACAGGGATATATATTTACTGTTAGGAACTTCTTCTGCATACCAGCTTCCTGGAAATACAAGCTACTACACTAATTCTAATAATGATAAAGTTATGAATACTCACTCTGCTCAAACTGTACCCCTTGATATTGTGTCAGACAGCAAAGATTTAGTGTATATACGTCAACATATTGATCCTGCTAAGCTTAAACACACACAGAATACAAAGTTTTCTTAAAAATTACAAACCCTCATAGGAAAAAGGTCACAACTTATACATATGTACAATTCCATGAGAACAAGCTACACAGATCCTTAAAAACTGTCATCTACTTGTGTTGTTCTTATTACTCCTCCCCACAGAGGATAGATGTAACTTATTATCCTCCCTATAGTAAAGTTTCTTCAAAAAACAGCAAAAAGGGGGAGACAGGTGGAGAACACCCTGTAATAGACCAGACGTGGAAAGACCTGGCCACAAACACCTGGAGGGGGCTTGGGATAATAATTACTTGGGGGAAAGGGGTATGTTTGTGCTTCCCCAGGTGATGGGGAGGCTCCAATCTGAACTCCACAACTGAGTGTTTACAGAGTCTTCAAAGAATGCATCTGACACAATGAACACTCTGCCGATGTTCTTCCAGAACATAATTGACACAATGACTCACTTGAGAGTGAAGAGCTGCATAGTCCTGTTAACATCACTCCCTGTGAATGAGCCAACACCAAGATAAGCACAGCAGAGGGTGATCAAGAACAACAATGAATGCAATGGGACTTCTGAAAAGCTATTGCAGTGACTGACAGTTATCAACAACCATCAAGGACACACAGGTACGAACAATACATTTACACCCATTTGTCTGTTTGTCTTTTCCGCCAATCTGCTCACCTCACCACAGAGAACATTGTGGAATGTCACTTGTGTTCTATGTCAACTTGCACAATGTATAAACCACACTATTGTAGGGAATAAGATTGTAATTCAAACTCCTTTTACCCTTCCAGCAGTGTTGGGTGGTTTGGTAGTCTTTATGATTGAATGCTAATGCTATTGGTGAGACAGTGAAAGAAGTGTATTTTGTGTATTGCTTGCACCTACGATTATGTCTTCTGTGGTTCTTGCAATATCCATTATCTCTCCAGATAGAGACCGAGACCGCTGGATTTGTACATGGTTATATACATTACTTTCACCTGATTACATTGCATCTCTTTGCACCGTTCCTTATGTTGCTGGTGTTAGGCTTGCGCTCTGCATGAAGTCACCACTGACCTGCACTGCCCACGCTTGCAACAGAAAAAAGGGGGATATGTTGAGGACCAGGGCCAGTGGGACTCTGACCCTGATTTCTAAGTAAGCCCTCTCAGGTAAAGGGGCTTGCTGCCAGGCCTGGATCTGTTCCCCATCCCCCAGGGAAGAGTTCTAGCACACAGGTGTGAGGATTGGATCTTCAAGATAAGCGTGGCATGTTTGCCCCAGCCTAGGAGCACTGTAGTGCTCAATGTCCACAGGGGAAAGCCATTAGGAAGCTTCCTATAAAAGGCTTGCACTTAGAACAATAAAGGAGACTATTTTCTACCATCCTTTGAGTCCCCATTTTTCTTTTAACTCACCCTCTCTCATAGCCTCTGGGTGGATAACTCTCTTGACCCTGCTTGGTGATTGCAGGGCTCCCCACATTCTCTCAGTCCTGCTGCAGGATGGCAGGGTTCCCTGCCTTGACCCACCACAGGTAAACAGCACAGGTGACCCTCTATTTCTTTGCTTCATACTATGCTGAATCAGCAATTCAAATGGAGTTGTATTTGTCAGTGACTGGTATCACTTCAATCTATGCCTGAAATACCTAGGCTAATAAGAACTTTCAATACTACATCTTGCTCCATCATATCAAATGCTTTTTAAAAATGGTTTACTTAACTTGTTGTTTGTTTCTATCATTTAGTTAAAATGTTAAATAATAATAAATTCTATGGGGAATCTTCCTATACAATATTCAATACTTTTGAATTGTGTTATAATATAGTTTGCTATAGAAAATCTTCTGAAACTATCTACCTTTCTTCCTCAGTTTTGCTTTCCTTGAGCATTCAATTTTCACAAGAATTTCATACAAATAAGAAAAAAGGTATGTGGGTAAGTAGTTTTCTGTTTATTATAGAGTAAAATTACTATTTAGGATATTTTCTATTGTTTTGGAATATTCTTTTCTTTGAGCTATTTTGAAATTTTATCCCTCGAGTACCTTCAAAATAATGTCATTTCAAGTACATACTCCTGTAGCTTGTGTTTTTAATATTCTAGCCACGTTCATGATGTAAGTACCTTTTATACTTCTTATCCTAGTACATGAGGTACTCAGTTGGTAGGATCAAAACATGGTAGATCAACTATACAACCTAAGAGGTACAAAGGATGGTGCATTGGACTTGGAGTAAAGAAGATCTGAGTGTTCAAATCTAGCTTCAGAAACCTACTTGCTGTGTGACCCTGGCCAAGTCACAACCTCAGAATCCTTAAGTATAAATTTTTTCTAGTAACACCTACTCCCAATGTTGTTGCAAGGATGAAAATGAGATAATATTGGTAAAGTGTTTTGCAAACCCCAAATCTTTATACAAACACTAGCAATTTTACAGAGAAGGAAACTGAGACAAACAGGGTTAAGTGATTTGTCCAAAATCACATAGCTAATAAGTATCTGAGGATATGAACTCAGATCTTTCTTGCTCCAAGCCCAGCTTTATAGCAGTAATACAACAATAAAAATATTCAAGCAGATAACTTCCATTTTGCCCCTGTTTATTGCTGTTGTTGTTTGGTTTTTTTTTCTGGTTTCACTTATATAAGTATCCTGAACGTGATTTGGCTTAGTTGGGTCTCACATCAACTAGTTCTACCAAGGCATTTATTTGCCTTTATAAGAGTAATCTCCAAGGCATCCTTCCATTGAGCTGCAACTTCCATGTGTTTTCTGCTTGGGGCTTATAACAACAAAGTTAATATGGATGTGTTGTGTCAGTTCCTCCAGTTGTTTTTCAGCTCATTGGTTATTGAACAAAGATCTCAAGTTAAAAGTGAAACTTGTAAATTCATGTTTGTATATTGTCAAAGAAATACATTCTTCTTTATCCCATCTGCTCCCTTTTCTGCCATTCAGTCACTGTTATTTGTGAAACAAAAGATTGAAAAATCATATTGAGGGTCATTTTACATTTTTTTCCATTTCTTGGGTAGCAGTTGCCCCCAAATACGTATTATATGATGACACATTGTCTGATGATGAACTTCCCCTACAAAAATTATACTGGTCTTCAGATAGTCAACCCATTATTTGCCATTCAGTGAGCATACAAGGCTTTGTTACTCTGGTAAAGATTCTTAGAGCTTGAATTGAGCAGGCTTCTACCTTCTGTAAACCAAAGATCCCCTTTGTAGTAGGATAAGGCTTCAGATATCTGTGGGACAAGATTGGTAAAATTCTGTTTGTGGAATAGGTTATACTAAGGGAACATAAAAATTTTTAATCTCACAGGCTCAGAGCTTGATCTATCTGAGCCAAATCTATGATAGATAAATTGGGGCAATTTACTTGTTCCATGAATATAGACCCGTCCAAGATGGGTGAGCAAAGTGGAACAGTGGATAGAGTGCTGAACCTGGAGTCAGGAGGACCTGAGTTCAAATCCAGCCTTAGGCATTTACTGTTTATGTGACCCTGGGGAAGTCACTTAGTCCTGTTTGCCTCAGTTTCTTCACTTGTAAAATGAGCTTGAAAATGAGATGGCAAACTACTCCATTATCTCTGCCAAAAAAAAAAAAACCTCAAATGGGGTCATGAAGAGTTGGACACAACAGAAAATGACAAAATACAAGTGTCAGGAAGAGAAACAGAGTCCAGGAGAACTTCTACGTTCTATAATAAGAATATTCTATCATAAGAACATTTAATAAGAAATTAAACAGAAGTGCTTTGGACCTAGTAAAGGAGACAAGCAAGTACTAATTAACCCGTTCCCCTACCTTGAAAGATTTCTGATCTTTTTCTGTTTTATTCTGTTGTTTAGGAGTTTTAAAAATTTGCTGCTCTGAAAGATCAGTGCTCTTTTATTCCTTGCTTCTTGCCCGTGGTTTTGTTTTCGTTTGTTTGCTTGCTTTGTCTTGTTTTTGTCCATGGATCCTTCAAACATGATCAACCATGTTTTGTTTTGGTTTTTTATTTGTTTGACTTTTCTGGAGCTAGTGATTGCCGTGTTTAAGTACAGGTTACTGGTATGCCATTATAAATGAATGTAAAGAAGAGCTAAGAAGAAGAACTCTTTCCAACTCCAACTTCTCACCTTGCTTATCTATCTTAATCTCAAGCTACACTGAATCTCTTTCATTGTACATTCTAGCCCTATAGCAAAGCATTATGAAAGTTTGGACATTTAACTGAAGGTTTGAAATGTACACAATATTCACACTTTTGCACTGTGCTTCCTAGCATAATCAAAATAAAAGAATCACACAGGCAAATCCAATTATAAATATGCTTTGTCAAGAGGATGCTCCCGTACATCAAGAAATGATGCATATTAAGTGAAGGCTAATACGGAAACCTAAGTATAGAGAAAACAGAAATGATCATTTATCCTTTTTATCCCACAGAGGAGAGGCAGCAGGGCACAGGATAGAGAGTTGGTGTTAGAATAAGGAAGACCTGGTTTAAGTCCCACATCTGACTTATACCGTATGAATGTAGGTGAGTCACTTAACCTTTCAATGCCCTAGGAGACTCTTTGTCACTATAAATTAGGGAACAGTTGTCAAACTCTATTGGTAAATATAATAGGGGTTTCTTTACCTGACCAAGAGTTCCCTACACCAAAGGCTTTGTGGTCCAAACCATCCTGTCCACCCTCAGCACTCCAGACTGGGGCCAGAATCACATTAGAATGCAATTGGGAAATATTACCCAAATTAGATAAAATTATAATAAAACATAGACAAGGTAAATTTGTGGTTTTCTAACAAAATATGCTTTCTTCCCATTTGGGTTTGACAGCAATATCCTACACCAACAAAATATTGAGACTAGACCCCAATTCAATAGGAACTGGGTCTATGATTTCCTTGACATAAAGAATTCCCATCCATTAAGGAAACTTCTAATAATGATACAAATATACAGCTTCTTAACCTCTTAGATTCTTGAAGTAGTCATTTTCAAATTTTTAAATCTCAAAATCTGTTTACATTTTTAAAAGTTTTTGAAGACCACCCTCACCCCACTGAGAGCTTTTGTTTTGTGGATTATATCTATAAATATTTAACATATTATAAATTAAAATATATTGGTATTATGAAAATAGTTTTGACATTTTGGGCGCCCTGAAATGGTGTCAGGGATTCCCAGGTTTCTCTGGACCACTCTTTGAGAACCAATGGACCAGAGCATTAAGAGTTTTAAGTAAATTTACTGGGATCATGCAGGAAATATCAGACAGAAGTAGGTGCTGAAGCCAAGTTTTCCTGGCCCCAAGTCTGGCTCTCCATCTACAATGTCACACTGGGCTGGAAAAAAAAATCCCAAAGGGACTGTGGAAATACTAAGCAAAGCTATCTGGATCAATGTCAGGCAATGCAGCCCAAAGTTCTAGAGGAGTGCAAGGTATCAGCGAGGCAAGTCTTTGTTCAAAAGAAATCACTGAAGAGACAAATACAGGTTGCAAGATAAAATAAATGACGTGCAACTAGGATCAAGATCAGCAACTCTGGTGGTTCTCCCCACTGAATATGCCTTTCTGGGAGAAATAGAGAGCATCCACCCAGAATCACACTTTGTGATCTGCATAGTCCGATGGGATAACTTTTCATTGGGCACCACTGGCATCAAGAGCTGTCAACACAAATACTATGTACAAGAAAAAGAGGACAATGGTTGACCTTCTCTCCAGAGAATGAAATGTTTCTGGAGTAGCGAAGGGCACTTATTCTTAGAGAAGCCCTGTCAATTAGATTCTGTCTCTGACAGTACTCAAAATATGTGAAACTCAACAACTTCCCCAAGACTTTTTTTTTTATTTTCTCTGTAAATATGCCCATATGGTGAGTTCACACCAGCTATACAGATAAGGGACAAGGACTTCTTATTTCCATATGTTCAATCTGGAGAAGAGATAAAGTTGAACAACAATCATCAGAAAGACCTTGCATATCATTAATTTGAAACAGATTCATTAGGGAAGATAAGTTATAAGGGAAATTAATACTCATACATTCCTGTACAAATATATCTGTATTGATTAGTGGATCATTATTTGTAAGGGTCACAAATAAGTGCCAGATTGCAAATGGTAATGTTGAGACACAGGGATATGTTTGAGGCCCGGGGAATTAGTTGGGTCACATGGAGGTCAGAGTGTATTGCCCCATCCCTGGCCAGGGGATGTTGCAGTTGCTCAGAACTTTCTTGCATGGGATGCCTGAGGTTCCCGATTGATGACTCCACACCTTGGGGTCTTCATGCCATTGTAATTACAATTTACCTCCCCTCTCTAAATCCTGCTCAGCTGCACTGTGTCATGCCTGGGGTGTGAATCTGGGGTAGATAAAAGGACCCAAGCCTTGGAGGGGCAGGCGGCTGAGAGTCCAACTTTAATAAACCCTCTTAAAAACATCCAGAGCAGTCTCCTTTGAAAGGGTAAGTACCTTCTGCCCCTTAGGGCAGGGCTTTTGAACCCTGACAATTATTTCCAATGAGGTGAAAAAAAAAACTTTATAGGACACAGTAAATTGTTATAAAGAGGCTATTGTTCTGTTGGGGTTATTAGCAATGCATAGAGTCTTGTCACTTTGAACTAGGGAAAGAAAAAGTGATTAGTGATTATGGGATAAATAATAGGCACAGAAACAAATGTAAAATGTGGAAGGGTAGTAGAAAGACTATTGGGTTCAATGCTATTCATCATTTGCAAGCATTGGAGAAATTACCTAATGTCCTTGTGACTCAGTTTCTTAAGCTAGAAAAAGCGTTAATATTTGTACTACTTAGCACAAGGCTTATTGTGAGTATCAGCTGGGATAATGAATGTGAAAGTAAGGATATAAAGGTATTAAATATATCTTAAATCAACTAAAATAATTTATATGAAGGACTTTGCAAACCTTAAAACTCCATATTAATGGGAGAAATACTACAGTACCTGGCACAGAGAAAGAGTTTAATAAATATTCCTTAAGTTGACTTGCCTTCTATGCAGCAAGTTCCCAATGTTGATAAAATCATGGATCCAGATATACACATGCTCAGTTTTCATCTCTTTACTTCCTACCCTCAAGCATTAGGATCCATCCTAAATTTTGCTTTAATGTATTTTCTTAGGCTATCCCAACTACCCAATATGTTCTTTTTCCTCCCTGCCTCCTTACTCTCTAAAGCCTGCTTATGATTCCAGACCCAGTTTCAGTCATGATTTACAGAGCAGGGATGAACTTTAGAGAATAATGAGTCCCATCTCCTCATTTTAGAGGTGAGGTAAAAATTCTGTAGAATTTCACTGTTTTTCCCAAAGTCAAACATAGCTAATTAGCGGAAGAACTAGAAACATTGCTCATTTTCTCATTAGCATGTTATGATATTCCTTTTCTTCCAATTAAGTCTTCCTGAACTACTTTAGTCCTCAGTGAACTTTCCCTTCCATTATCTCATAGTATCATAATGGATTAGTGCCACAGTGTGATGTTTAATGTTTCTTTAATTATTCATCAAGTTCATCATCCCTTTAAGGATACTAATCGTATCTGAGATTTTGTTATTTCCCACAACACCTAGAAGTGCTCGGTGGTTATAACTTGATCAATGTAATAAATACTCATCAATTAGTTACAGCATCATGTTATTGAAAGAGCAATGAAATCCAAATTCTATGTCTTAGTCATTCATTGAATCTCTTTGGGTTCCATTCTCCTCAGTTATAAAATGAGATTTTTTTTTTTTTGGCTTTTTGGAGGGGGGAAGGCAGGGCAACTGGGGTTAAGTGACTTGCCCAGGGTCACATGGCTAGTTAGTGTTAAATGTCTGAGTCTGGATTTGAACTCAGGTTCTCCTGACTCCAGTGCTCAATTCACTACAACACCTAGCCACCCCACGATTATTTATTAGAAAAATGAAATGATGACTTGAGTGCCCACCATGTGCCAAGTCTTATGCTAGATGCTATGGATAACAAATGCCAAGAAAAATTCAATCCCTGCCCTCAAGATGCTCACATTCATTCAGGGGATACAACATGTACATACACAGGAGACAAACTATATAGAGATAGAAACAGAGATCAAGATACAGTCTTAATAAATATAATGTAGTTAAACAAAATAGTTAGGGAGGGATCTTTCCTGGCATTGGAAAAGGCTTTATGTAGAAGACATACTTCATTCTGGGAATTTGAGATGGTCGGTGAAAAGGTATGGACATGGGAGAGGAACCTCTGTCTGAGAAGAACAGAGAAATTCAGTTCAAATAGATCATAGAGTATGGGAAGGTAAATAAGGTATAATGTTTCTGAAAAGACAGTTTAAGACCAAATTGTGAAGGTCTTTAAAAACAATAGAGGAGTTTATAGTTTTATCCTTGAGAGAATAGGGAGCCAGTGGAGCTTATTGAGTAGGAGAGTGACCTGATAATATCTTTGCTTAAGGAAAATCATTTTGGCAGTTGTATGAAGAATGTAGATACCTTCAAGTTTCCTCATAGCTCTACCATTTTACAATCTTATTCTTATCATCATCTCAACAAAGAAGAGTCAATGAACTAGGGTCCATTTTTACCTCCTAATTTGTAATTCAAAAAAAGGCATTAGAACTTTCATTTTTGTCTTTTACTCTAGATTATAATCATACTCTAACCATGAAAAAGTGATAGACATCCTTTGACTACTTAGAAACAAAGAAAAATCTACCCCCAAAAGTCATCTTTTGCTCATCAAGTATAGTCGAGTGTTAATCATTTTACATATGTCAAAACACATCTTGGAAGCTGTCCAGAGCAGTCTACAAAATTCTGTAAGCTTTCAGATTCATGGCAGCAGCATCTCACACAGTGAGCTTGAGCAATGTGAATCTCATGCATTTTTTAAGACCCTGCTTTAAATGCAGGTTTATCAATAAAAATGCCACCAGAAAACAGCTTTGAAATTTTAATCTCTCCTGAAATAAAAGGTCTCCTCTAGGCAGGTCTGGTATTGGTTGTGTCTGAACGCCCTCCGCTTTCATTATACAATGATTTTTTCTTACAGCTGCTAAATCCTAATTTTGCAAAGAAGGAAAAAAAAGGCAATTCTGCACCTCTAATCATCAAAAGCAGCATAATTTAGGCCTTTATTGTGTCAGTCACGAATTGTCTCTCTCCTAAGCTCACAATGTCATAATATTCTTTTAAATTAATGAGGATCCCTACAATTACAGAGTAGAAACCGTCATGGTGTACTGCAGAGCTTGTCTAAAAGCAAAAATTACTGTTAATGCTAATGCATTAGCCAGGAGTTATGAGGGGAATTATTGCTGTCATCAAATCAAAAGAGTCTGCAACCAGAAGATGGACAGCTCTGTAATCTCTCACTGTAATTCTAGACAAGATACAAACTTTGTATGGGATCTTTTTTTTTTCCGTTTTCTACATGTTACATGGTAAGCCCTACTATAGCCTACATATGAAATTAAAATAGGTAAAACCTTTGCACCTAATAGAAACTGGAATCTAGTCATGACTGACTTGTATATATGGAACTCTCTTACCTCCAACCACCTCAGATTCCAAGTTTGTCCCACAGCAAAGTCCCAATGCTCACTGATAGGGTGCATTCCCCTTGCTAATTACACCTTCAGTCACAGATGGGTCAGTCTGAAAAAATGTATGATATCCTTTCCCCTCTCACTATATTTTAGCAGGGGTAATAGGGAACATGAAAGCACTAGGTACCTGAGGGGGGGGGGGAAGACTGGGGCTCTTCTAAGAGAGAAGGCAAAAGGACACATGGCAACAAAGAGAAATGGATGTTGAAAACAAGTATTGCCTCTGAAGTGCTGTCATGGTTCAACTCTGGAGGTGGACACATTTGACAAAATTAAAGTGCAAGCAAATCCTTGTGCAAATTGAACCAGTAATAATATACATAAAGTGAACGATCATATAGGCACAGAGAAAATAACTTTGATTGCATGACTTTTCAGATAAAACTCATGCTTTGCTTTTGTGGAATGTGCTTTCTTATTTATAAAACTGTTTCTAAAATAAACTGATACATCAGACCTTTCAAATATCTTCATGACCAAATTGGCATGAAGAAAGGGATGAGCCAATGGTGGAATGCTTCTAGTTGAGCAAATAAATAAAAGTTTCTTCCATATTTGGAGAGAGTTGAAAACTCTGTCAAGAAGTGGTTTGAAAAAAAAGATTAATAAATCATGGGAACAATGTTTCTGAGATGGTTGATATCTTATTAAAGTGTAAATACAGGATGAAGATGTGGGATAACGTAGCATGAAGAATTGACGGCTTAAATCTGAATGGATTCCATACAAGATTATCACTCTTTTACTGGGGAATGAAGGAAGGTCATGATTCTTTACTGAATTAGGGCCCAGAAGCATTCTTGTATAAAATAAAGTTCATAACTAATATATGTGCTGTTGAACCAGGGAGGTGGATAAGGGGGGCACAGATCTCCCAAGAAAGGGGAATGAGACCAAGATGAAAAATAGTCTGAAGGAGTGAGTGAACAAATGTGATCCAACTTCAGACAGAAGGGAAAATCAACCGCAGCATTTGAAAGATTCATCAATTTATTGTATTCAACTATCTTTAAAAGTTTGTTGTTTTTTTAAACCGTCACTGAGGAAAAAATGTCCCTGCCTTTCTAATTTCTTGGGTAGAAATTTAAAATTTCCAGAGGAGCACAAGTCAACTAGAGGAATTTTGGGTTTGAGAGCTCCCCTAGAGACACCTGAACAGTCATAGATCATTACACTGATTAATGAGGAGTTGGGGGAAGGGTATTTCATTTTTTTCCCCTAAAATTAACCAAATCAAATTGTAAACAAGGTTGGAATGTGTCAGTGATCCACGTGATATGTAAAGTCCTATCTTACAAGTATTGCCTTATTGGATTATCCGGAATGGGCTACCTAAGGATGAGTGCTCATCAATGCACATGATGTTTTTTTTAATTCATTTCCAGCTATGAGATTCTATGATTCTATGAGAGGTCATGTTTACTTACTGAGATACTACCTGAAAGCATTGTGATATAGCAATGTGATGCTGTAGCTGCCATGAGAGTTATCTCACTTTATATCCCTCTTTCATGATGGCTACCCTCAAAAGTATTTGAAGGGCTACAACTGTCAAAGAAAAAATGACATTTTGTATGGTTGGGCACAAGTGGGGTAGAATTAGAATTTAATTCTAAGGCTTCAGGTTGATTTAAAAAACAAAACAAAACAAAACAAAAAAACAACTTCCTTAACAAATACAGCTACCAAAAAGTATATGCTACCATGGGAGGTAGTAAGTTCCCCACCACTGGAGTTCTTCAAGTGAAAGTTGGATGGTGCCTTATTGGGGATTTTGTAGAGGATTCTTGATCAGGTGTAGGTTGGATGAGTTGTCCTCTGGGGTCCCTTCCAATGACAAATTCTGTGAACCCAGTGACTTAAAGCATCACTTATCGTTAATAGGTAATCTAAATGGTTAAAATTCCCAGTTCTTTCTTGCTCTACATTCCTCTTTAGTTGTATTTTCAGAATTTAATAGTTAGAATCATGGAGTATATGACTCTTAGAAATGCAAACTCCGTGTCAATTAATGCACTAATTATCAGTGACTACCTTAAATAATTAATATCTAATTATCCTTATGTGGGTTAATTTGTTTCATATGATGTGCTTTATAAGCTTAATCTCCATTAATAAGACTGTAATTAAACATTTATTGATTATGCAGTTCTGACCTCATTTCCAAGGAACTTTATTGCATATGCTTATTAAGCAGTACCAATTTCTCAGTAACTTACAATAACTTTAAATCAAATGTTTATCTGAGCAGTAAGCAACTCGTTTAAAGATGTTTCTAGGGAGTAGGAATCAATAGATTAAGAAGATAAGTGGTTTAAAAACTGAGAACAGTTTTATACTGAGAAAAAAAAAAGAGGAGTATGGTTGTGTTAAATTCTAGGTCCTTAAGAAAACATTCACAAAGTGCTTTCCAACCCCACATTTTCTTTTTTGCTAATTTAAGGAAAAAAATCAACATTGTCTTCAGTGGGAAGTCCTCATTTGGTCCTTCTGATATTCAGGGTCCTCTTAGGCAGCAATTACTATGCCTAAGATGACCTTGTAAGAAAAAGTAATTCCATTGAGGACAACTGGAGATGTCATTGGACCTATGTTTGACCAATTATGAATGTCTAAATTAAAACATTCAAAATCACTCATACGTGATATTTTACGAAACATTAGTCTTACAAAACCTCAGTCAATCATCCGTGTGTGTGTGTGTGCGTGTGTGTGTATGGATGATTGACTGAGTTTTTCAACTTTCATTTCTATGTTTGATATTCTAGAGGCATCATCTTAGTTATGTTTGTGCATCGATAAATGAAAGTATTTGAAATGGAGTGAGTAGGAGAAATTGGACTCGGTTTAATAGTGTTGTATTTTGTATTATGCAAAGAAAGCTGACTTCAAATCTACATTAGAATACCCAGAGGAAATGAGTTTGAAAATTTCACTCCAGACTTAACTGGATTTGTTTGCATCACCAAACTATGCATCATGTCCTCTGGACAAACTCAAGATGGAAGCAATTACATTGCTGAAACTCACTGTACTCTTTCAGAGATGGATGGAAAAGCCTATGCAGCAACTTTACACTGGGTCTCTGCATTAAGAGTCAGAATTTTGCTTTCCTATGCAAATTTGGGCTCATCTAAAATAAGAAGCAAAAAGAGAATGTAATTAAGATTTCTTTTAGATCATATAAAATTTGTTTATTACAATTATATGATACATACTTTTCTACTTACAACTCTAATGCATATGTGCTTATGCATGTATATTTTATATATACACATAAAGAGAGAAACTGATTCTTATCTTGGACTCATTCATAGGTATAAATGGGAAGTAAAATCTTTGGACTTAACAGAGGCCTCAATATTGACTTTGAATGCGTAAAAATTCATGCACAAATTCAAATTTTATTCATGCCACTAGAGGCAATGAGGTGATAGTAGGTAGACCTGGAGTCAGGAAGACCTGAGTTCAAATCCAACCACCTTTTACCTCAGTTTCTTCAACTGTAAAATTGGATAATAATAATAATAGTACCTGCATCACAGGCAAAAATAAGAGGAATCAGGATTATCACCTAAATAACCGGGACACATTCCTGCTCAACACAGTCTAAAATAATCAAGGGTGGTTTGGAGAGCTTTTCATTCTGAAAGTTGACTTGCTTGCTTGTTTGCTGCTCTATAACACAATTTACTCACACTGAGCTTGAATACATAATCAATGATCATGTCAAAATACCTCTGAAATGAATCCTCACTCCAAGTGGACATTAAACATTATTCTTTGGGTTCAGGAATTCTACCATTTCTACATTCAGTTATTGAATTGTATAGAGTTTAGAAGTACCAGAGAAATGCCCTGCAAAAGTTATGCTGTCCACAGTGCTTCCAAACAAGAGCTGATAGTGTTAAAATATAATTTGGAAATATAAAAATACAATAAAATATAGATAATGTTACATTTTAAAACAAATCCAATATGGAGTTCAGAGGGATTCATATGTATGGTCTCATGACCCTCTTTTCTAATTGAGTTTGGCATCCGCAATCTAGCTGATAGCTCTCCATCTCTATCAAGCATTTTGCTAAAAATCTATACATGAACTATTCTTTTTATTGAAAAGGTTATGAATCTTGTCAAAAAAAAGAAAACTAAGTTAGTATGGCAAGTTTTAATATGACGAAATCATACTTGCTTTTTATAATCCTAATACTTTACCCTACACACCTTTTACCAAGCCTACTTTAAAAAAAAAATCAGGTTACTACAAAGTGTTATATTTCATTCATGAATCTCATTCCACCAAATCTTAGAGATACCAATGAGGTAAAATTTTTCTTCGAGGTCACTACGTAACCCTCAGTAGTGTTTTCCTTGACATTTCATGAGTACACAAGGAAAAATAGAGAAGAATTTACATCTGGGTATCTCTAAATGGGATTTACCTACTCAGTCTAGTGATTTAGTCATTTAATCTCTGTAGACCTAGACAACTGTTTACCAGCATAAACTACATTGGTAGGAAGGCTGGTATAATACCAATATTCTTTGCTGGGGACCACCCTGTCCTATCTAGCCACAGAATGATTCAGATGGGACAGGGACCAGGAGCAAGGAAGACAAATAGAAACAAAAGTTATAGGAACACAGGTTAGGGAGAAAGAAGGGGCTGTTGTATGTGGTTTTGTTTTCAAGTCATAGGTAGTAAAAGTGTTATAGACTAGTAAAAATTTGCAGCAGCCAGATGCCACTTTGCCAACCAGCATTTCAGAAATTATAAGAGAGATGATCTCTAGAACACTTTAACTACAGATATGAAAGTACAAAAAAATTCAGAGAAAAAAATGTATTATTTTTATTTTAAAAAATTACCATCTAGATTAGAATGAGAGGAGACTGGGAGAGACAGAATGGGGTTAATCATCTCATATAGAAGAGGCAAAGGATAATTGTTACAATAGAGGGA